>WEKY01043566.1:315781-338320 GCA_013390045.1 Picathartes gymnocephalus
GGGGCGGGGGCGGTGCCGCGGCCCGGGGCGGTACCGGGGCCCGGCGCGCTGAGGCCGCGGGCCCGGGCGGTGCCGGGGGTGCCGGCTCTGCCTGTTGCAGAGCTAAGCCGTGCACAACTCGGCCGAAGTGTCTGAAATTCGCGGCTTCCGAGGTTTGTGTTGCGAAATCAGAAATAGGGAAAATCATTAATAAGCTGGTTCGGGTGCTTGTTCCTCAGTACCGCGCTCATGTTGAATGTGCATTCAAACTTGGTGCTTCTTTGACCTCGTGAAGCAGGTCAAGAATGGAGATTTATTAATATTTTAAAAATAAAGCGTATATCAGAATTCCTGCCTTAAGGCTTAAACCGTAGTGGCAGAACTGGATGTCTAGGGTCAGGGTAAGGTGGAATTTTAATCTGATTCCAGGAAACAAACCTGATTAACCCATCAATTTACTTCCTTGCTGCTGTTTGGCATTCTCACAGTGAACATCTTTCCACCATAGAAAAAGACACCAACGGAGATGCTTTATGGGTTTGGTGTTATCCATCCGTAACAGCTGAACTGAGGACTCTGTTGCTGCGAAAGTGCTGCCTTACAGATGAAAACAAATTGCTTCATACGTTTGTATTTGGCCAGTATAAAAGGTCTTGGTTCTACATCACAACGGTAGAAGTTCAAGATTCTCCAGCCTTGAAAACGGTAGGACTTGGTGGGGTTTTTCAGGAAAATGCGGGAGGGCTTCTGCAGCGCTTCCTCTGCGGGTTAAGCAGTGTTTCCCATGGAGGGAAACGTGAGGAAAAGAAAGGGTTCAAGGTGTTGTGTGCTCACAGATGCAGCTCTGGCCAGGTGTCCAACTAGTCTATGTTTCATTTGTCTCCAAGACATGGAATTGCAGGATGACTGAGATACTGATTACCCAATTTAGATTCTTTGTGTTAACATACAAATGCTATCTCCTGCTGTTGTTTCTAGTTAATTTGCATTTCAAGTTGGTCTTTTTTTTTTTTCTCTCTATGAAGTTTGTTTCATAGTGTCCAGAATCTTGTTCGTATAGAACTTGCTACCTTTTTTTTCCCAAAGGATCTAGTTATGTTGGTACTTTCTTTTCCACTGCATTGATTACTGGAAGACAGCAAATATAGTTGTATTTTCTGTATTTTCCCTGTTACGAAAATCACTAAACTGTCTGTTAAGTCTGTTCAGTTTTCATGTTTCATGCTGTGTTGTTAAGTAGAAAGATAATGTAGTAATTTTGCATGCCCACAGCAGAATGTTGCTTGCCTGTCCTTACTCCAAGCTTACATTTCCTATGAAATAATAAAAATAAAAGAAAATTAAGTGTCACAGTGCTGTCTCCAACAGTTGCAGTGGGAGATGCTATTTCAGGAGGACACATGAGCCTGGTCATTGTCTGCAGACTTTCAGTCTTGTACTGTCCCAGCCTGCAGTCATTTGATTGAGGAAGTTAGAGTGGTTCTATTTGTGGGCCTGCTATCTGTGTATTTTTTTCCAGTCTCCTTCTAAATATGTTGATGCTGTCACAGCCTCCTTTGGCAACAAATTCTGGAAGTTTCCTCCCTGTTATGAGGAAGAAAAATGCCTTTCTGTTTGTTAATAACGCCATGAGATGAGAGGAAAGCAACTCTTTTGTGTAGGTTAAGCAAAAGTTAGTCTGTACTACAGCTGAGTCACATTAGAAATCTGCTCTCCAGGCCATTCCTGCAGTTAGGAACTTGAAGCCTTGACAGTAAAGTGACCAATACTGTTTGTGTGGGGTTTAACTGAGCTCTGTGTGTTTCTGTGCCTGTGTCACGTGCAGGTGACCCACTTCTCCATTGTCCTGACGGCCAAAGACTTCAACCCAGAGAAATATGCAGCCTTCACCAGGATCCTCTGTAGGTCTGTATAAAAGCTGGCCTGAGCTACTGCCCTGTGCATGTTTAGATCTTGCTAAAGCAAAAGGCTGAATTAATTGTGTTGCATTTGTTCAAACAATCTGCTGGAAACTCAGTCCTACAAATGGAATCAGATGATAAAAATCCTTGATTTGAGCTTGTCATGAGTTCATGCAGTAAGTGTTGGGTGAATGTCAGGTGTCCATTGGGTTTAATGTGTGTCTTCTCCAGACACACACCACCACCACCACCCTCACACTCATTTTCTCTGAGAATATATTTTTTAAAAGTGTAAATATTTGGGAAGATGTGAGTGCTGGACTTAAAAGTCAACATGTGTATGGTGAATGACTTGCATCCCTCCACAACATCTTTGTAAATACAGCTTGCAGCTCCTCTGAGCTAAGCACAGCACCCAGGGATATTTTTGCTTTTATTCTAGGGAAGTGAGAGCCCTCTTCCAACCAAAAAACCTATTCTCATTTTCTTGTCCTATTTACTCACTTCCCTTCATGTCCCCATTCTCGTGCTCTCTCTCTCTGCTTCTTATTTTGCTTTTTCTTCAGTTTCCAAATTAGTTCGTTCCCAGTTCTTGATACCAAGAGTATTCCCTGAGATTTTGCAGATAATTGGATGCAATTGTGAGGTTACTGTGCTCTTGGGACTTACTATAAATAATGTAGACTTGAGAATGCCTTCAGGCTTACCAATTCTGCAGGGTACTGAAAAATTGAGATTTGTTCTTTTTTGGTGATGCATGAAATACTTAGATTCACTGTGGATCTCTTTACTGCTGACTTATCACTTAATACTTCCTTTCAAATCCAGAATGGATTCTTCTAAGCATGATAATAATTGAGTTTCAAATGTGATGTAGCTTTGTGCTACAGCTAACATGGAAAATGCGTAGTTGACAGCTCCAGTGCTATTCCTGTAATATCTTAACCTGTGAAATAGATTGCAGCATCTCTCTGCTTCCTGGAAGACAGCTGACAGTGCATGGACTCTTTTAGTGTGTGGTTTAGTATTTAAAACCTCAACCAGGTGTCCAGAATAAGAATTCTTGCCAGTAATATTGCTATTTGTGATACTGATTTTTATTTTTTTATTTTTCATATGTATATTGGTGCACTGATTGCAGTTAAAATATCAGACTCTCTCCTTTTCACACAGAATCTACTTGAAGCATGGAAGTCCAGTTAAAATGATGGAGAGCTACATTGCAGTGCTTACAAAGGGCATCTGCCAAAGTGAAGAAAATGGATCCTTCCTCAGCAAGGACTTTGATGCTCGGAAGGCTTACCTTGCTGGCTCCATCAAAGGTTAATCACTGCCAGAGTCTCTATTCTGATTTCTTTATTGCAGCCTCAAATACAATCTTGTTTTCATGTATGCCTCAAGTAAACTGTGCTAATGCTCTTCCCTCTGCTGTTGTTATTAAGCCTCTTCAAAAACATGATATTGTCAGCATATATATCTTCTATGAAATAATTTCCCTTCTTTTCTAGATATAGTGTCTCAGTTTGGAATGGAAACAGTTATTTTATATACAGCACTGATGTTAAAGAAGAGAATTGTAGTTTACCATCCTAGAATAGAAGCTATCCAGGAATTTACCAGGTACTTTATCAATTCCTTCCTTCCTTCCACCCACTCACCCCTAGAATTCCAACAAATTTTGAACCTTCATTGAGAGAAAAGCCCATATTTTAAGAAAAAAAAATCTATTTTAAACCTTTTTTATTTAAATTCTGCTAAATCCCTCTTAAGATTTAGCTATCTGTTCCTCAGCTCAGAGGTGGAATTTAATGGTGGAATGAGTGATAAACTCTGCTTGCACTGACAGTAGAAATCTCTACATATATGTATACCCCAAATGAGGCCTAGTGATAATTGTTCTTTTTCATGGCATGCAGTTTTTGCTGTGAAACTTTTGTTAGTGTAAATAAAAATCTACCATGTCTCAAGTTGCGCCCTAATCTCCCTAGGACTTTGCCTGCTTTAGTGTGGCATCGACAAGACTGGTCAATTCTTCATTCATATGTGCATCTAAATGAGGAGGAACTGGAAGCCTTAAAAGCCTGCACAGGTAGTGATAATTTATTAATTAATTCAATTTCAGCTTCTGTTGCTGAAAAGTTTTGCACCAGTGCACTTTGGAGGGAAAAAAAGGTTATTTTGCTATTAATGCTATTGATCAAAGTTAAACACCATTTGCTTTGGAAAGGGCAAATCAACAACTGTGTGGGAAGATAATTAGTTAATCTGGCGGCTTTGGGTGGATCCACATCAGTCTATCCCTAATCACAGATGCAAAGCAGCCTTGAGACTTTGATGTTTTAATTGGAAGGATTGAAAGTCTTCCTGTTGTACAGAACCAACTCAGATAAGCTACATTTTTTCCCAACTTCTACACGTCACTAGTAACAGAATATATTTTTTGAATTCCTAACTCTGAAATCCCTATTTTGCTGTCAGTGAAGTCTGAGGCTCCTAAGCACAGCTAGACTTTACCTGCAGGAGTCTGGTCTGTGACACACTGCTGTGTGTGCATAGTGCTTAATCATAATCCAGGAACAGGCCCTTGCTTTGTGCACAGATTACTGTGACACATCATGTGGCCATTAAGAGGCTTCTTTATACAGAAAATGAGCAAGGAGACTACTCATCCTCAACATTTCTACAGTTCATTCAGCATCTTCCCTGGAGAAAAACTGCTCTGAACTTGCTCATCTGAAATGCTATAAATAAGAAAATGTGCTGGGTTTATTCCTCTGTTCCAGACTAATGCTCACTTCATGACAAGAGTCTCCAGAGATTTTTGTAATGAGAAAGTTGCAAATGAGTAAATTTAATAGGAAGGTAGGAAGAGAGTTTAAAATTTCAGATTGATAACTTGGTGTTATTGGTGTAGTGTTAGCAGTTAATCCGTGCTCAAGGCAATTTTAGAAGTTGATTTTTAAGTTCCTTGGAAATGAAGCATCTGCTGAACACTTGTTGAATGACTGATACTATCAAGAGAGCAACCTCCTGGGTCCAGTGAGTATTGTGTCAAATACTCTTAGACCAGACTTCAGGACTGTGATTTTTGCTTTTATTTATGAAGATCCTAATCTTGTTCAATTCTGTGCTCTAGGTTACATCGCTGGATTTACAGACTCTGAAGTGAGCAGTAGATCAGACCTCTATGATGTGTATGTGAATTTGGCAGACAGTGAGATTACTGTTTCGCCTGTAGTAAAAGGTTGGTTGCTGTTTATATTTTGGATTTAGAGGCAGTTTATTCCAGAGTTGACAGCAATTGCTCAACCTTGCTGTAGGTCAAACAATCTTGATCCTTCTTCCATGCAGGTTTTGAAAAGCCAATATGTAATTTTCTGTCTTAATTTTATTGCCACCCTGGAAGAATGGTTAAAGTTGGAATTTGGAAAGATGTGCTTTCTCTTCCAACAAATGCACAATTGAGATTTTGTAACGTCCATATTAGACATGGAGGAGACTTTCAGCTGAATGGAGAGATACTACATGAGTTTTTAGAAAAACATGGCACTAAATACTTGAAGATTGGGGACTATTTGAAAGAAAAGCTTCTATGTTGCTTATCATCTTGCTGCTCCTTATCACTGCTTAGGGCCACTTCAGAGGTACTGGCTGTTGATACAAGGCTATTGCCTTTATCCACAGATTTCAAATGTCAGTCATGAAGAGATTCCGCACTTTGGTGTGTTATTCATATGCATTTCTAGGTATCACAAAAAAGGTCATTTTATGTGTGGTGCTTGGTTTTTTCTTACACAGAGGCAATGACAATGGGAAAACTTCACAAAGAAATTGGACAACTAATTGTTCAATCTGCAGAAGATCCAGATAAATCAGACAGCCAAGTCATTAAGGTTAATATTTTATTTTTAAATCTAATTAACTTCTATTGCTAAATCTTGGCAGAAGGAGGGAGTAGGAGGAAGTGCGTCCCTGAGAATCAGTCTCTTCTACCTTCTGCCTTTTTACATTTTTATTCATCATGCAGGTTTTTAAGGATAACTTAGTTTGTATTATCTCTTGGGTAACTCCATTGCTGAAGAAAGTTCAGAAATTCTATTGATTCTAAGACTGGTTGCCCAGTTTTATTCCACAAGGCATGGATTTTGCTCAATGCTTTGTCAATATCATTGGCAATACCTTGAAAAGGTCCTGCTAAATATGGCTTCTTAGCTATAAAACCTGATTTTTATGATGATGGCATTTTTTCACTCCCTCTCTCATCTAATATTGGACATTTCACAGCTGAGTGACTTAGTCACAGAGCTCAGTAAGGCCAGGAGAGGAGTGGCTGTGCTCCCTTTATCCAGCATGGCACAAGAGCAGGCTGAAGAACTGTTACAAGTTTGCCTTAAAATAAATGGGGTCTTTATTTTAAATGAGCTCTTTATTTATCATTATTTCCTTTTTTGTTCTGTATTGATTGTTCTTTTATTGTAAGTATATGTGAAAACATTTTAATACCTAATACTATATTCATGGTTGCTTGTTTTTCTGTTCCTTAAGGACATTTCTCTGAAGACAAAAGAAATCTTGGCCACTTTAGCCTCACTTACTGAAGTTACTGATGGCAATGAAAAACCAACCCTTAATGCTGAGGCTCTGAAACAAAAGCAATTTCCACCAGCCACAGAAAACTTCCTTTTTCATTTAGCTGCTGCTGAACAAATGCTCAAAATCTGATTTTGATGCACTGCAGTGTTATGGACCAATTCAGAAAAGCTGTCTCTGCCATCCAGATAGGTATACCTGGTATTTTATATGAAAAACTAAAGGTATGATGAATGTCATAGTTACCATGATGTAATGCAGAATATTGGAGCTTGACTGGGAACATACGGAGACATATTTGGGAACATTCCTGGTGTCATTATCTTTCCCCAACTCTAACTGTGTACCTATGGCTCCTGTGTTTCACACCACAGAGTGAGTGGATATACAAGTAGCATAGGCCAGTGTGTCCAGGCTGTGGCAGGCATCAGTGGCTGTTTGTCCTGCACATTCCAGAGGCTGAACAGCTCTGACTTGTCTGCCTGGGGTCTAGAACACAGCTGCAGCACATGTGCTGTGAACCCAGCACAGCTGGGATGTGCTGATCTCTGCACAGGGAGACTCTGAACATGCAGCTGCTCTGAGTGCTCCTGCTGGGCTTCCAGGGATGTCAGCCTGCCAGGTGCTGCTCTTGCTCTGGACTGCCTGATACCTGGAAATCCCAAATCAATGGACAAGTTCTCTCTTTCTACTTGAAAGTGTCTAGGTGTGAATAAAGGATGTCAGGGAATATCTGATGTGGTAGCCTTAGTGTGAAAAGGAAGGGATCTTTTGAAGCTCAGGCGTGAGTTGAGCATCTCTTTTGGACTCTTGCCTTTGAGGTTTTCCCCCTTTCGCTCCGTCCCACGCCTCTGATGGAGGGATAAGATACAGGATTAAGGGGGCTTCCTAGGGGGCCATGGACAAGTGCTGCCTTAAAGCTGGAGTCATTTAAGAAGTTGCTGGGGTTCTCAGCTGACAAGAGACCTGGCCATTCGTTCCTGATCCACGTGAGAGAAAGTCGGATGAGTCAAAGCCTTATGCACCAGGAATGCTCAAATGGCCAGGTACCACAGGTAGAGCAGCAGCTTCTTGAATGACTGGAGCTGTAACACAGGTACTGTCTGATGGTGCTCTGTGTAAACTAAATCTAGAAGGAAACTTCTGAAGTCATAGTGAAAACTGGGGAAGAGTTCAAAGAAAATTAAAATTTGCCTACTTGTTTGGTTGCACAGCCATAACTCAAGAGATTCTTTTTTTTTTACTGAGCAGCCTGAAACTGACTGCTTTGCAGTCTTCTGAGAAGAATTTAGAGTCTGTAGGGAAATGCTCTGAGCCAAACAATCTGTATTTGTTCAGAAATGTCCACAACAAATCAGTCAATTCTGCAGTAGCACTTTGTTACAAGAAAAAATAACCTTTTTCCTGGCCTTTGTACAGATAGGCTGTAGCATGTGGTTTTACATAGAGATTTTATACTTACAATTAAAACTTTAGTAACCAATATTTATATTGTTAAATAATTGGATGTTTGCTATTCTGAAACTGGTAGAGCTCATCAATAACTAAGTGCAAGCAATATTGTTTGGAAAAGAGTTGTCCTTTTGCTCTGTATGATACCTTAAGGAAATCTATTTTGGAATGTGATTAAGGAATGTGGCATCTGTGTACAAAATGGGTGGTTCTTACAGTCAGGAAATGAAAGTGCTTCAGAACAATCCCCTATTTTCAGGGGTGTAAAATTCTACTTTAAACATTTAGTCTGAAATTTAAATTCTGAAAACAGTAGCATGTATTTTTTTTTTTTTTAACTTCTGAGAAAAATACTGCAACTGCCTTTGTTTACCTGTAAGTGCTCTACAGCTTTTTTCCCCATTTGCCCATTAATGTTTCTTGTTAATGGTTCTTTAACATCGCTGTTTCTGTTGTGGGACCTATAAAACAGTTGGATTAGAAGAACTGCAAAACTATGCTGAAAATTCTATTCAGGACCCACTTTAAAGTCCACTGAAATGGAATTCACCAAGGAAAACCTGAATCTGCTTCAGCCAGCTGTCCTAACACCACAGTGTAACCAAGAAGAAATTCTCACCATTTCTTATTAACAAACTCCCTCAAGGCATATCTAGAGACAAGCACACAAAGCAGAGGAGCTCAATTGCAAACTAAACCTTGAATGCCTGTTTTGATTTCTGTTCTGGAAATGTTTCAGTTGAAATTCTCAGTGTTGTATTAGATCTCCTGACGTTTGTGCAACACAGAAATACAATTTTGCACTTAAGGAACTGGACTCGTAGCATGCTTATGCCTATTAAAAAATTCCTGAACAGTCTATCCTTTAATTTATGTAAATTTATTCTTGAATAGGTGTGACTATGGAGTCACAGGCCTTAGCTCGTAGTTTTGCAGTCCTGGGATTGAGCTATGGTTTGGTTTTCAGGTTGGAAATGTTAAAACACTTCCATCATTGCTGATTTTATCATCAGCACTGTACAAGATTTATTGGCCTCCCTCAGCGTCAGTGTGTTCAAAGGATTGTCTTAATGTTCTTGCATTTTCTTAATGACTTTTGACACTGTTTCTTCTCAAAAAGGTTTAAAATATGATAAAAGGAAAAGATTTCTACTTATTTCTTGCTTCCCTTTCCCCAGGATGCATACAGGCAGACTGTGGGTGCAGTTGTTCTTTTGCAGTCAGATGACATCCTTTCTTCCTCCTAGAAGCAAAGACTGTTTAAAATAGAATTTTTATTCATACCTTTTCATCTTACTGCCTTTCTGTTCTTGGAGAAATATAAAATGGGCAATGGTTTCTGCACCATAACATCTCCACTTCATTTGCAGAAATTGGAAGGTAAAGAGTGAGCGGGGCAGAGGATTGCAGAGGGGAGCAGGATAAACACTCACTTCCTGCAGTTGAGATTTTGCTGAGTAAATTGGGTTACTTGCTTTACTGCTTTCATCCCTGGGGTTTTACTTCCTGGTATGAGCTGCCCTGCCCTGTTTCCCCTGCAGGCAAATGTGTGAAGGGGATAATGTTCAGTGGAAAGCAGTGTAATGCTTTGTAACCTGGAAAAACTTGACACAGGACATTTGACAGAATCCAATTTGAATGTCCTGCCTGCTCCTGCTTTTAGCCTCTGACTCTCCTGAAATGGCTACTGAGGGTTTGTTAATTGTGTTATGTGAGATGTCAGTTGAAGCAGCTCCATTTCCAGATAGAAAACAAGCTGTAAAGCTCAGTGTAGGGAGTTCCCAGCTGCCTCATAGTGCCTTACACCCTTCCCTAGGCAGCTGTCTGGCTACAGTCTGAGTCAGAGCATCTCTGGTCAGGTGAAGTCATTCCTTGGAGCTGCTGAGTGATGTGGGACAGGAGGGGACTCCAAAGCCCGGGCAGCAGCTCCTTCCTGAGTGACACTGTGCAGCACGTGGTGATTGCTGTCTGAAGGAAGGAGCTGCGGTGCAGGACCCCTCCCTGCCTTCATCCTTCCTTCCTCCACCCCTGGCATGTGGGGAAAAGGGAGAAGCAGCACGGCTCTGTTACAGGCCTGGGGGTAAAGCAGGGACACAGCTCCAGCTGAGAAAGGCTTTGATCTCAGTATTTTTTAACATGGGAGTGGCTGATTTTTTATTTTTTTTTTTAAGCTACACTAAAGGGGCCTGAAAGCCTCATTGGATTTTCCTACATTTCAAGATGACAAGCTGAGTGGGTGAGGCACAGCATCTTGTGCTGTACTGAGACTTCTGTCTTCCTTGAAGCTGAAAGCTTCCATCTGTTGTCATTCACCACAACTTAAACTGGTTCCACCACTACTGCACTGTCACTTAGCACAGGGGCCATCTAAGGCAGGAGACAGACCTGCCTTGAGCTGGTATGTTGTTAATCTACTCCACACTACGAAGGGGAAGGTTTCCTCTTCCCAGGTCCCTCAAACATGATGCTTTGCTGCTTGTCCCAGTCTTGTTCCCTGACTTGTACCTCTGGACTACCAGGTGTCTGGTCTGGGCAGTTCTCATCCCAGTGACTGGTTCAAGGCTGAGGATGCCAGGGCCCTTTTAGCGATGCATTTGCCCTGCCCTGATTTGGGAAGCAGCTCAGTCAGCCAGACTGACAATTCAAATGGCAGGCGCCTACCCTCCTCTTCTGGAAAATTCTGGTTAGGGCAATAGAAACATTTATGAGAATGAGGGAAAGGGGTATTTAATAATCCTGAAGGAGCTGTTTAATATGGCAAATTTCAACTCAAGTGTTCAGTAAGGAGCTGGTGGAGTTTGAGAAGGGGCAGCTGTAATAACAGACACTATTACCAGACCTATTCCAGAAGCTTTACTCATGGAGTTGTAATGACATCAATTTGCTTAAAACATCCAAGTGTATTGCCAGTGAATTTATAGCTTGTCTAGTTACCATGACGATCCAGAGTTCACCAGTATATTCTCTTCTGGTTGTTGGCTTTGCTCTACTCTTAGGTTTTGGGGTTTTTTTGCTTGTTCCCATTGTAGTTCATATAGCTAGCATTTACTTTAGCCATTCTTAAATTATTTTTTAAAAAGGAGTGGGGAGAGGTGCAGGTCTTCACTGTGGTGCCAGTTACTGTTTACTGAGAGTAGAATCAGACCCTTTCTGCATTTGCCTTTGCTATGTTACTGAAATAGGAACAGAGAAACATGGTTTAGATAATTTAACTGTAATTTAGATAATTTAACTGTAGGGTGTTACCTGTGCCTCTGCTATTAAAGGTTCGGAAGAAGACAAAAACACTTCACTCAGAGAGGCAGGCTGAGGCTTAAGCCTGTTCCACTTGACCCTGTGGTGGAATCATGGAGTGGTTTGGGTTGCAAGGGACCCTGAAGATCATCTAGTTCTAACCTCCTGCCACGAGCAGATGACATTTAGCTCAACAGACCCTTTGGTCTGACACAATACAATTATCTTGTTGACCCTGATGAGATTTTACCTTGTACTGAAGAACATCACCCATAGAGGCTGAATGAGCCTGCAGAGTTCAGCAGCTGTAAACGATCCTTTAAAGATTCACTACAGTCCTGCAATGGAGTAGTGCAAACTCTGCCAACTTACAGACGGTATCCATATGGTCTTCCTGGCACAGCTTTACAGCACGTTCCTCTCCAGTTCCAGGTCCTTGGGATGTGCTGCTGCTCCTCTCTCCTCTTCCCTTGTCTGACCTTTCCCTCCAGCAAGTTGTTAGAGGAAGGCTCAAAAAAGACAGACCTCAAACAAGAAATTAAACTCAACCCCCAACTTCCTGCTTTTGTTCAGTGCCAAAAGCACAGCAGGAATCTCTTCCTGCAAGAGCCCAGGCCTGCTGTTTTTTCTTACTTTGCTCTATGTTGCTCTCTTCCTGTAGGATGGATTGGATTGGGCAACCATTGGCTTCCTCACACTGTGAAAAGAAATCCAGCAACAGGAGAGCAGTGATCTGTGTATTGTGCCCTGAGGAAGTTAAATGATGGCAAGGCAAGCTTTGGAGGCTGCACTTGTGATAATCACTTTCACATAAATAATTTTATGTTATTTAGTGCATTTCCATCCTTGTCACACAGCCTTAGCAGCATTTCACATAGTTACAGGCAGGAGCTGTAGGAGAGATGGCTCAAAGATCACTGAACATGTTGTCACAATCACAGGGTCTCCTGTAAGCTCTTTCTGCAGCTCTTCCCAGACAGCTGGGATAATTTCATAGGATCAGCAAAATGTATCACCTCGCTGATCAACATACCAAAACGATGCCACGTATCAGAAGAACTTTCTTTCTTTGGATAAACACTGCCAACCTGCAAAAGTGGAATTCCTCATTGTCCACCACAAGGTCAGAAAGACGTGGGATCTCCTCATGGCTTCAGTGTAAAAAAACAAGTTCTAAAGCTCAGGGGGTGTCATGCCTCACAACTGCTTCAAGGATTTTCAGAAAGCCAGGAATCAACTGGTAGTCAAGTTTGACACTCATTTCCTGAACACTTTTTAAACAACTGATTTAAACCAATATTGTGTTGCCATCAGGGTTCCTTTGTCTAATATCACTTCAAGGGCTGCATCACTCATGTCTCATCCTCAAAATGAGCATTGTTAGATCACTGAAAAACACAAAGTGTTCTGAGAAGAACCAGCTGGACTTTCCCCACAGGACTACTGATGTCAAAGCCTTCCCCAGCTGGGTTCCTGAAAAGCAGCACACCAAAAGTTGCAGCAGCAGAACAAACTTAGCTACTCAACAGTGGTTTAATTAAGAAATCAATCACCCGAGGAAGCACAGAACACAGGTTGTGACAAAGCCTGTGTTACAGTGTTTTTCTAGTACTTTTCAGCATCAGGTGAGGTGTGTTTATCTACCTCCAGAATGGGGCTGGCACAGCCACGTTGCCAAGTTGTGCTTCTTTAAAGGCCACACCATCATACACCGGATCTGGCACCTTTGCCACCACAGAATCACAATTCAGTCACAAATGCCAGTGGTGCAGTCAGAATTCCCTTGGATCAGAGCACACATTTATATATAAACGCCATGCTCTAAATTCCCCTGTTGTAGAAGAACTCTGTTTCTTCTGTAGTCGACAGAATTTCTGGTTCAAGGTCTGCTCGCTTTATCTGCAATGTAGGAAAAAAGGGAATCAGCACCACCACGGCCTGGGAAGTGAATGTTAAGTCCTTGTTACTTCATTGCACTTTGCACAAATTCAAGTACTGCTTTCAGTATTTGGGACTTAGAGCTCTTTGTTTATTTGGGGATTTGAGAGATTGTTTGTTGTTGTTTTGGGGCTATTTTTTTTGCTCCTCCAACATTTTCTACATGTGCAAACATATGGGAAGAAATAATTATTATTTAAAAATAGTAACATTATCTCCATTCACTGTAGGATCACAAAATCATTTAGGTGTGAAAAGACCTTTAAGATCACCAAATCCAGCTGTAAATATATTTGGGTGACACCCAGGAGAACTTCTGCTGTGGGCTGTGTGAGCCATTGAGAAGGAAAGGGAACCAACCAGCCCTACTCTCAATACATAATTCCTCAAAAGTTCCCTCATTTATGTTGTTTGCTTTGTTGTCATAAGAGATTAAGAAATCTAAAAAAAAAAATAATTAAAAATGCCAGAAGGTTTCAGCAAATAAAAGAAACCACTGAAAATTGCAAGAGTCCAGTCTGTGATTTGCTAAGAATATTCACAGAGTGCTGATAAGGGAGAGGAAACAAATGCAGAAAGGCTCCTCTCTCAGTTGGCCTTCTCCAAAGCCCAAGGTTCAGGGGCTACATCCTCCATTTAAAACCTGCCAGGAAGCCATTCTTTCCCAGGGAACAGATTACACTTCCCACTTCAGCAAGGCAGGGTGAAGAGATGTCACATGTGAGCAGGTTTACCTCTCCAGTGAGCTCATGCTGACTTTGCATGAAAGAGAAAATTCTCATCTACATCTTTCCTTTCTCCTGCAGGACTGAACACAGTGCTGGAAGAGCCTTGGCTTAAATCTTCAGCATAGTTCTCCTGACCTTGCTTGCTTCAGACTGTTGTGAAAGTCTGATAAATCTACATTGAAAAGTGTAAATATAAGCAACACGAAATGCAACTCAGACTTTGACAGTCCTGTGAGCCTCTGCCTGGTACATGGGCCTTCACAAGCAGCCTCTCTGCTGCTCCATTTTAGTTGTACCACATTAATTCTGTTGATTTTTTTATATGTGGCCTTCAGACTGCTGGCCATAGTTCTGAAAGGCCTATTTAATGTCACAATAATCCTAAATCAATTCCTATGAAAGGACTTACCTCCCCACACTGCGAGAACATACTAAATGAGACTGGCAGCATCCCTGTTAGGACTGACATAATCACAAACATTCTCACTGGAGCCAAAGCACGAGGATTTTTAACAAATCTTGCTCTGTCCAAGACATTGAAAAAAGTATGTTAGTATATTGAAAAATAACCTTTCAGTGACACAAAGAGCATTAGCTACTATTTTACTGATTGAAATTACACTGAAATTAGTAATAATCTAGGCTTGTGGTTCCTAAAGACATTTCCTTACTTCATTTCCTACGTTCTTACTCTTAACTTCCTGTGCTTGCCCTTTGTTTTGTGCTTGCTTGCAGCATTTTCCAAGCCCAGACTGTCAAGATTAAGAAACAAGCAGCAAGATCAAAGTGACAAAAGGAGAGAAAGCACATTAGTGCTTTAGTGTCTCAGTTCTTCGATTAAGATTTTTCTTGCATTACCCTATTTCCTTACACATTTAGTTCCTGTGGGCAGTCCTATTTTGCTTTGTGCAAAAATTTATTACTTGACATATATATTTAAAATTGTATTTTACATCTGCATTTGTCTTCTGGTAACAGGAGTCCTTTAAGCTGACAGAGAATTAATTTAGGCAATACCAAATTACCTGACAGAAGTGATCCCTACCTGTACTATTTACACAACAAAGATCACGACCAAAAGCTCAGGGCAGGCTAAGAAACCTCTCATAAAGCATACAATGTATTCTTCTTAGGATACAAGAATTTAAAATGTTGCAAAAGCAAGAATATGTTTTACAATACATGGAAAACTGTTTGGAAGTTGGGATTCAGCTTCAGTTGAAAATTCAAGTGCCACATTAGCTCTTCAAAAATACAAACCTAAGCTAAGTGCTGTGAACTACCTTGATACAGCCATTGGAACTCAAATCTAACTCAGAAGTTAGGGAACTGGAGGTAGGCAGGTGCTGGAAAACAGCCTGTCAGGAGAGCACAAACATGTTTCCTGCATGGGAGCAGAAAGGAGAACCTCACTCCTGCAAAGCATGGGTTCAGACGTAACCAGATTCACTCAATGATCTCAAAGAATCACTGAACAGCTGAACAGCAACTTCCCACATTATCACAAGGCAAGCGGTACTGCAAACCCAAGAAAGAAAAGGCAAATGGTGACAGCCGGACTGAAAACCAGAGTACCACTGACCAGGCACCCCCAGCCCCGTGCAGTGCCTCTCACCTCTGCAAAAAGTACATGAGCACTTCTGGCAGGAAGAACGTTGTCCCAAACAAGACTGCTCTGGACAATGCTGTTTCCATAACAGCCTTCAGGGAGAGAGCAAAACAAGTGTTGTCAAAGCAGTGCTCTGGGCAGCTTCACACACTGCCTGCTTCCCTGAGTGCTTTTTGTCTAACACTCTGGAGTTTAAAGCAACAGGTTAATGAGGGATAAAAACATCTATTAGCAGAATTCTTTCTTAAATGGAAACTAAGAAGCAAATACTCTGCTTATGACTGAGAAATTCCTTAAAAGGGAGGTGAAACTACTGATGGGTTTTCCTGCCACAATAATAATTTTGCTGAGACTTGCTTTTTTAAAGTTGTGCTGAACTTCCCACAATTGGTTATACCTTCTGGGCATCCTAACTAGCCTGTGTTAAATGTGAAGTTCATTCTCCAGCTGTCCCCAAATCCTTATGATCATCCAGTTGTTTCCACAATACAGGGCTTTTCTCTGAGATGTCCCACCAGAAGATCCAAAAGTCTTGTCTCCTCCTGGAGGTGACCAGGGAAAGCAGAAATGTCTGTGCCAGTGTCTCTGGTACTCAGTACATTTGGTCTGGGGAGGCAGCCAACCCTTGGTGACACAAAAGTTGTGGAACCTGGTTCCAGAGACCTAATCCAAGCCTGCCCAAAGATTCAGCACCTGATGTGGGATTCCTTATTCAATATATTTGTATCTACTCTCAGCATCACATTCTGCTCCTAGCAGGGAATGAAAAGCAAGTCAAAAGAATTCTCCACCCCTCACCTACCTTTTCACCAGCCTTCTTAGACACTCCTACAACCTTGCCACTCCTGTCCATCACTTCTATCCCATTATCAAATTCTGGGCTTCTCACCATGGCCACAGTAAATGCACTCGTCAAACCTGCAGGGTTAAAGGGGATTATGTTTTAGTAGATCCAAAGAACTGTCTCAATAGTAACATTCATAATGATGTGCATTTTACCTTTCCAGTTCAACAGTTCACAACTGAATAACCTGACAGCTTAAAAAGACACTGCCCCATGAAAATCTGCCTGGGATCTGAATCTTTGTTTCAGAAGCTTGAGCGAGACTGCAAGGCTTCAGTCCTAAAAGGTGCTTTGTCATTATGGATTCAGAGCTTTAAAATCATTTCCATCCAGCTCAAGCCATGAGCTCTCTGTTCTTCAGAGAAAGTGGAGGGATTTCTGTTGTGGTTAGGTTTTGTCCTGTCAGCACAAAATCCAGCACAGAAGACAAAATCCTGAAGGGAACAGGGTTTCAGTAAAGGCTGCATCCTTGCATTGAAAGGAAGGGCACAGACTGTCAAACTGACCTTGCTTGAAATAATAGATTTCTCTTTTTATTAGTTTTTGGTAGGGCTGTTCAATAAAGACATCAGTGTACCAGAGCACACTTTGCAAATGATGGACTAACATTAATCAATTACCCTCAGGCTTTTCTCTACATTTAAGAAAATGGAAGCACATTTAACACCTGCTTCAAAGGAAACAAATCAGAAACCTTTAATGGAAGTCCTCAGAAAGATCCGAGTAAGCATCTCACATAACGAAACAAAGGAGATGATGTGTTTTAATTTTATCACTTTTCCCCTAAGGCCAAAAATTTCTATTATGGCAATAGAAACACAATTAATGACATTAAATAGGTAAACTTGTCCTGGTGCAACTTCACCATGGCAGCAGAGCTGTTGCAATAATGAACTGAGTCCTGCTTCCCTTGCAAGATTAATAAAATCCTGCTGGAACAAGTCTCACTTTCTGCACTCCCAGAGCGATGTCGCACTCTGGTGTCACAGATGTGCCACACCAGGTCATGTCAATGCCACTGCTACTGCCCTCCTGATCTGTCCTGGTGCTTTCAGGTATGCATACAAACGTCAAAAGAGTGCTCTGCAGCTCTGAAACTAAAACCAGCCAGAATCCAGTGAGCTCAGGGACACTGCACAGTGAGCACTGACCCAAAGGAGGGGGCCCAGCAAAAGCAGCCAGAGAAGAAATAGTGAGACCACACGTGTGGAAAAGCAAGAAAACTCTACAGTCATACAGGCAAATGGCCCTCAGGCCAGCTGCACGATGCACAGTTTGTTTCTACTCACCAAACAGAGGAGCAGGTAGCAGTTTACTGACAACAAGTTGCACTAACGAGCTCTTCAAACCGTAACGATTCACAAAGATAAGAGGGAGAGCCTAAGGCATGGAGAGGAAACAGGTACCTTCCATTGAAAAAATGTGCAGCATTTCAGTATAACAGGTTAAGAAAAAAAATCTGTGACTTAGTACACAGTTACCATCTATGAAAAGAACCAAATGCCTTGGTTTAAAACTAAAAAAATATACGTCTTCTCTAGTTAATGAAGGTGCTTGTAATCACCCTTTTAGGTAAGAATAGGAAACATTATGATAAAAAAAGCATTGAACATTATTATCTGGCTCCCTCCTGGAAGGCTAATTTCCCTGCATTCAGTGCAGTACTTTCATGGCTATGCTGTTCCTGGGATTTGAGCAAACACTGTCCAGTACTGATGCCTGCAGATCTCACCACTTGTTTGGAGTTAGATCTCTTCCACAGCACCACATGAAAAATCAGCTACAACACCCCAGTGGCTCACTCTGTGTTTGTAAACACTGGCCAGTTCCTCTCACTACCTGTTTTCTAAACTGACAAAATAATAAAGAAAATTAAACAAGAGGAAGTATTAGAGGAAGCCAAGCAAGATAATGACTGACAGATGATCAGAAAGAATTCTTATGCTGAACACTTCTGTGGCAAGACATCAGAGTAGAGCACCAGAGCACAATCCTGAAGGATGTCTGGCACTGTGGTTACCTCAGTGCCTACTCCTTCTCAGGAGAGCTTGTTAGGACAGCAGTCATTGAGCAAATACTTACACCAACACAGGCTGAGTAGGAAATGGCTCCCAAGCCAAGGAAGATCTGCTTTTGTTGAAGTGAGTATTCCTAAGGAGGACAGAAAAAACACACTGCATAAGGACATTGTAAAACACTTGTGAATCAAGTTCAAAACGGCATTTGCACAATTAAGATGATTACAAAAATAAACATCAACACTCACTTCAGACTTTGGGGTGCCATTTCCATTTACCAGAGTGAATGCTGAGGTGTATGTGTGAAACACAAACTGCAGAAACAAGAGATTGTAAGAAAAATTGAGTTCAGGATTGAGACTAGAAGACCTGTAAAAGTAGAAAGAAAAGGCAATTACCTGCCAAAAAAAAGAATGCTTTGCCTGGCGCTGAACAGATGAAACGATGACCTAAGAGAAAAAATGCACAAGAAAATGAGGTTTGATGAGTGTAGAAGTTTTTGGTGCAGGAGCACCTGGAGAACTGCTGAAGTACCACTGGCAGCAGTGTCAGGCTGCCGAAAGGCTCCAGTCAGTGCCCAAAGCCATTGCCTTGGTTCTAGGCTACCACATTCTCTTGTTACAGAGGTGACATGCTCATTTTTCTATTCAACGGAAAGCACAGACATACATACAACACAGACACATGGTGGTAAAACATTATGTGCAAGAATATTGCAGCAGGATGCTTTCTTACCCAAAAGAAAACTGCATTTGTGCCTGTGAAACTTAAATAGATGCAAATAAAATAACTAAGGTAACAAAAGTCTAATTAAAGACATGAATGAGAAAGGGTTAGATTGGTTTTGCTGGGGATATGAATACTAGACCTAACTGATCTGAGATCAAAGATTTTAGGAGTTAATTCCCAGTTGCTTCTTAAATTCAGACAGTGAATAAGAACTTCAGCTTTAATAAGCTTTAATAATAATTAAATTATAATTTAAATTTATAATTAAATATAAATCTTTCTTGAGATTTCAAGCTCAAGGTGTGGAACCTTCAAAAAACAGAGTCAATCAAATCAAGAATACAAAATATCAAAGAAGAGGAAGGCTGAGAATCTCCAAAGCCTCAGAGAAAGATCAGCAATTCATTTAATATTAGTGGATCAACCATCTTTATTATTAATGCCAGCACTGACTCCAACTGCATCTATGAGAACGCATTAAGCTGTAAATATCAAAAAGAAGTATTTCTATTAATTTTATTACAGCTATTAATGAATTTATGAGCCATCAAGACTTTCATTGTACTTTCTAGCAGTGCCATGTAAGTTCATGCTGTAAAATCTGTATGGAATGATGTATCTCAGGATGTACACTCATAGGCCAAGCCCAAACCCAAAGAATCTAAATGAATAAACATAATTACAGCTACAAGTTTTATGAAACAAAATGGTGCAACTTTTGAGCATAGTAACAAGAGTTTATTTTTATATCTTTGGTAATTTACTGACAACACCATTTCCTACTTGCAAATGCAACATCTACCTATGAAAAAAATTCATATTCTGCGTCTGAGACACAGAACACAAGGCCCCAACTCCTTCCCACTGCAGTTGCAGAATTTTGAGGCTGAACAGACCAAACCCAGGCCTTCCTCTCAATACTGAGTGATCTCACCTTGCGTCAAAAACCTGTCCTGCACACATGAACAATCTTGGAATGCTGCTGGAGAAGGGTAACTAACAGCTTTGGACTTCCAGGGAGATTCTTTAGGGGCTCAATTTCCAGGTTACTCAGCACTTCCCATAAAATAGATGTCTTTTAAACAGCTTGTGCTGAAAGTACAATGAAGCAGCCAAAACTTCTATTCCCTCCCTCCAACCCTGGCTATGGAAAATGGAAGCCTTGCTGGATGCACACTGGCATCTGTCATGTTTACTCACCAAGGGAAGAGTTATAGGCATGAAAGCTAAAAAGAAAGAAAACTTTATTTCAGCAAAAATAACATCTGTGAGTGCAGATGGATGGTCTTGAGCAGAAAACTCCCCTAATTTCCCCCCTCTAGTTCCATCCCCAAGTAAAACACTGCCTACAAACCCCAGCATCACCATAAACTTCAACCCTAAGCTTTGTTTCTCACTCCTCACTCAAGAAGCCACAATCCCTGCTCACAGTTCACAGCCAAAAGGAGCTCTTGTGCACTCCACTCACCAGGGCTGCTTGGAAACCAAATAACTGAACACAAGCTCAGCTCTCTGTTCAAAAAGAGAGGGGTGGCCACAAAAGCTGCCACAGCTGTGAGTGGTCACAGGACATAATGAGTAAATAGCCTCAGTGTGGTTCTATCTGATGAACTACCTGTGCTGCCTAAACAACACCCTAAACACACTTTATCTGTCACCAGAAAGTAAATTCATCCAGCAGACACAGCCATCAAGGGAAAACTTAAAACTATAGCAGACAGTTAAATGTGGAGGGATTTGGGAACTCATTCTGCAGCAACAAGAAACAGAGACTGATCAGTTTCCACCTAGACGAGCAGATTATGCTTGGGGAAAATTCCTCAACAGAACCAGAGGAATAAATAAATAAATCTTCAACACATGTAACACTGCAACTAACAGAAAAGTCTGCTTGCTTTTCTATATGGAGAAGAGTGTCACTGTGGTACCACAGCAGCTATTTACCAGAAGCTACTCCCCCTTGATGCTTCAGTCACACATACAACATGTCATTTAAGGGAACGTACCTGGAGGTCTAAACAAAACAGGAATTATCTTGTCTGTATCAGGATGTACACTGGACTTAAATTTAAAAAAAAAAAAAAAAGCAAATTAGAACATCTTTGCCATAGTTGAACAAGGAAAAAAAAATCATCTAAATATCTTGTAAACTTACCAGGCTTAGCACGAAGGCTTGTTTGGTCTACAACAATTAGAAAATTAGGTTAGTAATTAAATTTCAGAAGAGACTGGATAAAATCTTCTTTCTAAATTTATTCTATGACTTTTTCTAATCACTTCCTATATAAAAAGTGTATATATTTATATATCCCTTTAATTATATTTTCCCCTAAAATTTCTCTCCATATTCTCCCTGTTGAATATAAAGCACTCACATCCCATGTGCTGTGTAACAGCACCAAAGCACACACTAGGGCAGAACAGAAGATTAATTTTAAAAAGTTAAAACTAGTAGGTATTTTAAAACATAAAACAACAATTAAGTATGGCTAAACACTTATGCTAAGATTTTAACTGCAGTCCAAAATACCTGATTATTCTGTATGGGCTCACTTAGGTTCTTCTCATTGATTTCTACTAATAACCTGGTTCTTTTTATTTCATTCTGTAGTTGAGAAAAAACAAACAACTCAGATTTCAACATTCGGAGTGCAATATATCAGCTATAAAACACTGGCAAGAACATGCCTAGACACAACCAATTCACAATCACAGAAACTTTTAAATTATTGGGATAATTCACCTGCTGGCACAGCAGCCGTGGTCTGAGTAAGGATGCTGAGGTGGTTGTGCCTAGAAATGCCCTTGGTTTCTGTAATCAGGTATAGAAGTGCACACACGTCTATTTCTGTTTATTGTACAATTGTGGAATGCTTCGCATTGGAAGGGACCTTAAAGCCCATCCAGTCCCACCCCTGCCATGGCAGGGACACCTTCCACTGTCCCAGGCTGCCCCAAGCCCTGTCCAAACTGGCCTTGGGCACTGCCAGGGATCCAGGGGCAGCCACAGCTTCTCTGGGCACCCTGTACCAGGGCCTCCTCACCCTGACAGGGAGGCATTTCTTTCTGATATCCAATCTAAACCTCCTCTCTGTCAGTTCAAAGCCATTCCTGTGTTCTGTCACTCCGTGCCCTCCCCAAAGCACCTCCCCAGCTCTCCTGTAGCCCCTTTAGGCACCGGAACATTACGTTCACTGCTACATTTCTCATGTATCCCACGTTCCTCAGCAGCCCCGCAGTGACCCCATTTCACAGTGCCTGAGGTCGCTCGCTCATCTCGCCCCTCCCCACACGGCACTCACGGAGGACTTCAGGAGCAGCAGCGGATCCAAGGCGTCCGCCCAGAGGAGAAACCTCTGGAAGAAAGACTGAGGGAGACACAGTTGAGACGAGGCGTTACTGCGGACCTTCCCTGACCACGACCCGTCCCCACACCCCCGCCCGTCCCTCCCGCACTCCCCACCTGCCCCTCCGCCCTCCAGAAGCGCAGGTTGGCGTCCATGGAGCCGCGGCACCG
>WEKY01043569.1:5874-34673 GCA_013390045.1 Picathartes gymnocephalus
CCCCCCGCCCCCAACATCCTTCTCTCTAAATTGAGGAGAGATGGATTTGATGGGTGGACTTAGATGGGTAAGAAATCCCTCAGCATCCAGAGGGCAATGGTCGGTGGCTCAGAGTCCCAAAGACATCAGTGACAAATGGTGTCCCTTAAGGATGTGTATTTAATGTCCTCATCAATGACAAACAAAGGGATTGAGTGCACCCTGAGCAGATTTGCAGATGACACCAAGCTGAGTGGTGCTGTTGCCACACTGAAGGACAGGATGCCATCCAGAGGGACCTGGACAAGATTGAGAAGTAACTCCTGGGAATCTCATGATGTGCAGTAGGCCAAGTGCAAGGTGCTGCACCTGGGTCCTGGAAACCCAGAGTATCAATATGGGCTCAGGGATGAACAGATTGAGAAGGACTTGGGGGTATTGGTTGACAAGAAGCTCAACATGACTGGGCGATGTGTGCTTGTAGTCCAGAAAGCTAGATGTGCCCTGGGCTGCATCCAAAGCAGTGTGGCCAGCAGATCAAGGGAGGGGATTCTATCCCTCTACTCCACTCTGGTGAGCTGCATCCAGCTCTGGGGTCTGCAGCACAGGAAGGACGTTGACCTGTTGGGCTGATTCCAGAGGAGGCCACCAAAACAATTAGAGGAATGGAGAGCACATCTCCTCCAAGGAAAGGCTGAGAGATTTGGGATTGTTCAGCCTGGAAAAGAGAGGGCTTCAGAGTGACCTAATTCTGGCCTTCTAGCAACCGAAGGGAGCCTACAAGAAAGATGGGGAGAGGCTTTATGCAAGGGCATGACAAGACAAGGAGGAATGGGTATAAACTGAAAGAGAGTAGGTTTAGATTAGATATCAGAAAGAAAATCTTTACTGTGAGGGTGATGAGACACTGGAAAAAGTTGCCCAGACAAGTTGTGGATGCCCCATCCCTGGAAGTGTTCAGGGCCAAGTTGGATGGGTCTCTGTGCAACCTGGTATAGTGAAAGTTGTCCCTGCCTACAGCAGAGGGATTGAAACTAGATAACATTTAAGATCTTTTCCAACCAAAGACATTCTATGATTGCAGGATTCTATGAAATAAATAAAACTCTTGATGTGTCATACATGCATATGCATGCACACATATTTATACATATATCAGATCTTCATATTTAACAGTATTTATTTTAACTTGAGGAGGTGTTCAAGGCAAAAGGAAAAAAAGGATGAATATTAACCAGTCTTGGTGTAGCTGTCTGTTGGAACTCCCAAAACTTTAAAATCTGGTTAATTGAAAATGGAAAAAAAAATGAAAAAAAGATAAATGAAGAGTTAACTATTTTAATAATAATGTTCCATAACTTCCTAATATAGTTGTCAGTTGTTACAACATTCTTCCATTTAGAGTTATCATTTACAGTGATAGCTTAAGCAACACTGGAAGGCATTGAAGTACTGATGTTGCAGAGACACTAACATGAGTGAATTCTGTATTTTTGTGAGGCTCATATTTCTTCTGGAGGTTCAAAATAGGTGCAAAGATCTTTCTGCACAGATGACATTGAAAAATTGAGACCTAAATGTCTTACTGATTTGATGCTTCATCAGTAATAAAGCATGTGTATGCACTGCAACATTGATTAGCTATGCAACATTAATCTTTAAAATATCTATGTGAAGTGGGGGAGGTAGTATCCGTGTTACAGCAAGAACAAAAAAGATTTTAGGAAACTGAGGGCTTGACAAGGACAAGCCATCTGAGATTAGAAATAATGAGTTCCTTGCTTCCTCAGCACCTTGCATACTGAACCACTCCACTGTGAAACTAAATGAAAGCATAGATTGTGGATGTTGTCTACTTAGACTTTAGTTAAGTCTTTGACACCATTTCCCACAACATTCTCCTGAAAAAACTGGCTGTTCATAGCTTGGATGGACATTTACTTCACTGGGTAAAAGAATGGCTGGATGGTTGGGCCCAGAGGGTTGGGCCCAGAAGTTAAATCCAGTTGGCAGACAAGTGGTGTTCCCTAGGGCTCAGTATCAGTTGTGTATAATACGTATATCAATGATCTGGATGAGAGGATTAAATTCACTCTCTCCAAGCTTGCAGAAGACACCATGTTGGGTGGTGGAGGGAGTGCTGATCTGCTGGAGGGTAGGAGGGCTCTGCAGAGCAATCTGGACTGGCTGGATAGATGGGCCACGGCCAATGGTACGAGATTCAGCAAGTCCAGGTGCTGCGGCACAGGTGCAGGCCGGCACTGCAACCTCTGCCTGGAGCGTCTCCCACTGGGGGGTCAGAGCTCCGATCGGGAGTTCCAGGGCCTTACCACATTCACTCCTGCAGCCGCTGGAACTGAGGCTGTGGAGACAGGAGGGGTTCTGCAAGGATTCCTAGCAGCTTTATTGGCAGAGGACGACACCAGCACTCCGGCGGGCAGGGGAAGAACCTAGGGGGTGGAGAAATCCAGGGTTTTGTTGGGCAGACAGGGGCAGGGACACAGGAGGAGCCAGGGTATGAAGGGCCAATGGAACAACAGAGGAGGAGTGGCTAGGGGCGGGGATCAGCGGGATCAGAGCTTGGAACTTAGCCATGTAATGCAGTGAAAAGTGATACTGAAGCACATTCCCCATGAGAGAGCCAAAGCCCCGGGGCTGCCCTTCCAGGGCCCCAACATCCAGGTGCCAGGTCCTGCACTGTCACAACATCCCCATGCAGTGCTCAGACTTGGGGAAGAGTGGCTGGAAAGCTGCCCAGCAGAAAAAGATCTGGGATGCTGGTCAACAGCCCGGTAAACATGAACCACTGTGTGCCCAGGTGGCCAAGAAGACAAATGGCACCTGGCCTGTGTCAGCAATAGTGTGGCCAGCAGTGCAGTGATTGTCCCTCAGTGCTTGTCACTGGTAAGGCCACATCTTGAGTACTTTTGTCAGTTCTGGATTCCTCTCTACCAGAAAGACCGAGGTGCTGAAAAGAGCCCAGAGAAGGGTAACAAAGCTCCTGGAGGGTACGGAGCCCAAGTGTGATGAGGAGCAGCTAAGGAAATGGGTTTTTTAGCCTGGAGAAATGGAAGTTCAGTGGGGACCTTATCACTCTTTACACCTCTTTACAGGAGGTTGTAGTGAGGTGAGGGTTGTCCTTTTCTCCCAGGTGACAAGTGACAAGATGAGAGGAAATGATATCAAATTACAGCAGAGGAGGTTTAGTCTGATTTCTCCGTGGAAAAGGCTGTCCAGCAGTGGAACAGGCCACGCAGGGAAGTGGTGGTGTTGCCATGCCTGGAGAAATTTAAAAGAATTAGGGATATGTTTTTGTAATGGAATGTGCGGTACTGGATTAAATGCTAGGACTGGATGATATTAAAGGTCCTATCCAACCTAACTGATTCCATGGTTGTATCCTTCATCACAGGGAACGTGTAGGTTACATTTCAGCTAGGCTAGAGAGAGTAGTCAGCTCTAAAGATTAAGCCACAACTTCCTGGGTTTTTTTCTAACTAATGGTATCTTTCTTGTTTTGAATGATTTAAACACTGTTCTAAAAATTGCATCAAATAATGTTTGATTTTCTTCCCAACACCCGTAATTCCATCAAATAGTCTTTAGCTTTACTTCCACTCACTTTGTCTGAGACTTTTTAAGACTTTTTTAAAAATCACTAGTGTATTATAACACTGTTTAATATGTAGCTATGTACTTCTGTAATATGTTTAAATAACGATATGAAAAAAAAAAATGAGACTAATATGAAAAATATTTTAGAAAATGTGTGCTGTTGCATATGTTTCCTGTTGTGTATACATGGTACAGATACTACCCATTTGGGATGTGATTTCCATATTTCAACAAAAATCATAAACACTAATTATTTTGGCAGTGTTTTATGTTGTTTTCCCCAACTTTGCAGCCAAATTGCGGAAACATGAACTATCTTGCTTACAAACCCACCTTTCTAACTAATGTAATAAATTATTAACATTTCATGTACTGTTTATATTCACACATTTCCTTTACATATGTTGCTGTTTATACTTTTTTGTTATATTTGTCTATGGAGATTAAATAAATCAGAGAGGTTAGTTGTGCTGTACTCATACAGTATAATTTTGTTATTAATTCATCTAAAAATGCTACAAAGACTGGAGACCTGAAAAAATATAGCAACTGATAAGATTAAAAATTAGGAAAATATGTTCTTGTGTGGCAGCAGCATGAATTAGGTAATTGACATGATTTAAAAACATATTCCAAACTGTTGAGACCTATAAATCACAGAGATGGGGCGACTAGGAGGTGATGCAAGAAGTCTTTATTTTATCTCATGGTGGAAGGGTGAGACAAAAAGATGTAAAATCCATGCCGTAGCACTAGAAGCCGAGGTTGCAAAAGTTACACTTCCTTAAATAAACTTTTCAGTCAATTAGCATCTGACAAGGAGTTTGTTAGCATCTTTAAACACCAATCACTAATTGCACTGTCCCACGCGTGCCCTGTTACAATGCGTCTTTTACAATTCAATCTTACAGCGCTCTATAACCGTGTACTAGTTTTCTACATAAGATTGTATTGTTACATTCTAAGATTTTCACTAACTTTATTGAATACTGAATACATGTTTTGTTTAAGGCACCTGCATTCTAGCTTTAAAGACTTTTATTCAAACTACAGACTATTATTTGTACTTTATGTTTTTACAACTTTACTTTTACAGCACATCAAATCCATTCCCAAAGTTAAAACTTGAATTTCAATTCTTGTTCGATGATATCTCTATCCCATGGTTTTCTCACGTCTACATATTTTTTCTCAACGTTAACATACAGATGAACAAAGCTATATAGATTTTCAATCTAACTCTGAAAATTTTCTACAAACCCATTCCTCACACCAAACATTGCTTTAAAAATCTTTGCTTTAATTAGAAGTGCACTGAATTTTTTTTACTGGTTTGTAGTTGAATGATATATTTATATTTTGTGCTTTTACACAATAATTTGGCTATTGCATAAAGATTGCATTTGATGCTGTTGGAGGTCTTTTCCAACCTTAGTCGAAAACTAAGATTCTAAGTCTGTCTTGAAATGTATGCAGTCTGAAGCATTTAACAGTTATACTTATAAAAGAAAATCCCCTCAGTTCTTCTCTGTTTCTGTTAATGTGTAATAGAAACCTGAGCAATAACAAGATTACAGATATAGAAGAAGGAGCATTTGATGGAGCCTCTGGTGTGAATGAACTGTTGCTTACAAGCAACCGCTTGGAAAGTGTTCAACACAAAATGTTCAAAGGACTAGAAAGTCTCAAAACACTGTAAGTATATTTATTTGGCTGTTTTTACTCTTCTTTTCTAACAGGCATTTTTGAGAATAGTATTGTATCTGTCATAAAAAGGTTTGCAGAATTAGCTATGGATTGTTCAAGGATGTATTAGTTTTTGTTCCTATTTTACAAAAAGCTATACATTATATTAATTTATTGATTATTAATTATGGGTATAATGAGTCCTCTAAAGCAGTGAAGCTCTTGAGAATGGATAAACATCCAACTTCAGAAATGGAAATGGGAATAATCATCAAAGTAACAGAATTTTGCACGGGAATTAGACATTTTACATAATGGAGTCTGATTCATTTCAGCTCAGCCATTACTGGGAATTGGAGGAACAAATTGTTCTGGTGTGTAAATGAAATGTGGGAAATTATTCTCTCCTAAGTAATTTTTTTGTCATTTCAACAGTGAAGGCAAGATTAAAAGCACTATACCTTGAACTCATTTAATTCTTTCCATGAAGCAGTTTAGTTCTTTCCACTCAAAAAAGATGTTTATACAATCTACAGCATCTTGGCCTTCTTCAGAGAGCCTGTCCTTCTGATCTGCAGACCAGAGACAAGATTAAATGGTCTTTGGGGTTTCAGCTGTCCATAGACTTTAGGTATTTTAAATAAATCACGTCTACAATTTCTAACCTTGCAGTTAAAGCTTCTAAAATTGTTTAAAGCAGCTAGTCCTAGACAAGAGCGTGGGGGAAAATTACTGTATTTTGGTTGACAGAGAGGAGAACAACAGACTTCAAAGCTCTTAAGTTTTATATAAATTTGAGGGATTTTAGAATAGCTTAGGATTCTGAAATTCACACTGTCTTGGAGTCGTGCCACAGAAGAGTCAGGGTAGCCTGATTTCATTTGAATGAAATGCTTTTGAATGCAGTAGAAGTGGTTTCTAGAATTTGTCCTAAGAAAAATGAAGTGAAAGGGACCTCAAGAGGAGGTAAGTTGGAACAAGCCTCTGCTCTATATAAATGGCAGTTCTGGAGTCATCAGCCTGGGAAACCTGAAGAGAGGGCTGCTGTGTTTCTCTGATTTGGGGAATTTCAATCAGTTTCATTTCTTGTCAATTAAAAATTCATAACTACTGATTCTGGTATTGAAAGAAAAACCCAAATCCAAATGCTTATGGGAAACTGGAGCAGGTTGCCCAAAGAGGTTGTTGGGTCTTGTCTGGAGATACTCAGAAGCCACCTGGACACAATCCTGAGTAACTCTCTAGGGAAAAGCTCTAGGGAACCCTGCTTGAGCAGGGTTGGACCAGATCACCTCCACTGGTCCTTTCCAACTCTACCCATTCTGTAATTCTGTGAAACACCCCCTTGCCTCTGTGAAACCTACCCACCCACCCACCTTTGTCTTCCGGCCTGCTCCACACACACTGCACTCAGTCTCTTCAGTGAGGTGACGGGCAGCACAGGGGTCCCTGCACTGGTGGTCCCTTCACTGGCAGCAGCCCCTTGGGAGTCATACCTCTTGGCGCTCGCTGCAGCAGCCACTTCAGCCCTGGTCCCTGCCCAGGCTAAGCTGGAAAATGCTGATCCTTCTTTCTCAGGATGCTGAGGAGCAACAGGGTGAGCTGTGTGGGGAATGACAGCTTCACAGGGCTGAGCTCTGTGCGCCTGCTGTCGCTGTATGACAATCAGATCACCACCGTGGCACCCGGCTCCTTCGACACGCTGCATTCACTCTCCACACTGTAAGTCACTTTGATCTTTTACCACAACCTTATTTAAATCTCTGACCTTTAAGGGGCATTTCCCTTAATACTTTGATATGTAATTTCACAGCACGTAGTAAAGTTCAGGGATAAAAAAATTTCAGAGAGGCAGTTTTGAGAAATTTTACTTTTTCTGGACCATCTTGGTCACATGCTGAGTATGTTTTCATGGTGCCCCCTTGATACAGTGTTAGACTGGTTTTCAGAAGTGTCTGAGAAGTCAGGAAAAACATCCTGCTTGCTCCCCTTGTGGAAGCCCACTGATCTAAACCAGAGTAGAAAGTCACGTTTTTGGTAGGCAGCACACAATGACAGCTGGTTAAATTACCATATTGTCTGTCTTTCTGCCCTATGCCCTAGCTTAAATTTCCTTGGCCTTTTGAGGATCTTAATTCATATGTGTTTTATAAGGAAGCTTCAGTCTCATTTTCTATAAAAAGAAGCATCCTTTTTTTTTATTTAAATGCGATGTAATTTAAGGGAAGTGAAAAGAGTAAACTAAGCTCCCGCTCCGTTTCATGAAGTGCTGGTTGTAGGTAGCATCATTCAGGAAAGTACTTAATCCCTTTTTTACATGAAAAGTGACACTTTGCACCCAGTTACTAATTTTGCATATTAAGGATGACATGTTTATAAATAATGGAATTGTCGATATGTTTGTGCAGAAATAAGGAGATGCCAAAAGTACTGAGGCTTTTAGAAGTAAATTCATTTTTGTAACTGGCGTGTAATCAACTTAGCTGTCACTTCGGATAGGAAATTTATTCTCTGGAGCAAATAAAAGATGGAAATCCTGAGATGATAAATTAATGGAATACCTGTTGGCAGGTTAAAACTAATAATGCAAAGTAATCAGCCTCCGTCTCTATATGAAATTATTGCATTATTGGTACAGAGTGGCTTGACATGAAGTCAGGTCTTTGACAGTTTTAAATTATTTCTAAACAAGATTCACCACACAGAGCCTAAATTACACCTTTCACCTATGGTTTACACACAGTATTGTTTGAAGAACAGTGTTTAAGGTATGCTTTTTTGAAAATAAAAATAGAATCCTTAGGATGAAAGGATGGTGTTATCTGAGATAAAATTTCCTGTGGTTCTCAGAAACCTCTTGGCCAATCCCTTCAACTGCAACTGCCATCTCGCATGGCTTGGAGACTGGCTACGGAAGAAACGCATTGTGACAGGGAACCCTCGCTGCCAAAAACCCTACTTCCTCAAAGAGATTCCTATCCAGGATGTGGCAATTCAGGATTTTACATGTGATGATGGTAAGGAAATTAATATTTGAACCTTTTATAATTTCAGCTTTCATATAGATAGCTGCATGACTCCCATAGATCCCAAAGTATTTCACTTTAAAGGCCTTCATGCTCAGTTTCTATGTCAGTTTTAAACTTTTCCACCCATTTTTGGATGATCAGCAAGCACAGGCTGTTGTATATATGCCTTCAAAAGTTTTTCTTGCCTATCTTCAGTACTGTAATTAATAATTTAGAAGTAGTATAAAAGAATTGATCAAATCTTATAGTACAGATGAGAATATTTTCAAATACCAATGCTTAATCAAGCACACTTTCAGGTTACTTAATCAAATAACATGTCATGTTATAGCTTGTGGCTTCATTAACTCTTAATTAAAAGAAATGCTGCTATCTTGCATCTCTCACACATACTTCCATTTACTTCATTATTGGTTTGTCAATTTTCAAGGCTGTATCTTTTTTTAAAGAGACTGTTTTTTATATTTGTTAATTTTATTGTGTTTCATTTTAGGATTTATTCTTTCTTTAATGATTTTTTTCCATATAAAATCTTTGTTACGTAGTAAAACAGCATTGTACTAAGGCATCACCTGAAATGTAAATTCTTGGACTGATGGTTTACATAGGTGATGTAATTTTTTCCCTACCTTGAGATATTATAATGCAGAAATATCATGGCCTAAAGAAAATCCAGGTGGGCTATTATTGCTAATACTGAAGAGACGTTCACTAGCAATCTTAGCATCTGTTCGTTTTTATTAACCAGGAAATGATGACAATAGCTGCTCTCCCCTGGCCCGCTGCCCTGCAGAATGTACTTGTCTGGACACAGTAGTTCGCTGCAGCAACAAAGGTCTAAAAGCTTTGCCTAAAGGCATCCCAAAAGATGTGACTGAACTGTAAGTGGCACACTTCTTTCCCATTTATGAAAATTAATGTCAGATTTTTATTGTTAGGATCAAGAATGAGGGGGAAAGAAGATGAAGAACTGAATTTAGTAGATTAGTTGAAATTTGTTAATCCACTGCTTTATAAAGATTTTCACATTATCCTGAGAAACTGGAGGTTAAGTTTGAATTCGAAAATGCTTTGTAAGTCCCAAACCACTCTTAAGAGCTATCTGTTACTGAAAAGCTTTAAAATATATATGTATATAAAATTGTAATCACTCAGAATTTATATCTCCAGCACTGAACCATTGTATAACTGTGTCGATATCATGTAACAATGGGTTAAATAAGGGCAACAGTGAATGTGATTTGTGGTTAGAAAGGAATGAAGTTCATTTACAGGAAAAAGAAAAAAGAAAACAATAATATGAACGTGTTCTCATAATGAACATGGTTTTTATACCTCTAAATCAAGCACTTTAATCTTCTAAATCAATGGCCTTCATTGTGTCGAGGAGTTAAAAACACCCAGACAATGACTTTATGGTACTAAGGGAATGAACTAGTAAAGGTGCTCTCCTGGATTTGCTGATAAATTGAAAGGATTAAGAACTCAAATTAGCACATAGGTCTATAAAACTATAACCTCATTAGGTTTTGAGTTTGGTGGTTTGGGTTTTGTTCCTCAAAGAGAAGATGACTTTCTTAAATATAGTCTGGTATAAATACAATTTGGCTATATAAGATCATCAATGCAATGTAAAACAAAGCAGCTAAAGAGAGATACTTTTGGAATTGCAAATGGAACCCTGTGACTGAAAATTCATTTGTGTACAATTTTGTATGCTTTAATTAGTGTCTAAGCATGCAATTTAGCATATTTTTCAAAAGAATAATGGAGGTGGTCCTTGTGAACAGTTGCATACTGATTGATTCTTCTTGCTCATTAGCATGCATGACTCTTCTAAGATGTGCTCTTCATGTACCTTAATAGTTCCTTCATTTGAACAAGGAGGAATTTTTATCAGGCAAATGGGTACTTGTAGTACTTCAATTCTAATGAAGCTTAATAATATAACTAATTTATCTGTTGATAAAAGAATTTCCTCAGAATACTTCTTCAAAAATTTCAAAATCTGGTTTGGTTTTTTTAATAATTAATTATATGAGCCCATGCTCTATTCACTGCCATTAACGTAGTGTAAGTATAAAGCTTGTTGAGACATATTTTGGATTTGGCAAGCAGCCCTAGAAAGGCATAGTCCAAAGGAAAAAAAAAAAAGGAAGAAAGAAAGACAGTCTTTTCATTAAATTTAACTATTTTGTGAAGTTTAACTGTGTTTCAGCTCATACATTTAGTCAAGACTAGAGTTTCCACAGATGCTACAGCATACGTAAAGATGCTAAGCTCAAAATGAAACTAAAAATGTCTCTATCAAAGACTGCTCTTAGCTCAAGCATGTTGCAAGTATTTGGATGGCAAAAATATCTTCTTTGTATACGGATAATGAGAGTGTAGTTTCTACTTGGGTTCCAGGAAACATAAGTAATACCACCATCAGCAAAATCATTTCCTCCAGCTGAGAAACTAAAGACCTTTAATCTTGCCACTATCTGCTTCATTTCAAACCATCAGGTAAACTCAGCACTTCTTATAATCTCTAGATTATTTGCCCTGGTTACATGAAGAACCTCTCCACTTTTACTTTATTATTTCTGGCTGCACACTGGAAGCTTTTTAGGCAAGGCTTGTTACCTTCCTCTGCTTGTAGCGCTGCTGCCGGTACAGTTTGATAGCTCTGTACCCATGAACTCTAAGGATGAAAAGGTCTCTTATTGAGAATTATGACCATGGAAGAAGAGCGAGCAATATAATACAGGAGCTGTGACCCTACTGAGAGGGGGGAAAAAATCTAACTTTTCTAGTGAAGGGTAATTGATTACTGTCTTCAGTCTGTAACATACTCCACAGCAATAGGATTGTAGCATGGTGTACTGATGTATCATGAAATATACGGGGATAAATTAAGGAAGGTGACCTGAACCACAGGTATGACAAATGAATTTGCTGTTAGAGCTAAAACCAGACCTTGCTGTTTGTAGTGTAAAGGACTACCTCTGCAATGCCAGAGTCTGTTTCTATTTATGATAGCTAAAAATCTGTGGATTTTGCGTGTGATTTGCGGAAATCAGATTTACCTTTCCTCTGTAGGTGTGTGGGAAATGGAGATGATAAAGACCTCATTTTGCAGAGTCGTTATGAAATAATAGAAAGTAAAATGCAAGAGATGGTTTTTATTATGTTACTTCATAATATGCATTAGATATGATACAGTAGCATTTGGATCTTAGGCAACAAATCTTCAGTTGTGTCTCTAAAAACCAAAATTTATAAGTAAGTTTTCTTATAAAATGGAATAGTATGTATTCATTTGCTATTAACTTTACTCTTGGATTCTGAGATTAGTGAATGAAGATGCTCCTATTTTAATGAAATCATAATGCTCTTTGTTCTGTTTTTTTGGTTTAGTTACTTGGATGGAAATCAGTTTACCCTTGTTCCAAAAGAGCTTTCCAACTACAAGCATTTGACACTCATGTAAGTAGTTTTAAAGAACGTTCTCTAATGGAATTAAAAACAAAACTAAATACCTTACTCAATTATACCTAAGTTTATTTATAAGAAAAAGCCTGTAAAATGTATCATATCTTTCAGCAAATACCCAACCATATTTTATAACTGAGGATATTTTTTTTTCTACTTATCACATCATACATATAATATACTCAGTCACATTTTATAAGTTTGGGTATTTTACTCCAGTGATTACATCACAAAATAACTAAGCAAAAATTATAGTTGACCTCAAAAGAGACATAAGAACTTATAAAGTCAGGGTAATTGTTTCTCCCATAAGATGTGATTTTCATGACCCAAGGAGAGAGCTTGTCTAAAATTCCTTGCTGCCAACTCTATTGTTGACTCACTATGTGATTTCAAGCAAAACACTAATTGCTCTAAATTTATTACCTCTACCTCATGGATGGTTTGAATATGATTTCTGTACCTTTTAAGTGTACAGTGAAAAACACAGGAAGACTGTAGATGTAAATGGCTGTAATTCCAGTTGTAATTCCATGGTCTTTGTTTGGACTATAAAAATTTATACCAGCTGAGGCTGAACTGTGTTGCATTCTAAAAGCAGTGTATGGTTTCATTATAATCAGAATGAAAAGTGGAAGGGAAACAGAATCCCTTAAATTTCATTTTTCACTGGGTTTAGAGCAATTCAGAAACAAGACCTTGATTTCCCTTATTTACCTCATGCTAGACAAAAGAAGTCACAGTCACAATTTTTTTTAAAACCCATGCTTTCAAAACTTTTTGTGTTTTTCAAATAATACCAGGAAGAAAATCCCTTGCAATATTTTCAAGTCTATCCAGTGTAGAACTTGTAGGAAATCCTTGTGAATAGTTTAGGGAAGTTATGAATAGATGAATGGTAAATAGAATGCAAATGAGTTTTAACAGTCTCCATTTATCAGACCTGCAGGGCACATTATTTTAAACTCTTCTGTGCATTTTCTCATACTGCTGTTATGTAGTTGAGAATGTTCCTCAGCTGTGTTTGGAAAAAGAAACCAAAAAGAAACCACTATGCATAGTCCTGTGGCCAAACAAAGAATTACAGAGTTCCAGATTAACAAAGAAATTTGTTTATTTTTATCTTTTTCTTTCTCTTTTGAATGTATTTTTCTATTATAGTTGCCTAAGATGTTTATTATGACTCAGTCATCTTACATGCTTTCACGAAAATTTCAAGTGGGGAAATATGTATATTGCATACCTGTTCAAGAGTACTCTTAAGTTAATATATCAAGGTTCCCTCAGAAACAAAGGCAGTATTTCACCACAAAATACATGAAACCATAATGAAATAGTCAACATAAAATGAAAAGTAAAGCACAATATGAGAATAAAGATCAGACAGTATTCACATTTAATGCAGCATCTTTGAAGCTACCAGCATAACACTACAGCTTCCATCATAATTATGTTTAAGGTTTTATTCATTAGAATTTTGAACAAAAAAGACATTAAGGCTTTTTCTGTAAATCTAAGTTCTTTGTAATAACAGCTCTGGGCTTTGATGTCTTCATCATGTAAGTGTTAAGTAGAGTATTAAATGATATTTACTTAGGTGTCATTAGGGACATGACTAGAATGACTTCCACTTTAAAACATGACTTTCATTTTTGTGCTTGAGTTCAAATAATGCAATGAAGGATTGCATTATTAACTTGGTAGCATGATGAACATTGCTGTTGTATTAGAATGCATTGTGCTGCTTTTTCATCAGTGTTGAAATGAGAATGCTTTTTACTGATCAAGCTAAACACTTGCTGGGCTTGTATATGGCATGTGAAAATAAAAACAGGTGCTGCTTTAAATAGTTATATCAATGATGATACTACTTCTACTAATGAAAATGTGTCTGTCAGTTTAACTTAAAGTGTTTTGGGACTGGGGCAGTCATTTTAAGGTCTGAATTTCTGAATTTATTTTTTAGAGATTTAAGTAACAACAGAATCAGCACTCTTTCTAATCAGAGCTTCAGCAACATGACTCAGCTGCTCACCTTGTAAGTTTAAACATGTAACAATGACTCTTTGGAAGCATTACAGTGGGGTGGTTTTTGTCTTGGAAAGAAAGGGCATTTAGTTGATATTAAAACTTGCTTGGTTTGGAGGCTGTAAAATAACTTGCTTCCTAACTAGCTATGTGCGCAAAAGCTGATTTTCGTCATGGTCTGCATAGTTTACTGAATGACTGATACACTTGCTGACAGCATTTTATATATTTTCAGAATTCTTAGTTACAACCGTCTAAGATGTATCCCTGCACGGACTTTTGATGGGTTGAAATCACTTAGGTTGTTGTAAGTATTATTTTTTAATCATTGCTATTTTCCATAATTTTTATTTGTGTACAGAATATAGCAGAACCATAGAAAGTTAGGAGATTTTAAAACTTATCAGATACTTGAGAAACGATAATTACATAGCCTTAAGAATCTAAGTGGCTTCATTCTGGGGAAGTACAATCTCAAAAACACTGCACAAGAAGTTACCTGACCCTGGAGAACATTATATATACAGACATTCATTTTTTAATTTTCTGATTTTTAATGTCAGCTGTACTTCTTTTTTTTGTGTTATATTCTTTCTTGTTATAAGCATTAAGGTCTAGCAGATGTCTGCATAAATTCCTTCAGTATATATCAGGGAGGTTTGCAGTTGAATTTTGAATTTTTTTATTCCAACAGTAGATTCCTTTCTGTCTTGTGTCATTTACTGTGGGAGTATTTCCAAAACCATGACACCATGGTTAAGTATTGAAAATCAATAACTTTACTTTTTGGTTGCAAGAAAACTTTCCATTTTATCACTAGGAAAAACATAGTTGACAGGGCACAAAAATGGACAAAGCAGAATAAAGAACAGTCACTCTCATTTACAGCTCGAGTCTGTCATTAAGAAAAAAGCCTGCAAAAATTCTTTTTTCAAAAGTCCACAGCAGAACATGTAATTTTTGCCTCCATGTGGGTCGTTTATAACCATTTAAATACTTGGTTGGATTAAATACCTAAAGCATTATTTAAGTGTGCTTTCATAACTGCAGTTATTCAATATAAATACGGATAATTTCAAGGACCATAATTCTGTATGCGTTAGATATTCATGTAACTGAATGAATTTATAGAAAACGAGAGATACTTTTCTCAGAGTCACAGAATGAGCTGAGTTGGAAGGAACCCACAAGGATAATTGGGTCCAACTCCTGGCCCTGCACAGCAGCATCCCCAGGAGTCACATCATGTGCCTGAGAGCATTGTCCAAATGCTTATTGAACTCTGTCAGGCTTGGTGCTGTGACCACTTCCCTGGGGAGCCTGTTCCAGTGCCCAGCCTCCCTCTGGGTGAAGAACCTTTCCCTAATATCCAGCCTAAACCTCCCCTAACTCAACTTCAGGCCATTCCCTCTGGTCCTGTCCCTGGGACCACACAGAAGAGAGCAGTGCCTGCTGCTCCTCTTGCCCTCACGAGGAAGTTGTAACTGCAGTGAGGTCTCCCTTCAGTCTCTTCTTCTCCAGATTGAACAGACCAAGTGACCTCAGCCCATCCTCATATGGCTTCCTCTCAAGGCCCTTCACCACCATCATTAGTCTCCTTTGGACACTCTCTAATAGTTTAATGTCTTTCTTATTGTGGAGCCCAAAACTGCCCCCAGCACTTGAGATGAGGCCGCCCCAATGCAGAGCAGAGTGGGACAATGCCCTCCCTTGCCCAGCTGTGCCTGATGCCCCCCAGGACAGGGTTGGCCCTCCTGGCTGCCAGGGCACTGCTGGCTCTTTTTCAACTGGCCATCGACCAGGAACCCCAGGTCTCTTTCCTGGCACTGCTTTCCAGCATCTCATTCCCTAGTCTGAACCTACATCCAGGTTTGCTCCATCCCAGGTGCAGAATGCAGCACTTGCCCTTGTTGAACTCCATATGGCAGGTTTTCTACAAAAGAAATATCACTATTCCCAGTAGTGATGCTTAATGAAGTCATTCATTTTCTACCTCTACTTCAAATTCAGACAAAAATTTTAATAGTTACATTAATAGTCAATGTCTGTATGTTCTATGAATCCATGAAAGATTAAAAACAACATATGAACATAATTAATGCAAATTTCCGGGAGCTACTGAAAAAATCAGAAACTCTTCTGCTGTCTGCTGTCTCTAAATCCAATCATTACTTTGCAGAAGTGTGCCTACTTTTATCAACTTTTATTTTTCAGTTTTGAAATAATGACAGTATTTACATTTCTTATGAAAACCCAGGATGCAAAAATCAAATGACAAGTAGGCTGCCAGTTAGAATATACCAAAAAAAAAAAGAAACCACAAACAGTTCGCAACACTTAGGAACTGGAAGAAAAAACATGTGAAAAGCTGAGAACTGTTGAAAGAAGATGAAATTTGCCAAGTTAACCTGATGATTTTAATGCATTGATATTATTGTGTTTATTTTCTCTTTAAGGTCTTTACATGGCAATGATATTTCTGTTGTTCCTGAAGGAGCCTTTAATGATCTTTCAGCATTATCACACCTGTGAGTATTCAGCTGGTATACTGTATTTTTTTTTTGTTACGCTTAGCCAATTTCATATAGCCAAACAAAGTCACAATGCAAGAAATTCTCTGAAGAAGCTCATCCTTGTGTAGAGGCTGGGCTCAGGCCAGAGAGCTGGCAGCAGCTCAGCAGAAAAATCCTGGGGCTGCTGCTTGGGCTGCAAGTTGAACTTGTCTGCCCTGTGTCCTTATGGCAATGAAGGGTAAAGACACTCTGGGCTAAATTTGAAAGTGAGCTGCCAGGGGATTGAGGATACTGATCGCTTCTTTCTGCTTGGCCCTCCTAGGCCGCATCTGGAATATGTGTTCAGATTCTCCAGTACAAAGCAGATGTTTAAGAACTACAGCAAATTCAGCATAGGGGCAAGCAGGGTTGGGAGGTGGCTGGATTGTATGAGCTGTCAGGAGAAGCTACAGGAATTTGGCTTATCTAGCCTGAAGAAAGGGGTGCCAAGGAGAGACCTAAAAGTCTTCAAGCCTCTAAGGATTACAGCGATGATGGAGAGTCAGAGGTACACACTAAAAAGTCAGAGTAAACCATCAAAATCTGTGACAAGGGAAATTTGACTGAACATAATGAAAAATTCTTCACTGTGAGGATGGTTCAGCCAGCTGGAAACAGCCCTGAGCAACCCTGACTGCCAAGGTAGCCCTGCTTTTTGCAGGAGGTGAGAATAGATGAAAATTATTTTATGATTCTGTGTTGGTGTCTGCTAGGTTGATACTAAACACATCACATCTGATTTCAGAACATAATTTGAGGCAAGAGTTTTCCAGTTTTTAATTTTCATTGGCAACCTAAATTAGAACAAGCAAACTTCTGCAAACCTTGTGGTGTTTATGGACAGTTAAGACTTTGAGGAGTATGTTGACTAGTGCCTTTAGATATATCTGAGGATTTAAGTTTCTGACCAGCAGCAGTTGTGAAAAACTTAATTATCTCTTTCTCATTCAGTATAGGACATTTACGTTTCGCTTGCCATTTCTCAGAAATTTCATAGTGATTAAGATTTCAGTCATTGATAATTCATTCAAATGCTACTATTAAACTAATTTATCTGCATGAAATATCAGTAAAACGTAGATAGATTTGATTGTTGCTGGTATTTTTTTCTTAATGGATACCATTTATCCTTGTTGATATTCTGATTTTATTAGAACAATTGTGTCAGTTCAGGCTGACATCCACTTTTGCAAATATGAAATGGACAAATTCTACGTGTTTCTCCTTGCATGGGAAATACCCTTGTCACTAGGTCTCATTTTTTTACTGCTCTGACTTAAGCCTGACTGAACAAATATGTATATTTTCTTGTGTTCAGCTTGAATGTATTAAAAAGTTATATGAGAGGGCTTTCCGCTCAGTGGGACAGAAAAGAGTGTTTCAGCTCTGGTAGTTTCTACTGCCTTTGCTTGCCAAAGACTTTCTTGTATCTCTAGAAGACTCACTGAATCAAAGCTGTGGAACAATCTGAATAAAAGTATTGAAACATCTGGAGAAGGAGGACATTTTAATACAGCCATTTGATAGTGTTTGCACATGTTGAGATTATCTGTTAAAAGTTCCTTGATCACTGAATTTCTTAAAAGGAACATGAGTACATTTTTACAGAATAGCACAATGCTTCAATCCTCCGAATTAACTACACAATGAATCATTGTTTTCAGAGTTTTAAGAGTATTTATAGTTTCTAGCAGAGAAAATAAACACTTAAAAAGCTGTTACAGAAATTAATACTGAAAATCTCTAGCTAAATTATTTTTTAATTAAAAAAATCAGAAGGATCATAATTTAAAGAAACAGATTTGCTTTCATAATGAGACAATTCTTATGTAACTACCACAAAGCTAGGATAATGTAGTTTTATTTATTTATGCAGCAGAGAACTCTTACAGAATTCTGCATGTAGTTGTGAGTTCAGTGAGAGAGCTCCAAAGAGGAAATAATTAAATCCAATTTGGAAGCTTAGAAACAGATGGTTTGTACCAGCCTGGGAGCCATAAACTGAAAAGGAGAAATATCACAGCAAAACTCTGTGGAATTGTCTTGACTGCTTCAGAAGAAATACTTTATTCTTGTTCTCTTGTTAAATTGCCCAGTATCAGTTTCACTCTGCTGATGCAGCTGATCTTCGCCATTACAAACCAACAGCGAAACAGAGCTAGTTAGTATTAGCCCACCAAAGTTCACACATAATGCTGTTAAGAATATCTACATTTCTGTTTCTACTAAGTTATGTTTCTACTAAAACTATCACTTCTTGATCTAGAACCCAAATCCAGACACTTGGTGCTCTAACAGGCATTTTGGTGGTGGGAGAGCAGGCTTGCCTTTTGAATGTTTTTTGCCAACCTGTTTTTCGGCTTCTTTTTTAAAAAGCAGCCATTTAAAACTCGATTCCCTTTTTTATTTGTCTGTTTTCCACAGGGCTATTGGAGCAAATCCTCTTTATTGTGATTGTAACATGCAGTGGCTATCTGACTGGGTAAAATCAGAATACAAAGAACCTGGTATTGCGCGTTGTGCTGGTCCTGGAGAAATGGCAGATAAACTTCTTCTTACAACTCCTTCTAAGAAATTTACTTGCCAAGGTACTGTAGTTGGATTTTTTCTCTTTGAAGTGTCAATGTTTAATTTTTAAAAATAGTTGAGCTGTGCATTAAGTGTCTTTTGTACTCAAAATACATTTATTATAGCATCTTCACTCAGCCTTGTCATTATTACTCACACTTAGGAATATTGGTCCAAGTCAGGAAATGTATTTACTTTAAAGATTTTAATTCCTGTGTCTTTTAAAATAGATAGAGAAAAGAGTCTCTGGACTTGCAGTACAGTATTCCTCACGATGTACATAGTACATCATATGTGGATGTACACAGGTACTTTGTACTGCCTCAGTCATGAGTAGAGTTTAAGCATCTACACTTCCCTCAGCCTTTTTCCTTCAAGCTGTTCACCATAAGAACTGTAAATGCATCCATAATCCTTGCAGTCTGCAATTAAATACATAGTATGTCTCTGATATTTCAGAAAAAAGCACAAAGCAAACACAAACAACCAAGAAAAAGGTAGATAAAGGAATGTGATAACCTCTATAGAGGTCTTGTTCTAAAATGTTGTTAAGCGGGCAGGTTTCTCAGGACATTTAAGTCCATGTTGGTACCAGTGTTGCTGGCATTTATATCACAAATTATATTATTGTCTGTTAATTCCTAGGTTCTTTTTCTGAACTGTACATTACTTTTTAGAAAAGTACCTTTTTTACTTACATCAAGCGAGAACTTGGTTTGTTTACTGTTTAATCTTTCTCTATTCCACCGATTTATCCATTCTTAAATATTTTGAAAACACAGAAAGCTTCTACTGTAGCTTCATTTTTCATGGTCCTGATTTAAAAACATTGAAACCCCAATTTAAAAAAAAAAATTATATGTTCTTATATTTGTAAGCCATTAGTAAGCTCATTGTGATTTCTGATGCGTCACATGAATATGATCTTTAGTCTTATAGAAGTAACTTATTCTGAGTGTCTAGGTAATCTTCAAGCTGTTTTGATTTATTCATCTTTTAATGTATCTTCAAAGGTGAGCTCTATCCCTTTGTCATTTTGTTCTTAGAAAAGCAAAGCAGTGGGACTTTGTCAGAGCTTGTCTTATCCAAAGTTGTTCTTTACTGCATATTTAATCTATTCAGTCTTTTCTCTTTGGCCTTTCTGTCAAAAAACTTTTTATTTTTTTGGATATAAATACCACTGAAAGCCATCTTGTTACTTGTGATGCCAGTTAATTTTTTTCCTCTGAATCCTTCTTGAAATTTTTCAGGAGTACATCTCTGAGATCATGCCAGTGTTCATGCCAGCATATGACACTCATCTGTTGCAAAGTCTCTTAGCCGCATTTTAGATAGGACATTTGCTGATAATTTTCTTTACAAGCATCCACTGAACAGTATTGCAGATATGCTTTTATTGCACACTGTCTTAGGGATATGAGTGAAAGAATATTTGCATGGACATGAAGAACCTGTTTAGTTATTTTCCAGATTTGTCAGTTTTACAAACTGTATCACTTCTGCCTACAGTCATTGTTATGTTTCTGTCAGACAATCCAGAAATTATATCTTACTCCCTCTTGCCCATCAGAAAATATCCTTTATATTATTATGCAGGGTAAGAACTGTGTATTTGTTTCACTTCCAAGAGTGGAGATCTGGTATTATGGATACCTTTGAAAGAAAATAATTTTCCTGCCACTGTCCTATGAAGATGCTCATAATTACAGATTGCAAATCAGCAACTTTTCAGTGATGGCCCTGTAAGACATTTTTTGTCTGTTGCTCAAAGATAAGTAATTTTATCTTTTGCTTAAAAATGAACTGCTGAATACTAGAAATTAGGAAGATACTATGTTCCTATTAGAACCAAAATTTTTGCTTATAAATAAAAGGGCTGTTTTCAGAATATCTGTTGATGGTCTGCTACTGTATATGTATGTTTACAGGAAAAGAGTAATATGTAATTCCCTCTTATCACTATCCATGGATTCAATTGATAGTGAAATGGGTGCTTGAATTTTACCTTCATAATGAGTAATTCCCAGTGAAAATGGCATTTTACAATATCATCTCATCTCAAAACACAAAAATCACTTTGCCTTACTCTAATTTTATTAATTCTTTCACTGCAGGAATCATCCATTAATATTTTTCTTCTTCCAGTTATTTTTCTACGTTTATGGGTGGGTTTTTTCTTTCTTTTTTTTCATGTGGCCTCTAACAGCTTCTCAATCTTTTACTTTTACCTCTTTATCATCCATGCCCTGCTTCTAGAGATTCCAGGGCCTTGTGGTTTTCTGATACCAGGTAAGGTTGTAAGTAGATCTGGAATGGGTGATCTGCTTAAGAACAAACCTTCTGACCTTCCTTTTGTGTACCTCAAGCAGACTTCTTTCCTAAGGCATGCATGTTTACTGTTTGTTTTCCCCGTGATGAATTTACAGATGATTATTCATGATATATCATTTAGCATATTGTATGAACAGTTTTTTATTTCAAAAGTCTGGGTTTAAAATCTGAGAGTTATCTAATTGAAATTATTGCTTCCATTGCATTGTGCTAAAATTGGTGATTTCATAAGCAGTGTAAATACTGCTTTAGACTCCATATGCAAGAGAGGAGTCGTAAAATGTCAGAGCTCAAAGTTTTTCTTGCAACAGGTTTCTTCAGAAGCTGGTTTGAGACTGTGTCATGGTTTTTCTTAAAACATCTTAGCTACATGTATATATCTATGTCAATAAAATACTGTTAGTTTTTCTCTGTTTACAAAAGAATTTTTTTTCTCAGATAGTGCTTATTCAACAACATAGATGTCTACAATTTGAAAAACTAAACTAAACAATAGGTTATAAACCAAATTCTTCTTCATATACAAGTCTTTTAACACAGGCAAGCAGGAAGAGGAAAGGAACAGTATAGTGAAAATGAAAATAGGTTCCAAAACTGCCTTTGCGTTTTTTTTAATCTTACGACTGAAGAATGTTAAACCAAAATACTAACTTATATTGGATATTACATATATATTAGTTTGAAATAAATAAAGGACAAAATCAGATAATGTTGCTTAATCTGTTGTTGAGACTAGGTTCCCATTTTCTGTCTCTGTTTTGGAAGTGAAATTTAGATTGCTAATACATTTGGGAACAAGACCTTAGTTACTGAATGTTTTTCAATTTGTGCCAATTAATTATCATTTTATTGCATGAAAATTTGAAAAGAAGATATTCAGAATAAATAGAAGGAAGGATTAACTCCCATGCTACAGCACAATGTTACAATTTTTTATGTATGTGCCTCTTTAATTTAATTTTTTTTCACAGAACCTCTTAATATACTCCATAATCAGCAGTAGTCTAGAGTACAGTCAGGACTTTCTAGATGTTGATTCTATGATGCTTGTTTCAACTTTTCTACCTCTCCTGTGTGCTGATCTAACAGATACTTTGACTAGGTATAGGTTTCTCTTTCAAAGTAATGTAATGAAGAGAGAAAAGAAAAATTATCCATACAGATTGTGGCTTTGGCAATAAGTGCCTTATCACATATTACCATGTTCTGCGTGCAAGCTGTGACACAGAAGGATAGCAGCAACTGCAGCTTTAAAAAAAAAATAAATTAAAAAGTCACCTGCTCTTTGTCTAACACTCCCTACTGGATCCTTACAATCCCGTGGCTTCATTCCAGGCCAGCTCCTTTACAATTAATGTGAGATTAATTTGCAAATAAAAATAAGAAGGTTAAGTAATCTAAGTTTAAAAACAGAATAAAGCCCCATATCTCATAATATCCCTTTTAGCTTGGAAAACTCTCCAGTTTGGCTCATTTTCTGTAAAACATGTTACAGAGCAATCAGGCATTTGCTGTAGTAGGCCCCTGGAGTTTGGGATTTTTTTCCATTTAGAAGAAATCACTGCTTATTCGTTCAAAAGGTACAGTTCCTCTGTGGATAATTGAAGGGCTTTTTAATGGGGGAAATCTGAAATCAAACTGAAGGCAGTATTGTCATCAGGCCATAGAGCCAGAGATAATGTGTCTTCATTCTCCTAATAGGCAGTTAGAAAAGTCACCCATTTTCTCTTAAAGTAATCAAACTTCACAAAATTTATGAAAATTAATCATTATTTATACACAGGTGTTTTCTACCTTTTACCAAGTAACCAGTGATTTTTTCAGCTGTTTGACCAAAAAAAAAAAAAAAAAAAAAAAAAAAAAACAAAAACCAGAAAATCCTGCTGACAAACAGCTCTGTTACAATCCAGGCTGGTACAAGCAAAGAGGATACTGGAGGCAAAAAGATANGGAAAACTACAGAGAAAAAAGTATTAAAAAGATCTATATAACAGAGATAAGATTTGTGTAAGTCAAAGCTTTAAGTCTGGGTTCTGAAACTTAGGGTTTTGTCAATTTTAATTTCTGAATTCTTTCATTATAATCATTAATAGAAGAGTTAGATTGGATTGCAGTCTTCATTTGCACAAAGGTTCGAGGTACATTTTACATGATTTGTGGGCTCAAGTAACACAGTAATGCACAGAACCGTGGCTGACTCCTAAGGAAGAAAGACACAGTGTAGAGCTGTTTATGGTTAGATAGCTTGGACAATGCAATTTGCATTACAGTTTGCAGATGTTTAAGAAATTTACAGGTAATTTTACCATTTCATTTTCCCATCTATGTGATCCTGCAGATAAAAAAATAAGTTAAAGCAAAAATGCATTTAAAGAAGTGTTCTCAGTAACACCATCATGGAAATGATGTGATAGCCCATTTTCTCACAGGCAATTCCTACCCTGTAACAAAACAAAAGCTGACATTGTATTCTTCATTTTGTTAATATGAAGGAAAGGTAATTATCATGGATCAGAACTGTACAGCATTCAGAGAAATATGGGAATCACTTTGGTGTCAGCTTCTTAACAAAAAACAAAAAGTGATACTTAAACCAAAAATCCAATCCCATATTTATTTGGTCACATCAAAAGAATGAAGGACAGTTCAGCATTTCATTAATATAGAAGCACCACAAAGTCTAAAGTATAAAGTCTATTTTAAAATTCAAAGTAACATGACAGATGGATCCTGTCCAGTATAAATTAATAGTTGCTTGCTTCTTACTGTCCAATTTGTATTTTTAAGGGCCTGTGGATGTTAATATTCTTGCAAAGTGTAATCCCTGTTTATCAAATCCATGTAAAAATGATGGAACCTGCAATAATGATCCAGTTGACTTCTACAGATGTACATGCCCATATGGTTTCAAGGTAGGTACTGCATGAAGAGGAAAAACGTCACTGAGATGTAAGCTTATCCTTAACAACCTTTAAGTATTCTTTTTCTCCCTTCCACTAGTGTCTGTATTTTTTTTCTTACATTGTATTTGTTGTTCCCTGTAGGGTCAAGACTGTGATATTCCCATTCATGCTTGCATTAGTAACCCATGCCACCATGGTGGAACTTGTCATTTGAAAGAAGGAGAAAAAGATGGTTTCTGGTAGGTTTTTTAATTGTAATAACAGGATGAAAAACTACTGAGACTTATATGGTAAATATTGTTGGTGTTAATCTCTAGGTTCTCTGTGCTTGCTGGTAACTGCACCACAAAGGCAGATTTTTAGCGCTTCAGAAGTTTTCAGAACACATTGCCATCCTTGGAAAGCTTCTAAAGCTTTGAATCTGTTAAAAACAATAACAAATGACTGTGATTAGTTGAGGCATATCAGGTCAAGACAGCATAATATTGACTCCATTATGTTAATTAATAGCTATCTAGATCCCTGCTGAAAAAAATCTCATAGTTCATCTGTTGTTGTGTGTATTACTGCAAGAGACAGCATGTAAATGATAAAATGTAAATCCCAGTGAAACCAAAAATTAATGATTCATTTGAAACTCACTATGCCAGCAGATAAACATGCTGTGAGCATTTTTAATCTTGAGTTATTTAATCACACAGTACAATTACTCCAGATGTACTTCATGAATTATGAAATAAAGTTCTTTAGGATTTTTATGTGAGATTATTAGTCATTTAATAATCTACACTTCAAGCTTGTTAGAAATGACACTTCAAAAAGAGACAATACATTATCTTGCAATTCATTGTGACATTATCCTTACTTTTAATCCAAATTCTGCCCGAGGATTAAATAGTCTTCTATTAAAAATTAAGTGTATACACCTTAATACTATGCCTCAATAATTTAAATTGACATAGTCATGCCTCAGAACTTGACCTTTTTCATTTATTTATTTGAAGACTACACATTTTGAAAATCAAAGCAATTTCATAGTGAAAGCTTCAGAAATTATAGGTAGTGCAAATTACATGAAAATATATGTGTAGTCATGTTTGAGTGACTTTTACATTTACTATCTATTTTGATGTATTTGTTTTGCAGAAACATGATTAAAAGCAAAAAATAAATTACTGCTTTGAAGAATTTATACAGGCTTTGGTTTTTATATGAATGCATGTATGTTAAAGAGAGTTTTATATTGGTGCATTTAACTGAATGATTGTGGAAAACTACTATTACATACTAACCGCTGATTCCACAGTATTTTCCACGTATTTAACCTTAAAAAACCAAAAGGATCCCTTTCCATAAGAAATATAATCTTACAAAGTAAAGGAAGCATTCTTTTCAAAAGGAATGCTCCATGATTTAATTTAGCAGGTTCCTAAAACTCAAGACTGAGGTATGACTTTAGAAGCATTTTTTCTGTAATTTAAAACACAAAAAGTGCTTTGGGATGTTTTTTTTTAATTAGGGCTTTTTACATTATATCAACCATATTCTGTTACGGAATAGGGATTATGAATTACTTTACCTCTTAATTACAGAACTCCTCCTCTGGACTCCCCACCTAAAATGTCCATGTGGTTATTTGGTTTTCTGTATTATAGGTGCACTTGTGCAGACGGATTTGAAGGTGAAAATTGTGAAGTAAATGTTGATGACTGTGAAGACAATGACTGTGAAAACAATTCTACTTGTGTGGATGGAATTAATAACTATACCTGCCTTTGTCCACCTGAATATACAGGTAGGAGTATAAAAGAGAGCAGAGGTAATTCAAGAATTCCTAGCAGAACAGTAATATTTTCCACTTTGCAGGTGAATTAGTAGTTACTATACAACTGACGTAATACCAGATGTCCCTCCATATTTTTCTCCTGTATGGTTTGTAGTCAAAACTAGACTTAATGTTCACTCATTAATTCCTTTTTTTTAGTTTTGAAATTATAGCATTTTTATATCTAAAAGGTCATTCAAAATGTGCCCCTCTTTACTGTTTGCTTAGACACCCCAGTGGAGGACCTCTGTAGCTGTAGAAATCTGAAAAATAATCTGCTTTTATCCTTAATCCTCATTTTACTATAAAGAATTTGTCTGTGCCATTGGGAAACTGTATTTAGCACCCCTGGATGCTCTCCTGTACTCCACTAGAAATATAAATACCGAGTGTGATGGTTCCTGCACAGAATAAAAAGACAAGTGTCTAATCATTTGTTTCTATCAGCTGGCAGCCAAGCCAAAGCCTATCCTTCTCTTTGTGACAGAGGATCTCTTGCTTGCTGTCATGGTCTGTGTGGGAATGGAGGATAGTTGGAACAGCAGCTCGTAGGAAGTAGGATCTATTGTTTGCATTGATATTTTTTATAGCTCTTCTAACTAGACAGATCTATTTTCTATCAGGTAGTTGACCACTAGTAGAACATAGAGCTTGAATTCATTAAGATTTGAAATGCATAAAAAAGAAATGTAAGATCCACCATAATTTGGGAATTAACTCTACTCAGTTGTCCTATATTTTTACTTTAATCGATCAATCAATGTTGAGCTCTGGGAAACTGTAAGGAGAGGTGAATGCATGAATTAATATCATTTATTGAAAACCCAGCTTACTCCTTTCTCATCCAGCATATTTCTACCACTAGCTCTACAGACTGTTGGATTGCTCCCGTGTTTTAGGGTATTCAGACTCAAGGTCAGTATTTAAATATAGGAAATGCACAGAGAGTGAAGATGTTTAACACAAGTATAAGGAATACAACTTCATAATCTAATAGAGTATTCATCCAGTACTTACCATGGGTAAATGTTCAGTAGAAATTTCCCCATGCAGGATAAGCTTCAATATCTAAAGCAATACAAAAGCCAAAAAGTTATTTGACAATAAGTGGATGATCCGTATCTGGAAGGACAGACATAATCTTCTCCTAAGATAAAATTCTGTTTTGCCAAGTACCAATACCTTAATACCTAACTGCAATTGACAATTCAAGCCTTGGAAAGAAATAACAGGTAACAGCCTCAGTAAGTAGAAACAGCAGTTCTCCTACAACTAATATTTCAGATATATGTGAGTCAAGTTTCAGGTCCCCTGGCATCAGTTGCTATCTCCTTTAAAAATGGGATCAGATATTCTCTTGTGTAGGCTGAAAGAATGCAAAGCAAAGTCACATCAGTCCAGTATTCCTCTCCAGTGGCCTCATGCTAAGAAGTTTCATGTATCTATTACATAGGAGATAGTTCCCTGGCAAGTGCATTCCTTTCTGCAGCTTTGCAGGTGTCTTTACCTGTGTCACTCATTTCTACATTTTCAACCTTACTTTGAGTGCCTTTTGATGCCTTACTTAAGGCATCGCTTTCACTGCTAGAATCAATAGTTTGCTGGATTCACAATATGCCATGGGAAGGACTGCTTTTTCTTTGTATCCATAAAGTAGATACAAAGAATTGTTTATATGTGCTAGCCTAAAACTTTGATTAAGTGCATCTGTTGTATTTTTGGAGTATTGTAAATGAAATGTAACTTTCAAATTTACAATTAAAATAAACATTGAAGAATTTCCTTAAATATCTCTATGGATAGAGCAAAAAAGGAGAGAATAAACATTGATAAAATTTTTATATTTGTACTGCAGTTGTGCTTCTTTAGTCAAACTACAAGAAAATGCATTTTTGTTTCACATCTGGGCATAATATTACCGTAATCATACTGGGAGTTTTACAGATACAAGGCCTGCTCATAATTTCTACTGAAGTAAGACACGTGAGTAGGTGAGAGTCTTCTCACCAGCTCTAAAAGAAATCAAAACAATCTATTTCTAGTCAGTAGGTTTAGCCTCCCTGTTAAAAACTGTTGAGAATTTACACGAGCTCATCAGACTTTTCTCAACAGCTTTTTTTTTTAAAAAAGACACATTTTAAAGATGCATCACTAGAGCCTCAAAACATTTTATACTATTTGTAGCAAAAATTAAGGTTTTCCATTACACAGAATAAAGTAGAGAATTCTACAAGATACTGTCTATCATACAAAGCATCTAAGCATAGGACACAATGTGTGAGATCTTAAGTGATCTTTGAAATTAATTATAAGGTGAAAATGTAGAACATTGAGCTAGCCAAGGGGTCTTCATATTTGTCATCCATGGTCTTACATAATAAATAACATTCAGTATTAAGAATTAGACTGAAAGAAGTCTGGGCACTTCAGAGTAATGTTCAGAATATAAAGTAATTGTACAGTTGCCTCAAGTGTGTATGAGGTAACCAAATAACTTGCAGAACTTTCCTTTTCATCTGGCCTTTAAAATGAGTTGAAAGATAAGTAGCAGAATCCCTGTCAAGTATGTGTAGAGTGATTTTCATGAAAAATTTTGTAAACATTTGGATTTTAATATCTGTTCTAACAGGTTAAAATCAGATATGCATATTTCTTATGTTTAGGGGGTTTTTTTATGAAAGGTATTTTTCACTAAACGAATTCATGTACTAGCTGGCCAAAAGTAGGTTAACAATCAGAAAAACAGGGTATATATTCGTATTCAGTGTATACAAAAATTTTTAAATTCAGAAATATTGATCTCTAG
>WEKY01043570.1:8511-30436 GCA_013390045.1 Picathartes gymnocephalus
GGCGACGGCGGCGTCCTCGGCCCCGCCGAAGAAGATCGTAGCGCCCACGGTGTCGCAGATCAACGCGGAGTATGTGACACAGGTAGGCCCGGCGGGGCCTCAGGGCCGCCTCTGCCGCGGCCGCAGCCGGGGCTCGAAGGGGCGTTCCGGCGGCGACGGCGCCTCGGTGTTTAAATAGCTTTTGTCGGCCGTGAGTGATGGGGAAAGGGTCTTGCTGGTTGTAATTGAAGAGAGATATATCCGTCTGTCATGTACGCGAGAGGGTATTGCCCACCACGCTTCCAGGCCAGCGAGATTTACAAGGCAGCGCTACCAAACGCATCGTTGCAATACCGTGTGCACCGCTATAAGGCATGTTTTAACGTGGAAAGCTGCAGAGAGTTCCTTGTTGCTGAGTTTGAAGTGATCTTCTACAAGTTGTCTTTTTTTTGTTGTTTTTTTTTGTTTGTTTGGTTGGTTTGTTTGTTTGTTGTTTTTTTTGGGTTTTTTTGGGTTTTTTTTGGTTGGTTTTTTGGTTGTTTTTTTGTTGTTGTTTGTTTCCTTGGAAATCTGCTTTCCTTCCTCCTCCAGAGCATAAAGAAGCCTGAATAAAGTTGCATAGGAAGCTCTTGTCATCGTAGCTCAGGAGGTTTGGTGAAGTGAAAGCTGCAGCAAAGAGCCTTAAAATGCTAGACTTTTATATATAACCTCTAGTTACTTGTCACATTTCTCAAGGAAGCATAATCACTTGCCATTTGGGATTTGCTGTTCCTGAAAGATCATGGTTTATTTTCAATGGATTTGTTAGACGTAACTTAAGAATAGGAAATGTTCGTTAGATAGCAGTCTATGCATCTGAAAATTTTCCAGGGAATCACATTTCTGTTGAAAGAGGTTTAGGCATAAAAGCCTTAAATGGTTGATAAGCATTGCTGTTAGAAAACATAATTTTGTTACTTGTAGTTAGCATAAGCTGAAATTAAGCAAGGTAGTAGTGAAATAAAGTTTGGGGATGGGATGTGTTGTAGAGATGTCATATCATTAACATGAAAATGTATGTATTTAACCTTTTTTTCTTTCCTTGTGCAGTTAGCAAATAAATACTGGGCTCCACATGTGAAGAAAACATTTTCTTTTGATGTAAAGGTAATTACTTCTACTGGAATTTTGTTTTGGGGTGTAAAAGAATGAGGATCAACCATTCTGTGATGTTCCAATGTTCAGTGTTGCTTATTTTATATGAGAGTATAGGAGACTGCTTGGAAGGTCAACAGTTGCTTGAGACACTGTAATTTGTTATGTATTTGTAGTTTATAAATGTAGGCACTGTCAGGAAGGTGTGCTATAGCATGCAGTTATTTTGTATGCTATTTGTTCTCTTTATTTTGGCCAAGAATTTATGAGGGTTAGAGACTTTAGAGCATCACATTTGATGTTAAAAGGTGGTTGAGGGGGTTCTACTTTTAGAAATCAAACAAGGGTGAAAGATCCGGGTATTACTGAACTGTGTTCTTTGTGAAAGCTTCTTTGGTGAGCTTCCATCAGACAACTTTATTGCTATTCTGGTGGATATGTGCATTTTTTAGAATTTGGCATGGTGTGTTTGGTTTTGTGTACTGCAGGGTACTTAAATGTTAAGTTTCTTTTCCTTATGATGTTTGCCTAGATCTCCCTGTTTACCCTCAGTTTACTCAGTCATTTTGTAGTATTTGTGATAGAATTTGTCTGTGATTGTTAAAACTGTCGTTTTTTAGGTTGTACATAAACAGCTGAACTGCATCTCTGTGTCATGTGATGTCAAAGTGTGCCTGTTGCAACTTACAAGTTGCAAAATTCTTTCATTCTTGTTGGAAAAACTTACTGAAAGTATTTTAATAGCACTAAGCACAGAGTAACTAATTCAGAGTAAGATGTCTTAATGCATTTTGAATACTTCAATGGGTGTATAAAATTATCTTAATTTTTTTTCCCGTAGGTCATTGAAGATGTATATACAAAAGAAATTGTAAGGTCAAAGTAAGTACATCAGTTGCTTTCTCTTATTTACTGCCATTCCAACATTATCCATGTTGGAGTTGTTTCTAATGTTTGATAGAATGCTTTAAAACGCATCTAAATGTTGAAAGAAGATGAAAATTACTCAAGTGCATTTAAGTAATTTAATCATTATGGAATTTCAAAGTCTGGTAACAAGCGAGTTCCTAAGCCCATAAACCTTAAACATGATGGTTGGAGTTGCTGTTTTTCGGACCCTTTATCTCTTAGTCTGTTGTCTTTTATGTTGGTTTTGTTATGGTGGTTATAGAAGGCTGATCCCTTTTTTTGTCACTAAGGAATGTAAAGAAAAAAAGCTGTTGAGGAGTGCACTGGCTCTACCTACCTTCTCTGTTCTGGCTGCTGTTACCAGGTTCATGAAGGGAAAGTTGAGTTTCAATGAATTGTACTGTTAGATGGGAGAGACGAAGAATCCAAGATACACTGCTTTCTGCAGCTCTGCATAGAGAAAAGAATTGTAACTGTAACTGGAGCTTTTTGGGAAGATTGAGCTCTGCAGAGAATTCTCTGTATTATTCCTGTATGAAAACAATCTAAGAATTTGTCATATGGAATGGAAGCAAAATTCCATTTCCGGTAACTAAGAAAAAATACCATTATGAACAGATTAAATATGTAATTGTAGTTTTCCAGGAGACACTCTCAGCTGCTGGAAGTTTGTATCTTCAAGGCTATTGGAAGTGATACCTTCATATTTAAAAGACCTACACAAATTTCTTTAAAATGTGAACTTAATTGCTTAATGAACCTCTGTTTTAGTTTCTGCAGTATTACAGCAGTTGCTTCTGCATTGAAGTGGTTGCCATTGCATGGAAATGTCAGGACAGAAATAATTCCTGAGTGTTTCTACAAGTTTCCTTATATAATGAAAAAAGAGAAAATATAGCTATTTTCCATGCAGCTGTGTGTGGGAGGCTTTCTTTCCTGTGTTAATTGATTACTTTTTCCTTTTTAGGTTTGCGATTAGAAAGATAATGCTTCTTGAATTCAGGTAAGCTGATGAGAGGGAAATTTGGAGTCATTTGTTTTCTTAGGAAACTGTAAAGATGAGAAGCAAATGCAGGGCAGTAAGACAATTTGAAGGTAGTGTACTCATTCATACGTCATAAGACCTTGAATTGTGTACTGAGGAAAATGAAATGAGGAGAACTTAATTTAAAGAGGAAACAATTCCATAAATATAAGTAACATTTCAGAGTGTCTTTTTTTATGATTGTCAATTCCTCGTGCAAGTGGAGCACTGAGAAAGAGAGTATGAATGAAATAAGAGAAAAACTTGGATCTGTGTACAGAAAAACTTGGGTAGTTTGGAATGTGGATTTTTGGGGGATGTTGCCCTTTCCATTGGCAAGTCCAAGCTCTTGGGAAGCAGTATGTATTTCATCTTGTGTATGCTTGTGAATTTGTTTCAGCTCCATCTAAAGTTGTTCATTCTGACTGAGTCCCCAGAAAGGGTATATCCCGCTCTGTTACTGAGTCTTTAACTCCTGGTTATGTAGAAGTTCTCACTGTCTTTTTGCACCACCATCTCTGGTGCTTGCTTTTCTGAAACTATTGAATTACCTTACTGTAAGACATCACAAGAATTAGCTGGAAAAAATAAATAGGTAAAACTGAGCTGTCTCATGAGGGTCTAAATGAGTGTCAGAGCAGGCATTGAGAGGAAGGAATGGATGAACAGCTTGTTTAGGAAGAAACAAAACTTTCTACTTTCTGATGGCAGCTGATAAAATAGCACAGGGTGCAGAACTGGATTTAGGGATTGCCTGCTCCGATGTAACTGTCTTGCATAGGAAATTAAAGGAGAGAGACAGTCCAAATAGCCTCTCATCTTTGAAGGTCTAGTATCAAGAGTTTCTTCTGTGAGAAATAGACAATATTGAAGAAGAGGAAATGCTCATTGCAGGGAAGTTGCAATTTTCCAGTGTCCAGCAAATTTTTTTTTCAATTTGAAAACATTTAACTATTCCCTTAATATTCAAAGCTTTATTTTAGTTGCACATATGCACTATTTTTATTGCCTTTATATGATTAGAAGCATGAAAGCTGTCTAGATGATTCCTAAATTTTTACAAGAAAGGTTATTTAGTAATACAGATACAATTTCGCAGTTGTTGTCCTTTGCATCTTATACTTGGAAATGCTGAATATGTCATTCTTTAGACAAGTAAAGTTTTTTCTTATTTATTCATTTGGAAAATCAGCATGAATTTATGTTATGACACTGTATGGAGCTGTGGCTGCTTTTTGCACTTGAAAACCTGCCGGTGAATGTGTCTTCCTGATAAAAAACTCATTTGTCTCTTGTAGCAGGTACTGAGTATAACAAGTTTTGCTTCAGTGACCTAGATGAGAAGTAACTTGAGGAACTAGTCACGAACTATGAAGTTGGCTTTCAGGAGAAGGAGGAAAAAAAACCAAAAAACAACCCTATGGATAACTGCTCTTTTAAATGAGTGACAGATTATGTGGGTGGCTGCAACTAATGAAATACTCTTTATCTCTTCACAGTCAGTACCTTGAAAATTACCTGTGGAAGAATTATTCTCCAGAGGTGTCCAGTAAAGCATATTTAATGTCAATCTGCTGTATGGTGAATGAGAAGTTCAGAGAGAATGTCCCTGCGTGGGAGGTAAGTGATTCCAATTGCAGCTAGAATTGACTTTGATCTGCAAGTTGCAGCTTTTACAGTGTGCTCACTTACAGTGACAGAAGGTAGAAGAGCTTGTAGTGTTAAAAGGAAATGGTGCCTCAGCTGGAATATGTCATGTAGTGTTTTAAACTTTGTGTTCTTCTTTGGAGAAAGGAATGGACAGGTGAAAAATTACTTGATTCCTTCTGGTGTGGAAGTCCTTGGTTCTGGTGTGAGATGGTGAACATTATCACCAACATTTGCTTTTTTTTGGCACTTGACAGAGGTTGGGTATTTACAGAGAAGTTCTTGCTCTGATTCTGAAAGAAAATAAAGGATTTATATATCTGTATATATAAGAATGCACCCCTGGAAGTCCAACATATTATCCAATAATGTCTTGGTTAAAGCATGTGAATATAGTTTTCTACCTTTTTTGCTTGATACTAAAATAATGTCATACTCTTCTTTTGTGTATATTGTTTGGTTGGTTTTTTTGTTTGGGCTTTTTGTTTTGGGTTGGTTTGGGGGTTTTTTGGTAAAAATAGGTGTAGAAATTATTTAATGTTTCTACAAACAATCCAGGTTTCACAGACTGTCTCAACAATGTGAACCTAGTTATACATTCTATGCAGGCTTTATTTCAGAAGCACACTTACTTCAGTATGTGTGCCATTATTTGAGTGCTGGCAAAGCACACAGGATTAATAACTTGCTCATATGATGCCTGTGTGTTTTTCTTCTGGCGCATGTAGCAGATGTAAAATGTCAGGTGCATGTTATGTTCCAAGCAGCTTAGTTGTTTAGTACATGACTGCCCTTGCAAAGGAACTGTTTTAGCTTGGTGATTATTTAGTTTATCTTTTTTCTGCTGAGGTAGCAGAATGGAAGTTCCATGGTAATGAATCTCTGGTGTTTTTACCTACTCGCTTCTTGTAGATCACTTAGAGCTGCCATAGCTTTGGCCAAAACCTACCACTTACCTTCTACCTGGGAGATTTTAGAGTATTTCTGTGCAGTCACCAGGTGAACCTTCCCACAAGACTTCCCCTGTGCTTCTTTTTTAGTTTGTCCTGTGCACTACCTGTTAGACTATGCAGAAGTTATAGGGGGAGGATCCCTTGTCAGGAGGATGTCATTAGTCTGTTTTGCTTGTGGTGTCTGGTCAGAATAAATGAGAATGAGAAAAAGTAATCCCTTCTTTTATAGATTTAAATGGATTTAAGGAACTTAAGGTATGTTATGTGAATGAAGATTGAAATTATTTGTATCTACCTGACTCAGAATGACCTTCCTCTTCTATTCTTAGACATTCAAAAAAAGGCCAGAACATTTTCCTTTCTTTTTCAAACGCATACTGGAAGCATTGCTGGTTGAAAATGAGAGTGAATACTCTCTGCATGAACAGACCATCCTGCTGCTTTTCCTTGATCACTGCTTCAATAGTTTGGTATGTTAAAGGTAACTGTAATGTTTTCCAGTGTGTTTATGATATTCTGTGTTAATAGCAGTTCAGATTGAGCAATTTCTTCTTACAAGGCAGATGAAGCAAAGTTCTGATTTAGGGATAAGACAGTACCAGAGGAGTTTTACCCTCTGTTTTGATTCTTACTTTGTCTCTCTCATCATGTTTGCTTTTCTCTGACACAAGATGAGACTTAAAACTTGAGGATTGGCCGTTAGACAACTAAAAGACAGGATTTAATGTAAATTTTCATATTAAAAGAGGTACTTTAAAATTTATGTATTTATATTTGAAAAGGTGCTTTACATTTAAAACAGATTAGTTACTAATCTGTGTTCTTTTTAGTTTGCCTAGGAAATAGCAGAAAAATTATTTCCATTAACTATTGAGAAAGACAGTAGGGTTTTTTTCACTTTTGAAACGAGGTTTAGATGCAATTTTTATCTGCAGTTCTCCTGAGTTAGTTTTAAGAAAGCATTGGACCAATTTGTGTTCTCAGTCTATCGTTAAAACAGAATTAAAGATCCTAAATAGCAAGCAGGAAGAATAATTTACAGTGACCTATTATATGAAACAGTGCTTTCTAACCTCTCTTGCTACTGAGCTTTTTCCTTACTTACATTGCACATGGGATGTATTATTCAAAATCAGGGTCTGCACAAAAAACAAAATTGTCTCTCAGACAAAACAATTTAGGAAGTCTATTATTTGATTTTGGGATTAGGAATGATTTTGGGAGCCAGTAACAATCTTGAACTTGATGTGTATAGTTTATTGAGATAGTATTTTTCTGTAGTGGCCATGGTACAATGCATCTTCATTTTAAATAGTTTGATGGTGACTACAGAATCCTTCTTGTAGAGCACATTTCTAATACAATGTGATAGGGAAGCTGGTGAAAATGGGCCTGTAAAAGCATACTGTTATTAGAAGCTGCCCTTCTTTGTGAAAGGCAGACTGGAATACTCACAGTAATGTTTTAAGTGAAGACACTGAAGTTTGAAGTTTCAGAATGCTAACAACGGAGTATTTGTCCACGAAGACATACTTAAGATAGTAATTGAAATTTTTCAGGAAAGAAGGAAAACTTAGTGGATCCAGATCACAAGCAGAGTTAGAGAGAGTACATTTGAACTGACATGGAAAAAATTATTTATTTCAGACAATGGGAAGAGTGTAGAAGAAGCAAGAGATACTTGATAATTAAGGGCTTCAGGAGCAAAAGAATAAATTAAAATCAAGTAGAGAAAGCTGAGTTCAAGAATAAGAAATGACTGAAACATCAGTTCTCAGCAGGTTTTGTGCTAAAAATATTTGCATGGATGGGGCCCCTTGTGAATTATTAAGAACTGACAGACTCCATGAAAAGAACCTAAAATACAGAGGTGTCACTGGGTAGGGTTGTAGTGCAGTTTCCTGTTAGGAAATTGTGAAATCTAGTAGAACAATTTAACTGTTTTTGTCAGATGATAATGTACATTGTTGTACTTTGTAAGACAGGCGTATCAGAAAACATAAGAATGTTTTAAAAATTTGTTTCATCTGTAACTTTCTAACAGGAAGTGGATTTGATCAGAGGTGAGGTCCAGCAGCTCATTTCCTTACCAATGTGGATGGCTCTACAACCTGTAAGCATAACACTGTTAACTGGCAGAGCAGTTTTCTAGGCATTATCCAAGTTGTGGAAATTCTTATGGAATACTGCTAGGGAACTCTAATATTTACAGCATAGCTATGGCATTATATTTTTATGTGCTTTGCTAAATTCTTTCTTGTTTGTTGCAAATTTCCATGTAATAATGTTTTTAATGTAATTTTTCAGAAAACTGAGCTTTGTTGTTTATAGCTTCTTCGAGCTATAGTTTGTAGACAAGGCCGTGAGGTCACAGGGAGGCAATGGAGTTGGCATCTAGTTGTGGCTGGACTCCCTAGCATTATTACATTTTTGTTTTACAGTGATACTTACTGAGAATTGTCAGAGACAGCTCGTTATTTCAGTGTGTTATATATTTTTTATTTTTTTAGTAAAAAGACTGGACTGTATTTTTATCTCATGAAAACAAGGTTCCTTGGTGACTGAATAACATTTTAACATTTCAGAATCGACTGGAGCAAGAGTTGAAAAAGACACCAAAACTAAGAAAATTCTGGAATCTAATTAAGAAAAATGATGCAAAAATGGATGAAGAGTCAAGAATACAGTATGTACAGAAGCCTTTTTTCTTAATGCATTCATTGTGTTTCAGCTAAAATAAATTTTTTCAATGAAAAAGGTGTTTTTTGAAAACCTGTGGCAAATGAGAATTGGTCATATGTGGCCTTCTGAAAGCTGATCTGTTTTTCAGCAGTCTATGCAAAATACTGTTACAGAGCTTTATAATTTATTTGGTCAGTGAATTTGTGATACCGTATCTTAAAACTACAGGATGAAAGCATAAAGGAATATTCATGTAGCTAGTCACTTTTTTTCTTCAAGACCTTTTGCAAATGTTTAGCTCTTAGGCATATAGCTTACGCGAGTATTTCAGTAAATGTGTGTCTGTCCCACCAAACTTAAATGTTTCAGTGCCTTTGTGTTGCAATGTGTTAAGGTGTAGGAGGAGACATACTTCTCTTTGACACAGTAAGAGGCATGGGTTGTTAAGCAGTTTCTGTGCCTAAAAATGTAAGCTGCTAATCTGTCTCCCTGAGTCCAGAGAGAAAAGTTATCATCTAAACAGTTAAGGTGTGTTTCAAAGCAACCTGTTATCGTTACATGAATTCAAAGCAACTAACTTTGTATTATTGGTGCATTTAAGAAATATTAATTCTTTTTGTCGTATGTCCAATTTTAGAGCCTATCGAGAGAGAAGATTTCTTTCACGGCTCATTCAGAAATTCATTTCTGTTCTAAAGTCAATACCGGTCTCAGGTAACTGTGTTTCTTATGTTACTTTGTTATCTGGTAATCTGTGTGAAAATCTTTTGGTGCTGCTGAAGCAGCTAGTCCTTAGGATATCAGCCTGAGGTTTGGGACCTTACTCAGATGGGGCTTGTAGTGAAATCTGTGACTGTCTGCATGAATTTCATATCAAAATTAATGTTCAAATCTGTATATACTTTAAAAATGAAATGGCAAAAAGCTACTTTAAACTTCCTTCTGTTCAGTATCTATTTAGTAAAAACAATATTTCTGGGAACTGATATTTTGTATTGTGTGCTTAGATCCTTAAAGCAATAAAGCATTTCATACATACTTGGGTGCCTTGTTAAGTAAGTGGTATAAATGCATATCATAAGGCTCTGTCTGTTCATACTGTTGATTTACAGTAAAAACAAAAGTCTAAGTGAAGTGAAATTCTGTAAGATTTGACTGCTCTTGAGTCATTGTGACAAGCAAAATTATCTGCTTGCCTGATTTAGAAAGAAAAGATGTTTGTAGAGGAAGGTGTTAGCCTTTTAACAGAAAAGGGTTGTTATGCTCTAAGCACAGCACAATTTGGGTGAAATCAGTTCCCAGAGTTTAGCTTTTGCTGTTAAACTTAGCAAACTTCAGCTCTCACCTGAGCTCTGAGGATAAATCTTGTGTAATGTGGCTTCCTCAAAAAGGATACCTATCCCCTCTGTTTTCTTAATTATGCTGGACCTGTTTTAGGAAGATTTACTTTAACAGTTCTTTGGAGGCTGTAAGAATTAGATAGTTATTAAAGGAGACTTAGTGTGCATTTTCACATGGTTCTGAAGGCCCCTTAGTGGTCACAGCTGAGTACCTTTGAATATGGACAAGGCCTTTTGCACATATCTTGTTTGCAGCTTTTAAAGATGCATTTTTTAATACCTGGCATTAAAAGTTCTTAACAAACATAATGGGCCAGTGATATCTCGTGGAAGTGAGCATTTTTGCATGTTAAATTCAAGGTTTTTCAAAGCTGATAAAATCACTTCTGAAATTCCAGTTCTATTACTCTTTCATTGCTAACCAGAAGAATTTCGAATATGAGTAGGTTGTTTTAAAAAGAGAATAATGTTTTAATTAGCTTTTAACAAGATTAAAATGATTACTTTTATATTTGTAGCATTAATTTTTAAAGAATCGTTCAAGTGTAAATCTATTGTGATGTGGATCAATTTAAACTTTTTTTTTTTTTTTNTGGATTTGGTACAATTTAAATTTTTTTTTTTTTTTTTTGTCTAGGTCCTATTTCTATGGACAAAGTTCATTATTGTGAGAGGTTTATTGAACTCATGCTAGACCTTGAGGTAAGTTTTTAAATTGATTCAGCTGGTTTCCAGGTGTACTTTTCTAGGGTTTAAGTGCATAAAGTAATTATTACAACCTTATTCCAAATAGGAGGTAGTTATGTCACAGCTGTGCACATGGTTGTATAATAGTGATTTTCCATCTGTGAATAGGAGGTTGTAGCATTGCATCCGTATTGGGAACTGACAAGCAAGATTGATAAGCCAGATGAATTCTTAGACATTCTTAGACAAAGTTAGGATCCTAAAGTGCTCAGTGAAGAGGATTTAATTGTACTAGTGGTAATAATACTGGCAATTTCTGAAAATGTGTGATGCTTTAATCTGGTAGAATTATTTTTCCCAATGCATAACAGGTCACTTAAAGTATCTTTTGTGTTGTTGGGTTAAATCCCAGAAAGCAGCAGCAGTAGTTCTGAAATGCAAACTATTCCTGTTTGACTGGAGTTCATTATTTAGAAGTACCAGGTCTGGTGATCTGCAGTTTGCTACAGAGTAGTAAGGGGTAGAGCAAGGTTTTGTGGTTCAGCAGATACCAAGGAAGTGAGAATATTTTAAGCACCAAAGTACCAATATTAAAAGGCATTCATTTACAATTTCTTGCATGAGTAATTATTTATTTAGAGTAACTTCAGATTCAGAAGGCATTGTGAAATAAAACAGAGTTTTCTGAGACAGTATCACGGGGAACTTTAAAATGGCTTCGTGATGAATTTCTGCAGGCTGATTCTGTTAAATCTGAAGTCATCAGTGCATGTAGTTGCAATAGATTGAATAATTTAAGTTAGAGCTTGTTGCCTTATGTATGTAATATACCCTGATAAGAGAAAATATGTTGGAAGGTGGACTAAAGTCTGTCTGACTTAGAATGCTTAGAAGCAGCACATTTAATATTGGTTCTCTCTAGGTATTACAGAAAGATTAGAATTCAGTCAGGTTATAAAGCTTGTTTAAGTGACTGGAATAAGCAAATGAGAAGTTAGCTGTGAATCCAAATCTTTTTGCCTTTGTAGCATGTGCTGTCTTAATGGGCTTCTTTTACTTGTGTTGAAGCCTTTTTCAGAATATTACTGTTTCATATTACACATTGGCATCAAAAATGGTGATTTGGTAATTTGAAAGTAATGATTCAATGGAGAGTTCTCATGGTTTTCTGAGGTTTTTTTGTAATTATTGTGCAGAGCAATCAACGTTTTCTACTACAGATTCTTTTCTTTTTTCATCTTAATTCTGAACACCATGCTGATGCTTTTTGGCTTTCTAAATTCAGTCTAATTTCTCTCTTAAATTCTTGTGGTATTTTACTGTATGCTGTTCAACAGTTGCTACATATAGCAGCTTAATATATTTACATTGAGAAGAAAAGCTCTAATTTGTTGTTATTGAAGATTTGAGAAACACTTGAGTATTTTGCAATGAAGAGAAGATACCCAATCATATTTAGAAGAAACAGCTGGCAATTTTAAGGAAGACAAGTTTAAATTCATGGAATTAGTATAGAAAACAGACATTTAAAACAATGCTGAAGCAATTTGACATATCATTTATAGCACACAATCATTATGTAGACACCTAGTAGTAGAATAGTTGCTTTATTTAATTTCCTTTTTTACTGGCAGGTTGAGTTCTCATTAATGGCAAGTTCATGCCATGCTCCCTATTACATAAAGGACTGTGTTCATAGCAGCTTACCTGCATAAACCCAGGGCCTTGGCACACATAAATGCTACTTTAATACCTCTGTTAGAGTGTTAGATATGCAAATAACTGCAGCAATCTACTTAATATGCCTTTTTGAAATGGAAGATTCTGAGAAGCCAGGATTTCTTACTTTTTGAAGAGTTGCTTGTATTAACGTGATGTTATTTACCACAGGCTTTGCTTCCCACACGGCGCTGGTTTAATACAGTGTTGGATGACTCCCATCTTGTTGTTCACTGTTACCTGTCTAGTCTTGCTAAAAGAGAGAAAGAGGGTCATCTCTTCTGCCAGGTGAGATACAAAGTTCTTAAGAATAATGCTTTCATTCCATTTGTTCCTGAATGCTGCAGTTGTTTTGTTTTTCATTTTTGTGTTAAAGGTAGGCTTGAGTTGGAAGGAACCTTAAAGATCATCCATTTCCAACCCCCCTGCCATGGACAGGGAGACCTTCCACTAGATCAGGTTACTCAGAGTCCCATCCAACCTGGTCATAAACACTTCCAGGGATGGGGCATCCAGAGCCTCTGTGGGCAACCAGTCCCAGTGCCTCAACACCCTCACAGTAAAAAGTTATATCCTAATACCTAATGTAAACCTGCCCTCCTTCAATTTGAGGCCATTCCTCTTGTCCTATCACTACGTGTCCTGGCAAAAGTCCTTCTGCATCCTTCTTGTAGCTCCCTTTAGGTTCTGTAAAGGGTGCTATAGGGTCTTCCTGGAGCCTTCTCCAGGCTGAACAGTCTTAACTCTCAGCCTGTTACAGAAGAGGTACTTCAGCCCTATAGTAAACTCCTCTGGACATTTTCCAACAAGTCCACAGGTTTTTTTGTGTTGGAGACCTCAGAGCTGGACACAGTACTCCAGGTGGGGTCTCACAAGAGTAGAGTAATACTTCTGCTTCTGTTTTTGAGAAGTTCTTAGAAGTAGAAACTAGAAAGCAGTGCAGGTTCTGGCATGCTTTACCACACACATTGCAGAAGTTGTCACCACTGCATTCTTCTCTTGTTCATTTTGACTTCACGCTGTTCTGCAATGCAGCTGTTTTTCACTCATGTCCTTCCTTTACTCACTCATAGCTAGTATATTTTTTTTTATGGCAGGATCTGAAGACCTGTCCCCTTTCCTGCATCTCAGCTGCTTTTCCTGCTGCTTGCTGTTCCCCATCTCTGGCACTTGTTCATTTTCTCTGAGGGTCAGTATTGAGGGAACACAAAGCCAGCAGCACATCTGAATAATTTTCTCCCTCCAAGTTAAATAATCCCATTGAAAGGTAGGATGAATTTCAGAGCTGCCATCAGAGAGGGTAGAAGGGCAAAAGACCTCTCCCTTTTGGTAGCATCAAGCCATAAATTGGTTTCAGTGACAGCCTCTGGCTAGATCACCTTACTGTGATTAGTTTCAGTTTCAAGCACTAGTGTATCAAGAAACCATATTGCTTGTGGACTATACTGGAATTTTGTGCATCAGCCTAGTATAAAATGTAGATACCTCTCCTTAGTCGATTTCTTCTAGAACTTTGAGGAGTTCTTGTTTGTCCTCTTAAATTATGGTTTTGTCTGTAGTAGGTTGTCTCCTATTGTTAATCCACTAATTTATATTGATGATGTCTCAGCTTTTAGATATGCTCAAATTCTACACTGGCTTTGAAATCAATGATCAGACTGGAAATGCTTTGACAGAGAATGAGATGACCACAATCCACTATGACAGAATTACTTCTCTACAGGTAAGCAGAGGATGAAGTGCTTATGAGAGACAGAGGATTTGGTTCGTCTGATTTTCATCTGGAGTAGGCATGAGGTTATTTCCCAAATCAAACCCCTTGTTTTCCCTGTTGAGTTACAGGAATAGCTTTAGCATGACTGCCTGTACCATATTGAAGACAGGCAATGCTTCAGTGTGGTGGATGTGACTGACTAAATAATATGCTGTAGCAAAACATCAGCATTTTGGACCTTGTGTTACCAAAATGAGCTGTTTCTGTTAAGTCTGTTAAGAAAGGAAAGCAGAATGCTGTAGGACCCTGTGGTGATGCAGTAGGTGGCAGCATTTCCTCAAGATCAGTGTGCATGTGTCTACAGTGGTCCCTGTAGGGACAAAGTAAATTCATACAAACGTTTTAGAATTGTTCCCATCAGTTTTAACAGAACAATTCAAGGAAGCATGCTAAAGTTAAACTTGTTACTTGCTTTTCTTACTTGCCTGCAAAGCTACATTCTACTCCCTTATGTTTTGTTTTAATGAGAACAAATGCTGATAGAAGGGTGTATATGAAAGATACTGTGTCAGGTGTCCAGGAGTAACAAATGGTGCTAAGGAAAAGGAGATTTAATCTAACTCGTATTTCTGTCCTGGTAGGATCCATAGAGTGGTTCATGTTATGAATCAGAAGAAGCTCCGTTTCTTTCTAAGTATTTAAACTGTTATTAAATTGTTTCATTAATGTGTTTACATCCAGTTTTCATGTATGGATCTTTTGTAGAGAGCAGCATTTGCACATTTCCCAGAGTTGTATGACTTTGCACTTTCAAATGTAGCTGCAGTGGATACCCGTGATGCACTGGTGAAATTATTTGGACCTCTTAGGTAAGTTATCAAGTTGAAATTGAAGTTCTTCGTTCTCAGTATAATTAAATTTAACAAATTTCCAGCATTTTTTTCTTTCTGACTTCTCATGTGTGTTCTCACATGACTTACCAGTCCCTTCTGACTCATCACAGTGCATTTACATGTGCTAAAATCGGGAGGCAGGAAGAGTTTGAGTCCACTAGTAGTGAAAATTAATTTTCTTTTATTCTAATGAATGTAATAAAGTACTAATTTTCTGTAAAATGAGCTATCTGCTTAAAGTAGTTGTAGCAGTAATTTATTTGCAGTAGTTAACCTCTAACTTGTTCAGTTTATTTTTTTTCACTCTGTTCTATAGAAGAACTACAACAGAAATCATGAAAGCATGCCACCATATGAACGGTACTATATTGTAAATGCTATGAGTAAAAGGATAGCAGTATGTATTTTGACAAAGGCAGTGTGTGCTTTGTTGTTTGGTTCTGTGTCAGGTCTTGAAGCAATAAAAACTACTCATCCCTTGCCATGTTTCTTGTATGTGAGAGGCTCAGCTTACACCTATACACAAACTTCATTTAAAGCCTGGCCCGTAATCGTTTGTGTCAGGTCAAATCAGACAGCTGGAATTTTCTTTAAGGGAAGAGCAGCTTCAGGAAGTGCTGGCTCTCTCGGGTTTCAGTGTGACAGAGGCTTCTTTTTTTCCTTTCGCTGTGCAGCTCCAACGTTCTCCACCAGGTGGCGTCGTACCTGTGCCTGCTGCCGCCGCTGACCGAGGGGGAGGACACTAGCCACGAGAAGGAGTTTCTGCTGGAATTGCTGGTAAAAACATGCTTAATGGGTTGTTTTCTACTAAAAACTCGAAGCATGGCTACATCCAGCAACTACACTGCAGTAAAGTAGTCATTTAGGATGTTTTACAAACCACCTGTGAACCACAGCAGTGTTATAGCAGTAATTGGCATATTAAGATGGGATTTAAAACCATATAAATTATTTAAAAACACCTATTCATAAGGATAGTTTCCATGAGAAACTAATGTGTGTTTTTTTGGTGTGATTGTAAAGATCTATAAGGAGAGTCTTCCAAATGGTTTTGAATTCTTCTGAAAAAGTTTTTGTTCTTAACTTAGTAACCTTTTTGTCCCATTTAAAACAAAAAAAATCTGCTAAAGTAGGTCTAGATATTCAGTACCTATTTGGGCCTCAAACCAATTCGAAATATTGTTTGATGAACATCATGGTTTTTTGGATATTCAGTGTGTACCAATATTGCTGTAGGCTTCTAAGCTGATATCAGTATTAGAATAGCACAGCTGTTTTTTAAAATCTCCTTCATAAGTTTGTTTCGTGATTGATTTCTTAAACAATGGTTCATGTTTTCTGAGGTTTAGAGGGTAGTGATATGATGCCTATGGATGCCATGGAGAGATACTTATTCAGATAACATATTACAGTATTGGATAGATTCTTTTGTGTCCCAAAGAGGAAATAAAGACTGTTACTGAATGAGCAGTGTTCGTAAGGTACTGGCCATACTTTTAATGGAAAGTAAGATAAGTTTTATTTGAAGTTCATTCTCTGATAAGCCTTGACTGAGTATTTTCAGTTCTCTTGTACCATTTTCAGTCTGCCGAATAGCCAAATTATTATTTGATTCTAGTACAGTGACCAATAGTTGGACTAAAACAAGTGTTTGTTCATCTTCTGATGTCACTGTGTACATTTAGTTATATTAAAATATTAAATTAGAAAAATACTGATGGAGAAAATGCAGGTGACCACCTTATGAATTATTGTCTATGTTTCAAAAATATCTTTATTGTTCCTTTTTGACTTAGAGAAGTTTGAAATGCTTCCTTTCTTTAGGTTTCCCGTCATGAGCGACGAATATCTCAAATTCAGCAACTTAACCAGATGCCTCTCTATCCCACAGAGAAGATTATTTGGGATGAAAATATTGTACCAACTGAATATTATTCTGGAGAAGGTATAATTAATAGTTCAGTAAATGCTGAACAGAACAGTAAATGCTGCAATAAAAAGTGGAGTTCTGATGTATTTTGTTTATTCTGTCCAAGAAACTTACACACGGTACTTTGGCATCTTCCAGTATCTCAGAGTAAGATCAGAGGGGTTTTTTCAGTTATGAATCAGAAACTCTTGAGATTAAATTGTTATCACATAAATAGTGGATTTAAAGAACAATCCAGAAATCTATTTTTGCACAAAGATGTTTATTTGCTTCTCAATAACAGATGGTCTGTACTACCAGCTGAGGCACAGGTAAAGTGAAAAAGGTTGGAAACAGCAACAGAAAAGCTATTGTCTGTGCTTTGTGCTGAAGGATGTTCAAGAAACCCTTTCTAAAAAGGAGCTGGGGGTAGAGTGGTAATGGGAGGAAATTAACACTACTAATCGTATTTCTATTTCAAGGTAAAAGTACACGTAGTCACTGAAAGGTGACTATTTTGAGAACCTAATTTGCTCATGATCAAGGAAGCAAACTGCTGGTATTGCAAACAGAAATCATGTAATGTCAAGATTTGCAATAAACAGCACATGTATTTTTGTTTAGCCACTTTCAAAAACTGTTTTTTTAACGTAGATCATGAGAAATTTTATTAGAAGTGGGGAAAATTTAATTTGGAATGTGGACATTTCAAATAACAATGTATGTCTTCAAAGACGAGTATAAAGTTTGTTTTGGGTTTTAGCAGTGAGTGTTCCATACCCTTCTCCATGTAGTTTTGATTTAGAGGGGGGTTTTTTGCATAGGTATAAATTGTAAGTTCAGCTGCTTGCTTAGCATAAATTAGTCTTTTTGGATAAATTCTCTGTGAAACAAGTATTAATGAGAAGAAAGAGAGACCCCCTCTAGACAGGCAGGGTTATAGGCAACAAAGGATCTTTTTTTGAACAAGATATGATACAAATATCATCTAGATAGACATAGCTCCAAAAGAGAAAAAATATTTTTCTTTAGTATGATGCAATTTGTTAAAAGCTGATGCAGATTCGTCTGGAGTAAAGGCCTGCTACTGATGTTTAATCTTTTAAAAAAAGGCAACATAAAAAAGACTGCACCCCTTTCCCTTCAAAAAACCCCAAACCAAAACAAAATAAAAAACCCCTTGACCAGGGAGATTGCTGTAATTTTTAGGAAATTAATGTGTAAACCAAGTCTTTTCTTTAATCTTCTTTTTTGTTTCAGTGAACAGCACATAGATTGTTCTAATGCTCTGAAACATCTTAAATGGAGATCAGGACAGCTTTACTGTCATTCATCCTATATTGGGAGGCTGATTTCTGTGTGCCATGTGGTTATGCTTGATTAGCCAAATATATTAATGGCAATATGGGTTACAGTGGGGGAGGGAAGGGAGGGGCAGGAGGAGAAGGCAATTCATCACACCCATTTTGTGACTTTTTAATAATGCATTAAAAAAATTTTGTTAATGATGGAATGTAATTTTGTCAATAACACTGGTTGCTAGTGGAAACATTTCCTCATGTGGTAAATGCTTTTGCAATTATTGATGGTGTGGCTGTGAAGTATTTCTTTTGCTGTCAGACTGTTACAAGTATTTTTCTGTTTTGCTTCTCTTAGTTTACACTTTCATCACCATGTATTCTCCTGTCTTGTTTTCAAACAAGACAGTGTTGGTTTTGTGGTCTTTAAGGGGTTTTTTATGTTCTTAAATGTAGCTAAATTAATTTGTTCTAAAACTTACCTAAGAGTAATTTAACCTAAGAAACATAGGAGTATTCTTTCTATCTTCCTTTAGAAAATGAAGGAAGAAGAATATCTCTGATAAATACTGTGGAGCCTGAAAGAGGTGTTACTTCACACCCTGCCCTTTGTGCATATATAACTAGCTTTACAGGACGGGATTTCTTACCTGGTGTTGAGAAATGTGTTAAAGTATTTTATCACCATCAGGCTTTCCAGAATAGAAATTACTGTGTTCTGCTGCCTTTCTTCACTGCTGTTGTATCTCAGTCCATGTGAAAGTCAATATGTAGTACCTATACCAGAGAAAGGTTTCAACAATGATATTGCAAGTTTCAAAAGCAAGATGCTTTCACAGGTCTTAAACATAGATGTCAAACTGGAATAGTAGTCCAGTAATGTTAGATAAGAAACTTAAAAGAATTTTACTTATGGAAAATTTGCATCTAAAACTATCCTAAAACAGTGGAAGAAGTTTTAGGACCTGTCTAGGAGTTCTAATACTCCTTGTGTAGTAAGATCTAATCTAATGCTTTTCATTCTCATTTAAGAAACAAACCAGTAACAGAAACTTTAGAGTTGTGTATTAAAGTTTGATTTCTTGACTTAAAGCTTTTTTTGTACATTAATGGTTTTCATGGCATCTAATAAACATAAAGCATGGGAATTTGGGAATTGTTGGATGTTGTGTGGTTTTTATTAGTTTTTGAACCTTTTTTATCATTATTTAATTTTTACATTTCCAAAGACCATTACTTTGCTGTGCATTTGATTTTCCTAAACTCAATTTTGTTATTGTCTGAATACATTGATTGATTTAGTATTTAAGTAGTTCACCATATTACTGCTAGAAGGATGAAAATTCCTTCCATCTTGTACAGGTTCATTTGGGGAGAACGTGAACAATACATGCTTTTTAGATGTGCATATTGATAAAAGGGGTAGTTTTTACAATCTCCAAGGATAACACCTATGGCAGTTGTACAGTAAAGGGTGTATGTATATATGAATTCATAGAAACAGTATTTTAATTCATCTTTTTTTTGTTTATCCCTCAAATATGTCTTTCCTTCTGCCCTTAAACCCTTAGGCTGTCTTGCTCTCCCCAAGTTGAATCTACAGTTTCTGACTCTCCATGACTACCTGCTGAGGAACTTCAATCTTTTCCGCCTGGAGTCTACCTATGAGATCAGACAGGACATCGAAGATAGTGTCAGTAGGATGAAACCATGGTAATATTTATTAACTGGTGCAAACCAGTCAGGTCAATTCTAACCAAAGTGTATGTAAGAATCAAAAACTGATACTGTGTGTATGCTAACTACATAGCAACAAATGTGTTTAAAGTTATTACATAGATACTGTGGTTTATACTTACTCCTTCCATGCAGTGTTGCCATCCAAGGGGGGATATTTTAAGCGTTTGTGGATATGTATTCCTGTAGGTATGTTAAAGGCAATATGTTGGATGCTAACAAACAGCCTTTGTTGTGTTAAGATGGATGAGTTAGTTTTCCGTGAGTACTTACCCTTGGCTAACGTTACAAAATATGCAAACGTCATCAACTCCTGTTTCTGAGAGATGTTAGTGAGTATTCTTGAATTTGCCATCTGCCACATTTCAATCTTCTTTTGATTTAAAGGGTTTATTTGGTGTGATATATTTTATACTCAGTAGCTGCTTTTTTTTATCTTTCCTTTTTCTGTCTCTGTGAGGGTTTTTTTATAATGCTAGCATAAGTTGCCTTTGTTTTTGGAAATATAAGTCAGTTCATGCTATGCTTTGATTATAAAATGCAAGATTACATGAATCTAATTCAGTACCACATAAAGTTAAGAATCCTGCTTCCATCTCAAAACTTACTGTGTTGTAAATTTTTACATAATTTAAAAAATAATTGAATCTGTTATCAGATAATGACTAACAAAACTTTGGGGTTTATGTCTTAGGTTATCAGAATATGGAGGTGTGGTCTTTGGTGGATGGGCTAGGATGGCACAACCCATTGTCTCTTTCACCGTAGTGGAGGTGGCCAAGCCCAACATTGGTGAAAACTGGCCCATGCGAGTAAGAGCAGATGTTACAATTAATTTGAATGTCCGTGATAACATCAAAGATGAATGGGAAGGTACTTAACATTCTTTGAAATAAAGTGCTCAAAATAGGTGCTCATCAAAATACATCTTTTGTAAGAAAAAGGGGTTTTAATCCAACATGCATATTTGCCAGTCCTAATACACTGTTTAGAAGTCAGTTACTCAAACTCCAAGTTTAAGAAGTTTATATTTTCATAAAGTGAAGCTTGAAATACTTAAAGTACTTAGATGTTCATTTGGAACAAAATGTTTATTACTTCAGACTGATGTCATTCAGTGACCAGCTGTAAAACGCTGTCCTTTACAGGGACTGTGGAAAGTTAACTTAGCATTTTAAATAGTGTGTATGCTAAAAATGTCATATGGAAAAGTATGGGGAGTGTGATACCTGTCTCATACACAAGTGGAGAGAACAGACTTTTATTTAATTCAAACGAGTGCATTTCAGTAGTTTTCAGTATCTTTGAATATTACAAAGTGCTGACTGCACCAAATACTGTTTCTTATAAGCATCCACAGGCGACACTTCTTTTGCTTGAGGATTTGAACTTTAGTTGACCGTGTTGGCAAGTGACATAGAGGCATGCACTTGTATTATCAGTAAATGTCACCCCTTTCTCTTTTGTTAGAGAAACCTGATAAATGTGCCGGAGCTGCGTAGTGTGATTACAGGTCATGTAGCACAAATGCTAAAGCTGGACTGTGTGATAAATGAGCAGATACAAGTTTGGGACTGTAGATTTCTGTTAAAGTAGAAAATCTAGGAGGATGGCAGAGAATTTACTATACTGAAGGTATCTATATGGTGGTGTACCTAGCTTCCTAAGTACTAGAACAGCATCTATGATTTATAAAAAAAATAATGTTTTAACTAAATCAAAACTGAGATGAAGAGTTCATGAATCATTGCCTGCCATAACAGGATCTTGCTGAAACTGCCTTCTGTTGGATTATATCTGGTGCATAATGAGGAATTACTTGTCTCATGAAAATTACAGCATGTTTTCTGAATTTTGAAGGTGTCTTAGATCTCTGAGAATCTGGAGGTGTACTGGAAAGAAGGTTTAATGTTCAGAATTATGTTAGTGAACTGGAGAAGCAGCATTTTAAAAGTAGGATGTAGTTCAACAGGGATGATATTAAGCAACAACAAGTCACTGTACAGATGCATGTTGGGGGAATAACTTACCAGGCAGTACCTCTGCAGAATGGAAAGATCAGAGGTCGTCGTTGCTTACAGGTGAATGTGATTCCCCAACATCATGTTGGTGCTGAGGGAAAAAGAAGAAAACCTCAAGTTACATTGGAATTTATAAAGTGGAATGTAACAGTAAAACTAGTAACTTGGTTAAGTGACCTTTTACCCTATTAAATAACTAAAGTAACTTGGTTTAGGATTTTGTGCCCAGTTCTAGGCACTGCACTTAATTTGTTGTAAAAAAAAAGAAAAAAGGAATTG
>WEKY01043571.1:3304-23127 GCA_013390045.1 Picathartes gymnocephalus
CCCAGCTCTTCTAATACAGTGCAATCTTGGAAATGTTATTTTGTTCTTCAGTCTCTCTTTCTAGAAGTATTTAGCAGTTCTCATGGTCATTCTGTCCATTATATAACTATGAAGACCATATTTAAGCAGAGAAAGCAGTTGTGCTCAGGAGGAATTTTCCAAACTGACTTATTGAAGAGTCTTTGGCACTTGTGTAAAATTACTTTGATAGAGAACTACACATTATCAATGATGACCATTTTTTTTTACCATTTACACAGAACATGTACAGATGCAAAGAGCCCCTCCTGTGTTTGCTGCAAGTTCATGCCTGACATCATGCCAGCTGATCTTTCAGTTCTGCACTTAGATGATAAAAATACGATGGTAACAGGGTTCCCTTTTTAAAAAAAAATTATTTTCTGGCACTCCTTCAATCACAAAATGACTGTCCGGTTTTACATTCCATCCTGCTGATAAACAGTCTCTCCTTGTGTATGAGATGTTAGCATGACGGATGAGTGCCTGTTGGCATAACTTCCTACCATAATGATGGGCACCTTCTCCCCCAGTCAGCACCAGCTGAGTGTGCTGATTTACGTGCCCTTTGCACTGCAGATGAAACCGCCTGACAGATTTTTATGGGGGAAGGAAGAGAAGATGACAGATGCTCCAAGCTGCACCCTTCGATGTCACATGGGGTGACTTTTCTGGTGCGTGCACCACTTAAAACCAGAGTCAGTGCTTCCCAAAGTAATTCAGCTGCTATTCAGGCTGTTGTTTACAAGAGCTTTCAGCTAATCAGGCATCAAGTACTTCAAAAGACAACATCACACGTGTAACAATCCTTCCTTTTTTTGTCTCAATTCACCTATGTATTGTTCCAACTTCGATTTCATCTATCTGTTGAGGAATTAAAGCAGCATGAGGGCAAAATTAAGAAATACTCTCTCTTTTGGTTAGAGAAACAGGACTTTGCTTCAAGTGCTGTTCTCCACATGGTAATATGGTGCATGCTGATTAATAGAGCTGTTTCAGCTGACACAGCTTGGTAAAAGTGCTGTGGGCAATGTAATTGCACAGGCTTATAAATGACACATTATAGAGGGGGCTCAGGAAATTATTTCTGTTTATATTCTGTGGGACTGTGCTGTGGCATGCTCAGTCCTGCCAGTATCAGCCTATATGGTCAGCAAAGGTGAGAGTCAGCTAATATCCCTGGATGGGTGCAGGCACTTCAACTCCTTGCCTTGGAAAAAGGTCAGGATCCAGAGCAGGTCTAGTGCATGCTGCAGATAGTAGGCAAGACTGGTGTGCAGAAAGGAGTGGGATCATTTGTCCATGCATCTGGACTATTCTGTCCATCTGAACAGTTTGAGTTAGTATTTGGGCTTAGAGTCATCTTGCTGCTGGAGACAGACAAAACTGGAATGAAGTAGGAGTGAGTAATCCCAGGATCCTCACTAGTTAGTGGGAAGAAACAGGCACCTACAGACTGGATTCATTCTTCTTTGGACACACATGAATCACACTCCAGAGATAACTCTTTCTCTTCATTGACCATAGAGGGAGGACAGGGAGACCTCTACACATATCTATAATGTAAAAGCCTTCCTTTCATAAGATGAAACTCTCAACCAGCATCAGTTCTCAGTACTTTAAAAAGAGAAACTAACTTAAAACAGAAATGTGTCCTGTGATTTCTGAGAGAAGTTTACATCTTTGCATATCCATGATAATCCTGCTAAGTTACATTTGGTGAGATGAAGAGAGAGCTAATGACCAAAAAGAGATAACCTGGGGTCATACTTGATGAGGGCAGAGTAGGGAACGACAAGAAACAGAAACCTACTGACCTTTTCATTATTTAAAACAAAACAAAACAAATCAGGCAGTGGGAAATAAGAAAGAAAAGACTTGTGATTAATCATGAATTGGGTAGCTTTGATTTCTGCGGAGACCCATCAGGAGTCTGCCATTTGGAGGTGAATCATTCTCTGAAGTCAAGCAATTGTTTTCACTGATTTGATACTGAGCACAGTTCGTAGTCTAAACATGCAAAGTAAAAAAATCCTTCTGCATTATTACTCTTCAGTGTCCTCTGTGAATATTTCTTTGCCTAGAGTTTTTAACATGGCTATTTAATACAGTGTTTGACATTTACAAAGCATTATGTGACTGTGTGGAGAAGTAGTGATTAATACTAATAGACTTTTTCTTGTTACAAGAAGTCCACAGCCTTTGATCAGAACAGGTGCTGGAAGGTCTCTCCTTAAGAAACAAGCAATGTCTGAAGAAACCAGACCAGAAAAGCAGTATATTTAAGGATTTGCCTTTTCCTCCCATTTGCTAGTGTAATTAACTACTTGTTTGTTCCAGCCTATATGCCTGCTGTTCTTGCTACCAATTCTTTCACTCTTGCCTGTTAGTGGGTTTTCTTGTCTCTGTTTCTCCATTAGACATCTCAGCTATGGGAATTTCAAGTTGTTCAACGAGTCTGAGTGGCTCCTTGGCATCATTCAAACAGTCCCACTCCCACACTCACTTCCCTGGGATCCTATGTCCCATGATTTTGGGAACTCCTTCTTGCTTCTCAAAAACTGCATCTTCGAAATCTGTTATGGCATCATATATTATATGATATATCATATATCATGATGATATACACCTATATAATCAATTCCCATCTTCGAGGTTGACTCTAATCCACACCACTACCTATCCCCAGCACAAGTATCTTTCCTTCTGGCTGATTCCACTTAATAAATACCCTTCCCCATCATCTGTTTCTCCTCATGACCCATATTTTCCATTCTCTGTTATCACAGGTCTGTGATATATACTTCAGTTGCAGTTAACTTTTATTCTTGAACTGCAGCTTCTTTATTCCAGGCTCTGTGGCTTATTTTCTGCAGTTTGGAAAACAGTAATGCTTTTATCTTGAGATTTACTACGAGAACACTATAAAAGAAAATACTTAGATGAAAAATATGGAGGGTAGGAGACAATTAAACTGGTTATTGTAAATTGCTCACAACTTCTGCCTTGTTTGGAAGGTGAGTTTTCCTTTCTAGTTACACTTACTTAGCATTCTATCTATCTATCTATCTATCTATCTATCTATCTATCTATCTATCTATCCCCTCAAGTTATGGATCCAAATCCTCACTAGAGAGAGATCTGGTATATCTGCTGCTTTCTCCCTGAAGAAATTATTATCTAATATTTTCCTTATTCACTCTGCCTAGTGCCTGGTTAGCCACAAAACATATATGTGAGATCTATTTCTTTGAGGACATTTTAGCACCCTGAGAATCCCTTTTTCCTTCTAGATTTGAATCAGATAATTTTCTGGAAGGCTGACTTTCTGAAGCCAGATGATTTTGTTTCCTATCTTAACTAATGTGGTCACCCTTCATTCTGATTCCAATTCCTTTCTAATGCTCATGGTTCCTGCAGTGTCTCCTTTTCAGTTGTTTTCTCAGCTTCGTGTACTCAAAAGCTGTAAAAAGCTGTTGCCAACTTCAAGAAATCGTTGGATTGTCTCTGCCTCCCTGTATTCCTGTTCTTAATACTGGATTCATCAAAGCTACCTATTCTGTAGCTATTGTTCCCTTCTGGAATAAAGAGCTGAAGATCTCAGGCTGTGTTGGCATTGGTGGTGTAGCAGAATGCAGGTTTCCCTCAACCCTGTATTATTGCTTCCTTATTTGTTCCAACACCCTGGCACAGAACACCCACATCTGGCAGAACAGATACCACACCACTGGTATCTGGACATTCAGGCCTCTGGGTACTTCCAGCATGATGAAGCCCACTAACAGGTTGTAAGGAGGGCATACTTTTTTTCCAATAATGTGTTTACCTTGTTTAACAGGTTAAAATTTCCATTCAGTGTGTATAGCCATGGTACAAGAACTGGTCGGTGTTTCTGGCAGATCTTAAGTGCAAAAAAAGGGTGGCTGTTCCCTGGAAATCCAGAGAGTTTTTGTTTATTCAAAACAGCTGAAGACCAACACCAGGATAAGTGAAATCACATAAGGTTAAATACCTTGGTACTACTTGATACTTTCTAGGTCCAGGTACAGTGCAGCTTAGAGAGCGCATAAATACTGGCAATAGGTGAGCACTCAGTGTCCTGCAGGTTTTCAGAGGAAGGGTGCAATTTTGACAGTGCTGTGGCATGTCAGCCTTGTTTTCCATGCATCTTTTTGGAAAGATTGAAATTTAGAAAGTCATTTAGCCTGTTCATACATGCTTTGAAAAGGGAGGACAGAGACACATACAGAAATTGATAAAATCTTGCCAGTGTATCTGATTTACCAGAGCATTTTGTTAGATCAGGATTTATCATGGAGAAGATCTCTGTTTCTACAGTTCTTTGCTCAAAGCTGTATTCTTTGAAGACTACAATCTTGGGCTGAAGACTGCACAATATTTATTGAGCATTTGTGACTCAGAGACTCTAATAGCAATATGTTATATACCATAATAGCAGGCAGTAAGATTTGAAGTAACTCAGTGGAGAACAAATATAAAAGTTACTTTCCCACTTGACCCATTTAGTCACCCCTAGAGGAGTTTGGACTGTTGTAGTGAATCCAGCTGAGCAGAATTTTCTTTGGGACTCTAACCCACTCATCTATTTTTACAGTCCTTGGAAAGGAAGGGACAGGTAATAATTTTCAATTAAAAGTCCAACAAGTTGTTGTGAAATTTTATGCCACATAGTCAAACCACTTCCAAGGTCTTACTGATATTTTCAATCGCCTTCTTCCTCTCAAAGAAGTTAAAGGACTGCATGAGGATGACACCAGGGAAAAAACCATGGATTACGGTTATTTTGTTATGAGGGCTCCCCTGGGACTTTGAGGGAACCAATTTAATGAAAAAACCCCCACAGAACAAATTTGCAGGGCCAGTGGAGAGAAATAATATTCTCATACTCTGCCCATCTGTATCATCATTATTCTTAACGGCCTGTTCCTGCATTTCTAGAATACAGTGTACCTAAAGTTGGATGACTAGCTGTTCTTTGGGACTCAGTGCATTTGGATTCAAAGCTGCATTTTTGCTGGATACAGGATGCAAACCTGAGGGAAGCTCATGTCGTGAATACATTCTCTCTGTCAATCTTTCTGAAGCAGTCTCATGTGTTTTATATATGCCTTTTTGTGCTCTTTTCCTTTATGTTTCTTTCTTTCTTTCTTTCTTTCTTTCTTTCTTTCTTTCTCTCGTGGTTTGACACCGGCCAAACACCAGGCACCACGAAAGTCACTCACTCCCCCGCCCCACCCCTGCCACAGCTGGGCAGAGGAGAGAACAATAAATTAACGAAGGGTTCATGAGTGAGATGAGGACCAGGAGAAAACACTCCAAGGGCAAAACAGGCTCAACTTAGAAGTACAAAGTGAATTTATTACTAACAAAGTCAGAGGAGGATAATGAGAAGTAAAATAAGCCCTTAAAACACCTTTTTTCCCCCCAACCCCTCCCTCCTTCCCACCGACAGTGCAAGGAGGCAGGGTACGGGGGTTTTGGTCACTTTGTCACCCGAGGTTTTTTTTCGCTGCTCAGGGAGAAGAGTCCTTCCTCTGTGAGACCGTGGGGTCCCTCCCACGGGAGACAGTTCTCCGTGAACTTCTCCAGCGTGGCTCCACTCTCATGAGCAGCAGCCATGCCACACCTGCTGCGACGTGAGTCTCACGGGCACACAGTCCTCCCAAAACTGCTGCGGCGTGAGTCACTCTTCCCATGGGGTGCAGTCCGCCAAGGACAGGCTGCTCCAGCCTGGAAGCAGGGCCCCTCTCTCCAGCGGGTCTGCCACTGGATCACAGCCCCTGGATCACAGCCTCCTCCAGGCACCCACCCGCTCCGGCACGGGCACCTCCCCCAGGGGCCGCGGGTGGGTCTCTGCATCCCCCGTGGATCCCCAGGGGCTGCGGGTGGATCTCTGCATTCCCCGTGGATCCCCAGGGGCTGCGGGTGGGTCTCTGCATCCCCCGTGGATTCCCAGGGGCTGCGGCTGGGTCTCTGCATCCCCCGTGGATCCCCAGGGGCTGCGGGTGGGTCTCTGCATCCCCCGTGGATCCCCACGGGCTGCGGGGGCACAGCTGCTTCACCGCGGTCTCACCACGGCCTGCAGAGGAATCTCGGCTCCGGCACCTGGAGCACCTCCTGCCCCTCCTTCTCCACTGACCTTGGTATCTCCATGTTTTTTCTCCCACGTGTTCTCACCTCCTCCTCTTCTCTGACTAGAAAAAAAAAAACCTGTGCCCCCTTTTTTTTGATTTTTTTCTTAAATATGTTATCGCAGAGGTGTTACCATCACCTCTAATTGGCCCAGCCTTGGCCAGCAGCGTGTCCATCTTCAGAGCTGTCAGGGATTGGCTCTGCTGGACATGGTGGAAACTTCCATCAGCTTCTCACAGAAGCCACTTCTGTGGCTCCCCCACTACCAAAAACCAGGCTGAGCAAAACCAACATGCTTTCCCAATTTGTTAAGGACCACTGGGGATAACCCTGAAGCACAGTCTGACTTCTAATGCACCTCTAGAGAACTCCTGGATGAGTTGCTTTTTTGTCAACAGAATTTTGTTTCTCCTGCGCATCATTTATGGCACCTGTGTGCCATTGTCACTGTAACTTTGGAATAGGCTCTCCGAGACCCCATAGCTGTCATCATTTCCTTCAAATTAATTTGCACAGGAAATTCAGACATCCCTGTTGTTTACATCGAGATATACAGGTGAGACTGCTTTCACAGATCAGATTTGCCGGTGTATTCATGTGATTAGAAATCTTTTGCTATCCAAATATCATTAAAAATATGCTCAATTTTTCAGAAGTGACTATTTAGAAAAGTTTGTTTATTGATGTTCTTTGGAAAATTAAGGGCCACACTATCTTCTCAGAATTTTGTCTGTTAGGTATGCTAAAGAGGAAGCTTTTTGCCATCCACCTCTCCTCCCAAACTCTGTATTTGCATGCAAAGAGACTTCCCCTTCCTGAACACAAAAAGACTAAGCAAAGAAATATTAGAAATGGAAGGTGTAAGTCCAGTGGGGAATGGCTAAAGAAGCTCGAGTTTTTTATCCTGGAGAAAAGGAGGCTCAGGGGAGACCTGATCACTTCCTGAAACTTCCTGAAAGGAGGTTGTAGCCGTGTGGGAGTTGGTCTCTTCTCCCAGGTAACAAGTGGCAGGACAGAAGAAAACAGAAGAAAACATCAAGGTGCACCAGGAAAGGTTCAGGTTGGATATAAGGAAAAAGTTCTTCACTGGAAGGGTGATCTGGCATTGGAACCATTCCAAGACACTCAGGAAAGTGGTGGAATCACCATCCCTAAAAATATTAAAAAACATGTGGATGTAATACTTGGGTACATGGCTTAGTGGTAGACTTGGTTGTGCTGAGTTAACAATTGGAATTGATGATGTTGCCGGTCTTTTGCAACCTAAAGGATTTTACGATTCTATGAAAAATTACTCAATTTGGACTGAATTAAAAGTAGCATAAATGACTGTATTACTCAAAGTAATATATTTAAAAAACATGGATAGTTAAAGTGAGGCTCCTAAAAACAATGAGACTGAACACTGAATCTTCAGAACTCCTCCAAAGCATTTTCCTGGTTTTGTAATATCTGAGCCAAAATTCACACATGCAATAAAACTTATTTTTTCTGTATTTTACTGTAGAATCTTCAGAAGTAAAATCAACAAACCAAAGCATCTCTATTTCCACATTTTTATCAGGGTTCAAAACTAGTAGAAAACAAGATGCCTCTTTCAGGTTCTGTTTATAACTTTTTAAGCAAAGAAAGAAAGCTCTGCCAAGCTGAAAGCAATTGCTGATTCCTAATGCAATTGGCAAATACAAACTGGACACATGGTACCAACCAAAAAGCCAGCTCACATCTTGCCTTTTCTGGGCCAGTTAACTTAAACGTATTAAGTTAACTCCCAAATCCTTTCTTCCCACTCCAAGGAAATAATGCATGAGATTGTAGTGTGGAGTTTAGTACCTGCAACTTTAGAATGTTTCCTGGTACAGAATTTAAACAAGAAGGAGCAACTTACACCAAGGCAAGGCATGATAAAAAACCAGAATGTAAAAGATGAAGTGAAAAATCTTTCTTTTTCTAGGGCATTTGTTACTTAACAAAAAGAGAGGACTCTCTGGGGAAACGAAAATACCCCTTAGACCAGAATCAGAAAATCCATGGCATGTATTATTTGTGACACTGAATAGTTGTGATTTGCATCTAAGAGTGTCTGAACAAAAAGGAATCAAACAGTATAGCAGATCTTTTCATATGAAACACAACTTCATATATCCTCCAGTGAATTATTGCACTTACCTGCTGTCTGCTATCCCACCTGGCTGTCGTGTCCCTGTGTGGGTTTCTGTATGTCCCTATAAACAGACACTTTGGACATGCTGTCACTTGCCAGTGTGGCCATTCTCTATTTGACTCTTTTGTGAGAGATGTTCACAATGAGGTTGTGGGAACAGCCTTGAGGGAAGATGCTCACCCCTGGGAGCTGGAGGATGACAGCTCTAGGAGGGTGCAGCTCAGAGACACATCCCACCCAATGGGACTTCACAGGTGTATGGGGTGGGGATTAGGAGCACAGCAGCCACGTCTTCAGAAGACACCTCTGTAATGGCACATCTGCAGTCAGCATAATTAATTCCATTAACTTCAAAGAAACCAGGCAGGCTGCTTTACTTGGTGGTCTGGCTGCTTAGATGAAAGAGGTAATGCTGTGTCTGTTTCTTTCTATACTCTGGGTCCACTTTTCTCACTAACACAAAGACTTAAAGCTGTATTTCCAATAAATGTCACCTTATATCAATCACAGCTAACATTGCTCTGTATCCCTGTGATTAATTCAGACACATGCACACAATTGTTTGTCTTGGAAGGTTCAGTTCATTGCACAGCAACTTATAGCCTGAATTTTGGGAAGCCCAAACCGTATATGGAAGTCAGCAAGCACTGCCATTGCTTCATTACTTGCAGAGTTCAACACTTAATTCTGCCTGGCTTCCAAACACCTTTGTCATTCCCTAAAGGGCTTCCTCTGCCATCTATCTTCACAAATTGTTTGTGCTAACTGTTAGGAAGATGAGCACAGTGAGTTAATTAAGAGTGAGACACATATTTTAAAAGCCCAGTATCATTTTCAGTGATAAAATAATAAATCTGCATTACACTTGAAATACAGGCAATTGCATAAATGGTTATTGCTCCTATTTAGAGCCTTGCATTCCCTCCATATAGCAGGAGCCCATTACCTCTGCAGGACCAATAGATAATATAAAGTCCCAGTGTAAGAGAAGATCTCAGCCTGAGTACTCTTTGGCTGGTTTACAGGTTGTACAGGCAGTTTGGTGCTTGTATACCTTCACACCTGTTTCTCAGCCTCAGAAATAGCTCAAGTGCACTCGTCTCATGTCAGTGTCACCCTGATGCCAAGACAAGCTCTTCCAGGTACTTCAGTAGTCATTTTCCAGTGGTGTCCTTCTCTGATTTCCCGGTTGAAAGGTCTGGGTCCAGCTCTCTTTTCTCCAGCTGTTTGTTTTTGCTGGACTTTGTTCCCTAGAGCTGTGGTACTAAGAAACAACTGAATATTAATCTCTTCCAGTTAATTCTCCAGGATGATCTTTTTGTTTACCCTTTTTGCCAAAGCATTTTCCTTAGAGATTACTTCTCCTCTGGAAGACCAACATACCTTTCAGACACCCTGGTTTTCTAGGCAGGAATGCCTCTCCTCCCTCTTGCCTTGATGTACAATTGGCATTTAACTACACACGTACTTTTCTCAAAGTGCTCTCTTGCCCCAGTCCCTAGTGTTTGTTGACCTCCCTGCTAACCTCTGTCATGCCTGTGGTCTCCCACAAGCGAGTGTGTATCTGCTTGCAGGGACTGATGAGCATGATGAGTACCTGGGGCAGTCCTGAGGAAGATATATGTCCCCATTGAGTGACCTCACTGCTGACAGAAGCTTGAAGTCTGTCAATGAGCCAATTATTTTTCTTTCCAGCCTGTGCATCTATAATTTTACATTTTTAATCAGCGTATTGTGATCTCCTAAAGCCTTTGCAGAGTGTAAGACTATTATATCAGAGAAGCTATCTTTAATCATTAATTATGTCATCTTATTGAAGAATGAAATTGTTATTTATTTGATGAGATTTTTGCTATCCGGGACATTGTACTAAGCAACACTAAGTATATTTCTGTAATTTAGGTTTTTTTTTAAATCAAACCCTTACATTAGCTTTTCTGGTGTTTTAACTACAACTTATATCAGGCTGGACTATGGAAAAATGCTCCATGGATGGAGAAAACAGGAGGTTAGCCTCTCCCATCCACTATTAGGAACTTTGTTCTGCACAGTATTGCCCAAGGTGATCCCAATCCATTTATAAGAACTGAGGAACTTTTGAAAAATAACCCTGTTATAATACAGAAATTATTTCTCCCAAAGTAGGCAAATATAGATGAAAGAATAACTTTTACTCCTTTCTTAACATACAGTCCAGAGCACTGAATTGATAAAATACATTCTATTCGAAAATTGCCAAGAAAAACTCCAAATTAAATTATTGATGAATAATATTTATTTGTATTTGTTTATTTTGATGTATTACTATACAACAGATTCTTGGAAGGCACTCTGCTGTCACTTAAATATTTATTTTTCAGAGCAAGAACTCTGGGCATTCTTGGACCTCTTGGCTATTCTCAATTTTAAGTAAAATGTGTCTTTGATAAGCCAAGAATTTAAGCATTCAATTGAATTTTTTCAAGAGTCCTGTTGGGAAATAGGACTTCCTACCCTCCCAAATTTACCAGAAGGTCCCTGGTCAGTAATGGTGCATGTTGCACTAGACCCTCCCCTCCAAGGCTCAGTTCCCTGAGGATCTGGGTTGACTGGGTCCCAGACATTTTGCAGAGCCTGACTGATCCTGCTGGAACATTGGTTGCTGTGGGAGAGTGTTGGGGATCAGGGACCCTGGGCCAGCCTTGGAAAGCTGGACGAGCACCTGAGGTGGAGTGATGTCACCATCAGGGGAAAGCCCACAAGGCATTCTTGCTGGTTGACAGCTGTGACCACGGTCAGAGCTGACCTCAGTCCCACAGTTGCAAGCACAGACAGATTCAGATAAGGCAGTGTGGTTCCTGTTCCTCATCTCTCTCCTAGGACCCCGGTTTGGACCTGGCATGCTGACCCTGGAGGCTGGCAGGTGGTCTTAGTCATGACTCGTCTTAGAAGCTGGTAAGGGCTGTCAGCAAGTCAGAGCCTGACATTTCAGCCTATGTCACAGCTTATTTTACTTCATTTCCTCCTAGCCAATGGCAGTCAACGGGCACAGTGACTCAACCACAGTGTGTGACAACCACGGTGTGTGACAACCCTGTGTATGTGCAGACACAGAACACAATATAGGAACAAGGAAATGTTTTGTCCCATGTGAAATACTTTGCTGCTGAGATATTGATCTGCCCTGATCACCATGTGCCTTGTTCCTCTCTCACTCAATGCTTTCTCTTCTTCCACAGGCAGTGACTTGTGAAAGAAGAAGAAAAGCTTCTTTCAGGTTGACTATGTACAACAGAGTTGTGTCTCGTCTCAGCCTAACCCTGTCTAGCCAAGTCTGTGGGCACATTTCTGCAGAAAAAGTGGGAACAACTTATGTCAGCCCTTGCACGGTTGCTCTTCTGCACCCTCCTTCTTTCCCTTCTTCCCTCTTGCCCACTGCATCCAGCTTCTGTGATGATCTCAGCAGGCCTGTCCACACAGCTGACTTACACTACTGCTGTACCTCCTGTAAGAGATCAGACATGACTGGAGTTTGACTAAAATGCAGACTGTAAAAAACACATTGCTACTCTGTGCCTTTTCTGAGGACGTGTTTCAGAATTGTCACGTCAGATTATGGAAACCCTTAGGAATGGTGAGTATTCTCATTATTTACACTAGACCTGATCAGGTGGTCTAGGATATGAATTCAACAGCAATAATTTTGCTTCCTTCCTCTTCTGAAGGACCCATCTCAGATGAATGGTAGTGACTCTTCCAATAATCATGAAAAAAGAGGATGTGGAAAATTACATGTCAGCGAGCTTAAGAAATTATTTTAATCAAATGATGAACTATTTAGAAAGTACCTGAAAGATAAAGAAAGTTAAGGAGGCAGTGGACATTTGTAAGGAGCAAATTGTATTACAAAAAATCTAATTTTCCTCTGCAGCAGAAAAGCAGATCTGGAACTAATCTATAAAACTTCACTTTGAGAACTCTTTTGATTTGATCTCACATGACATTCTTATAAGCTAGCAAAAGAAATACAGCATGGATTAAATCGCTGGGTGGTAAATCCAAACATGTTCTTTATCTATACTGAGAATTCAATGGCAAAATGTAAGGCATCAGCAAGGGTTCTTCCAGAGGTTTTTCTGTTCCAGTTCTGCCCAGTGATTGCATTGGTGATCCCAATCACACACTTACAGATGACACAAAGTTGGGCTGGAACACAAGTTTGAGGTTCAAAGTTATCTTGGCAATACAAAGAAAGGACATGAAAACCAAGGACAACTGCAAGGGAATGCTGCAAGAGATGAGCACCAAATTGCTTGAGCACAGTACATTTAAAAAGTAGCCAGGTTGCTGTTTTGGAGAAGGATCACAAGCAGAACGCAACAGTGCTGTAGTGTTATGAAAAAGGCAAACAATGTACCATGATCTATAAACACATGTGGAGTTGGCAAAACACCCAATGTATCAGCAAGAACTGAGCAGGAATATCTTGTCCAGTTTTGGGCACTATGGTTTAATGAAGATAGAAGCCAATTGGGGAATGTCAGAAGAGCAATGTGAGCACATCTGTACTTTGGAATTACTTTATCCTCTAAAATTGGCTGTAGACAGACAGTTCCCTGGCCTGTGCTAATTCCAGGTATGTCCTGCTGCTCTCCCAGAGAGTGCAAACTCTCCCAGGTCTAGCTGGGCCAGTGACTGGTTTTCATGGCCTAAAGAGTTATCTAGCCCATGGGATAGAGATCATGACTGTGGGTTTGCAGGATTTTTTAATACACAAGGACACAAGAGGCTTTATCTTCTAAATTTCTCTATTTTTATGATAGATCTCCACAAATCCTATGCAAGGATACATATTATCAATAAAGTTTATGTATCTATCTCTCAAGCCATTACAAATTACTATCAGCAGTCAATACAGCACCAACCAGTGGTATAGCAACAATCAATTGTGTAGCAGTAATTGATATTATAGCAACCAATAGCCAGCCATCACTGACAGGTGTAGGTACAGGTATTACAGCTTACTACAATCTCATCACTAGTGAAACAAGCTTATTAACATTTCGCAGCACGCATGCTTATGATGGATTAATTATATAGATGGATAATACCTGTGTCAAATGAGTTAGACAGATTGCAGAAGGAGCCAAACCATCTGACAGGTGGGAGAACAAACCAAACTGACTCCAAAAGTGGGCCCAAAGGGTGTCTAGTAGGATAACAGAGAGACTCTCACTTCAGAGATTTTCCTCACATCACAGTTTGCAGTCTGTCAGCCGGATCTCCAGTGAGGGTCCAAGGTCTTATAAAGAGTTCATGTGGAGCATTCAGCCTGTTTAAGGAAGAAAAAATGCATACAGCATGAATTGTTCTCAGTTGTTTTACTCATTTTGCATTAAGTCCTTTTCATATCGCAGAGGCATCAGAGGATGTAGATATCATCCCTTCAAGCAGCCAATAGATGTTGTAAAACTTGATTTTTCACATATAACAAATGATAGGTGATGTTTTCTGACTTTTTCAAATAAATTTTTATTTTTTCTAGACTCTTTTTCACCTTTTCAGATCAAATGGTGGTTACAGTCCCTTGTTTTTTGCACTTTTTGGTGGTATCTTAGGATGTCTCTAGTTTCCCAGCACCCTGGGTGTATTTCAAAGAGACCAGCTACTGCACTTTTCAAGTATGTTTCTCATTCTCAGGCCTGGTTCCCAGGCTCACAGCTCCCAGGCTGGCAGGAATTTTCTCTGTTAATATATTTCAGCAGACATTTTGTTCTGTTCAGTGATTTTCCCCTTCTAGCCAGGTTGCATTTGAAGCTGCTCACATTGCATGTGTTCAGAAATAATCTCTGATGTTGTTTGAATTATAGACAAAATGCATGATTTTATGGCCTTTATCCTGGTGTGAAATGCCTGGCAGCACCCTATGAAAGATAACCACAATTTCTTTTAAAGTTTTAAACGTGCTACCTGAGAATTTAATCAGTTGACCTTTACCTATTTTGTTATGAGACATAGTGAATATGAGTCCCTGTTCACTGCTACATGCCATTCGTGGCTGTATGCACACAAAGGTACACAGGCTCCTTTCTGTGCCTTTTCTTTCAAAGATGAAAACATTTTGAATTCTTTAACCTTCATACAAAAGCTATTCCAAGGCTTTGACTGCTCTTGCTTTCATATATATATATATTTTACTTCTCTTTTTCTCTTTTCTTGGAGGAGGAAAGAATCTGAACAGCACATAACATTCACAATATGATCATGCAGTGACAGAGGATTATTATTTTGTTTGTGGTCTGTTCCTTTCTCAAGAATTCTTAATGTTCTATTTACTTTTTTGATGGCTCCTGAGCATGGCATTGAGATTATATTGAAATTGTCAATTGTAACTCAGAGATCTTTTTTTTCCTGCTTGCTGATAGCTAATTTAGAGCTCATGACTGTTATGCATGGTTAAGAATGTTTATTTCCGTGTGCAATACTTCATACTTATCAGCATCTCATCTGCCATTTTTCTCACAATCACTTGGTATTGTGAGCCATCTGCAACTCTTCACAGTTGAATTCCATTTTATTGCCTTAAATAATAGAGTATTATCAGAAAATTTCATTACTTCATTTTTTCAGATGACATATGAACATGTGGTATAACATGAGTTCCAGCACAGATCCTTTCAAACAGCTACATAGTGCAAAGTCTGTCTGTTAACTGAATGATTTGAGGCCATATAATGACAAAAAAGAGAGATTTCTTAATAGGAAAGAAGTAGATTTGTCTCTATCTTTCCCTGTGGTATTTTTTTTGCCTTTAGTGGTGCTATGGGGACTTGCAAGAATACCTACAGAGGATATCACTGAATATTTCTAAAGATTCTGCTTGTTACTCTTTTGACCATTTTATTGTTTCTACTTTTGCATAATAGTCTGCTCTGCTCTGTATCAGGGCAAGATCTCACCACCCAATGGGTGCTGCTGGTCCTTCATGCCATATTGTACTCAGGCTTTCATCATCTGATACAGAGAGATGTTTTTCATTTTCATCCTGTACTCTGCATCTGTAATACCACAGCATGAGAAGCCTTTAAGTCATTGCTGTGGGAGCTTCAGGCAAAGCATATCAGAGAAGCCCTGGCACTGAGCTGTGAGGTGCAGAAAGAACCCCCTTGTGTACTAAAGTCTTTCTCAGAGAGGAGCCTGGGGGCAGATGGATCTGATCTCAGCCTCAGCTGTCAATGGCTTAAAGTAACCTTGCAGGCTTTAATGATGCCAAATCAGATATATTTATATAAAATGAATTATTTATCATGAGAAATGATTAGACAAAAGATCTTAATCAGAGTTACTTACTACACAGTACAAAAAGCTAAAAACTACTAGCAATGTATAGTATAGTGTGCTATATCTAAGCAATTACATTAAAGCTAGCAAAAAGAAACAATTATTAAATAGAGATTGATGTAACTCACCATACCAGTGCTCATGGGCAGATCCTTTTCTGTTAACCTCAAGGAGTATCTGTGGGGGCCCTCTTCCCTACCCAAGGGAGTAAACTTCACACACTCCAAGGAGGAATATGTTGGAAGAACCTAACTGTATGAAAGTGGACTGGCCTTTTATAGTGTAAAATTATTGACTGCCCATCATATGCCTCCAGGCGAGTTCAGCAGCTTATCTGCCAAATCTTTACCTCACTATCAGGATGGTAATTTGGGGTTAGTTAGCCAGACTGCTTTTAGCATAATTCAAAAGAGCAAAACCAGCACATGGCAGCCCCGCTCCATCCACTGCTGAGAGCTTTGCAAACAGGACATTGTCCAAGCTGCTTGTCCACATTCCAGGGCAGAGCGTCTTGCTACAGTCATGCCTTCCCACGGTATTTTCAAACAAATTTTGTAAAATCAACTGTGCTTTCACATCATGCCTTTAGTTTGCTCTGCTACTCCATAGCACAGATGAGAATGTCTCCACCACTATCCTTTTTCCCAAATAAAGTAAAAATGCTGCATAATAAAGAACTTTCCAGAGGCCACATGTTAATGGCTTCTTAAACAGCTAATTTGTAGTCATCAGCTTTTCTCCTTTCCCAAGCCTTTTGCGTTGTATACAATAGCTTGGTATTTAACCCAGGGGTCTGGTGTACTGTCAACCATATCCCAGTTTCAATGTCTATTCAAAGACATACACACTTGCAGTTCCTTTCTTTTCAGCATCTGAGGCCAGGCTTCAACAATTACACTTTTTCCCAGGCACGATGCCACGGCAGGATAGTCTCAGTTGCAACATCAAGAAGTGACAGGCATCATTAGGCCTCTGAAATCCTCCCTGCACAGAGAAGATGCTCTCAGTGGGAATACCCAGCCACAAGAGCATTAATTTCTCACTTTCCTTGGGGCAACTGAGGGAGGATGATATTCATGGTTTTGTTACTTCTCTCGCTTCTTCTTGGTTTGTGGTATTTACAGATCAGGAATGACAGTACATTTATAAAGATACTTGCCTGCATGACTTCCCCCACTCCATTAGATGGTGCAGGAGGAAAGGTCACTTTGAAGCCCAGAATTGTGGTACAAGAAACAGCACAATTCTGCACCTTTTCCCCATCATGGTTTTCCACCTCTTACTGGTCCCTGAATAGCCAGAATGCCACAGTGGGCTGCTCCTGTCTCCATACAAAGGAAATGGAGACCACTGGAGACAATGAGGATCACTGCATGGTTTCCAATGTCTACTTGCTACTAATGGAGCTCTGCCATGGAAACTTCACTACATCAAGACTTTGCTTTGTCTAAATCCCTCTAGGAAATTTTGGGAATTCACTTTATCTATTTGCCCACCAAAATCTTCATATTCTGCACTTGTAACACTCAGGGAAGACAGGGTATGGATCCCTTTCCAAAGAGCAGATACACTTGGACTCATGTCCTGAAGGGAGGACATGAGGCTGAGTGATGGCTTGGGTGGAAAGGACAGAGGAACAGAGCTAAGTTAATGTGTGGTGTATCTTTGGGATAAGATACCTGCTGAAGGCATTTGTAGAGGATGAATCCCTCTTCCCTGACAAACCAGAGTCAGAATGAAACTCCCACAGGGATTTGGTGTGGGGACTGGTGTTCCTCATGTTTGGTGTGGTAAGAAAAGCCCTCAGCACACAGACATCTCCCTCTTTTCCAGAAGATGACCGAGATGGCGTTGCAAAGTGGAGCGGAATGAAGTGCGGATCAAACAGAAATTTTTCACTGAGTGAAGCTATGCAAGGACTAAATCACAAGGAGAGACTTATGGCTGAATATAGAAAAGAGCAATTCAGAAAGGGGTCTGGCAATATCTCTGTAATTAGCCACCTGAGACAGTGCTGGTTCATGCTTGTGACAGAGAAGCTACTCAAACCCCTGCATGTATCTTTCTGAAGTTTGTCCTCTTTTCTAAACTTCTCAGTTGAGTCAGTCACTGCAACAGAGAAGTGCAGTTGAAAATCTTTGATCACGATTGTTAATGTGGCTTGTAACATGATAATTATTGCCCCAGTGCAGCTGTGTGGGACTACCCCAGCAAAACTGTTAATTGAAACTTGTGGGTCCTATCTTGTAGTAACAAAATACACAAGCAGCTAAAATAGTGTATTTGTTGGTTTTGTCTATATAGAGAGAATGGGGAAAGTGCTACATAGTCAAAAGACAAGTGAGAAATGTTCAATTACCACTCTCAAACCCACTAAGCCAAATCATTATTTGCAGCAGCAAACTGCTTAATAGGACTTTACCCCTTGACACTTTCCCATTCCAGTCTCCTGCGTACTCAGCATAGTTCATCTCTGGCTCTCCACAATTTACAGTTCTTTACATTAGACTACATAGTCCTGCGTTGTCAGACTTGCTGTCCTCCCTTCTCACCCCTGCAGTCAAAAACAGAGACTGTCTCAATTCTCTTTAATATATTACCTTTACATCTGTCATAATTTTATTGTCTCAGAGATAATATATAAACAGCTGGAATAATCAGACAACCAAAATATTACACTGAGCAATTATCTTTTAAAAGTACACAAGAGAACAGAATGTAATGTATATTTCCAGTAAAGTATGCATAATGGTGGTACAACTTGCATAAGGATCATCAAATACTTAATATATGCAGACCACAGTATTTTCTTGTAAGTACAAATGCGGAAGAGAGAAGAAATGAATTCCCAGGACAGCAAGGAGGAGGAGCAGTGCCTGAAATGGCAGTGTGACATACTCTGCTCCTGCTGGCAACCTGACCCATGGGCTCTGGCTGTGTTTCCTGGGTGAGGTGCTGTAGTGAAGAATTCCTTCCTCTCCCTGGTAATGGAGACGCCAGAACAATGAGAGTCCCTTCTCAGACAGCTCCTCCTGAGTCAGTGCAGCGGGAACTGCTGCAGGCAGCAAGCCCTTTTCATTTCCTGCTCATTCACTTCTCCTTCTGTCACAGCTCTTTAAGTGTCTCATTTCCTAAGCCTTTTGACCTGGTGCAACAGAGTAATGAAATTTTTGTGAAAGGCTGACTTGGCTCTCAAACCTCAGTCACTGTTCACCACCATGTGAGGTAGAAAAACTTATTACTAGACCTTTCACAGAATCAGGGCATGAACTACAGGTCACCAAAAGCCAGGGTTATTTTTTTATTAGCTGCAAAAGCCGTCAGATACCACTGTCACGACCAACTCTCTTTGAAGGGGACCATGAGGGCAGCTGACCCCAGAGAGAGCTGAAGCGGAACATAAAGGGGGTGTGCAAGCTCCAGAAGCTGGTGTCATACCTTGCAAACTGGATAGCTTTTAGCTGGGAAACTTTTCCTAGAGAGAGAGACAGGGGTAAAGTTGGATGTTTGATAGGCTGTCCAAAGGGATGTAGTCCAAAATATAAAAAGCAAAGAATAATTTTTATTCCTTTTTCTAGCTTTTGGGGGAGGGTTGGTGGAGGGGCGGTCAGGGTGGGAATTGCACTTCTGAACTAAAGAGAACACTAGAGAACCTTTTAAATCATCTGTTCCACTTCTGCTGGCATAGCCAGAAAAAATGAATCTCTGCTTCATCCCCTCTAATTTCACAAACAGAAACATCCTCTAGGGGCAAAAAGTCATATATTTGTGGCTCGGCATATCACAAGAGTGGGAAGTTGGGTCTACCTTTCCATCTGTTGCAGGTCTCTCTGAATGCCAGCAAGATTTGTGTCCTGATTTAGCCCCAGCTGGCAGCTCAGCCCCATGCAACCAATTCCCATGGGCAGGCAGGTGTTCTGCCGTCTCCAGGAAAGACCACCAAAGATCCCTCAAGTCTCTGGCCCATTTCCAGCAAGGTCTAGAAGAACAAACTGTATGTGATAATTAATTTGCATAGACAGCAAGAAACGTAGCTCCAGAGTGGGGAAAACCTACCTATAAAAAGGTATCCCTGTAAAGCCTGGGTGCACACATCCCAGGACACTGGACACCCCACCAGCTGGATCAAAGCTGGAGCCAGGATTGGTCTTCCTTCCTTCCTTCCTTC
>WEKY01043572.1:0-24381 GCA_013390045.1 Picathartes gymnocephalus
AACTAGAAACCCAACAACAGCCTGCTGTTGGCTGTCAGGAACTTTCCCCTTCGGTGTAGTTACGGCCACAGCCAGCAGGGGCACTGGTGGCTCCTGGCCAGGCAGGGCAGATGCGATGATTCCCCAGTGGCTGCAGGGGGCACTGTGGCACAAGTCCAGCTGCCTTACTCCACACAGCAATGGCCGCACAGGCAGCAAGAGAGATAGGAAAGGAGCTTCCTTTACAAACTCACAGCAGGCAACCGGTCCGGTCCCGGTGCCCCTCCAGATGATGAAATGGGCTGTAGCACGAACCTTGGAGTAGCACGCTGGAATAGCACACTGGAACAGCAGAGGCAGGCACACCCGGGGTGGTAAAAAGCGTAGCAAAAACTCCGGAGCCCTGCCAGGAGCCTCGGCGTATCTGGGCGGACAGGGGATGTCAGGTTAAAGTGTAGCAAAAAGTCCGAAGCAGCAGCAGAAAACAGCAGCGCTGGGCTACGGCAGACTGGCTTCTGCAAGCAGCTGCCGCAAGCACCCAAGAGATGCTCCCTCCAGAGCTGGGAGGGAGTAAGGGTCCCGGGTTTTTCCCTGCGGCACCTGAGTAGATGGTGAGGGTCCTTTCCACTGAGATGAGGTGTTGAAAAGGTCCCAGTTCAATGTCCACTCTTAAGAGCAAAGGCTCACCCATGGTATGCAGCAGTGCAGGGCAGAACTCTGTGGTGGCAGCAAATTCTCCCCGCAGCAGCAGCCCGACTGTCTCCCCTCAGATCCCAAGACTGAGAGAGAGCAAGGGACAAGCCCAGCCCCTCACCCCCTAGCCAAAATCTTGTGGTATTTCTGCACTTCCAAAAAGAAAGCCCCCCGAGCTAAGAGACTGCAGCCAAATGCACCCCTTCCCCCATCTTGGCCACATCCTTTGTCTCTCTCAAGTATCCATTGTTCCAGTCTGTCAGGCAACAAATGGGAGAGAAACTCCCTAAGAAAGAAAAAAAAATTGAACAAATCCTAACCTCCAACACGTAAGAAGTTTAACAAGGGCAAGTGCCAAATTCTGCACTTGGGATGGGGCAACCCGATATGTATGGTCGGAGTGGGGAACAAGACACTGGAGAGCAGCACCACGGAAAGGGACCTGGGGGTCCTGGTTTATGGCACGTTGAATGCAAATCAGCAGCACCTGCACAGCCAGGAGGGCCGGGTGTGTCCTGGGGTGCATCAGGCCCAGCATTGTCCCTGTCAAGGGAGGGGATTGTCCCGCTCTGCTCTGCACTGCTGCAGCCTCACCTCGAGTGCTGAGGGCAGTTTTGGGTGCCACAATATAAGAAAGATGCAAAGCTACCAGAGAACACCCAAAGAAGGGCAACCAAGACGGTGAAGGGGCTGGAGGGGAAGCTGAACAAGGAGCAGCGGAGGTCACCCTGTCCATTCAGCCTGGAAGAGACAGGGGAGTCTTCATTGTGGTACTGAATATCCTCACAAGGGGAAGTGGACAGGCAGGGACTGATCTCTTCTGTGGTGATCAGTGACAGAACACAAGGGAACAGTGAGTCAGGGGAGAGTTAGACTATATACATACATAATTGAACCACATACATATATAGTTTATATGTGTATATATAGTTTATACATAATTAGACATTTTGAAATGACACACAGCAAACTATTAGTAAATTATTTCCTCCAAAACCCTATGTTAGTTCTCTGAGTGGCAAAAACATGCTCAACAGGTGATTTTAGCCTACCATCCATTTCTGGATATGAGCCCATTTTCTATCATACGAATGCTGAGAAAACTACAGAATGTAAAAAGAAAACCAAACAAACCATTAACAATATAAATTACAGTCACGACACAAGACCGGATTCCTAAATTGAAAATTCAGAAAAATCTACATTAATTACCATGTGATCTTCAGAATAACAGCAGACATCTACAACAGTTCAAAAACTGAAACTGTGGCACAATGAGAACCATATAAAATTGAGGCAAAAAATGCTTTGCATATTTCGCTTATTACCACAGGAAAAAAAAAACCCACAACAACCAAGTATCAGCACTACATGGATTTGAGTGTAATCATGATAAATAATAAATTCTCAGTATTTTACATGCAATATCAAAACCTGAATTAAATGCAACAACCATGCAATAACCACACTGTAGGAAACCTAGTTTCTAGGATTTTTTTCTCAAGAAATGCAAACTTTTTTAATGAGAAATGTGTGGAGCAACACACAACTGTATGTATAAATATTATCCCATTTATATCATTTTTAAAAAAAAAGATCTTGACAACAGATATTTACTGTGAATACTTTCAGTATATTCCAATTCTAATGCTGAAAATACTCGCACAAAACTGAATTACGCTAAAAGGCAAAATTTTACGGAAATGCAGAAATAAAATACATTATGAATTTTTGTAAAGGTTTGCAATAATTCCTGATGAGTTACACTACCTCTTTTTGCTGTCGCTCCAGCTCTCTCATACGTATATCTCTTGCTTCTGCTCGAGCTGCCCGTTTTGCTGCAAGTCTGGCTTCTGCCTACAAGCAGATGGAAAATAATTAAAGTTAAATGTTTTTTGAATAATGGTTTGAGTGCTCAATCTCTTCACAAGTACACATTAAGATTTTAACATCATAATACAGAAGTAATAAAGAAATCAGATTCTCACCATGAAATTTCAAAAAAAGTATGTACCTAACTCTTTTAAGATAGCATTGCTAGTCAAAAGAATTTTATGTTCATTTAAAAAGTCACAGAATGGCTTGGGTGTGAAGGGACCTTAAAAATAATCTAGTTCCACTGCCCAGATCAGGTGCCATCAACTAAACCAGGTCACTCAGCGCTCCACCCAACCCAGCCTTGAACAATTCCAGGATGAGACATCCAAAACTTCTCTGGCCAACCTGTTCCAGTGCCTCACCACTCTCCTAGTAAGAATTTGCTCCTAACATCTAATCTAAACCTACTCTTTAAAACCATACATTCCCCTATGTCCTACCATTATCTGCCTGTGGGAAAAAAGTCATTCTCCCTGTTTTCCATAAGCCCCTTTCAGGTACTGGAAGGTCGCAGTGAGGTCTCCCCAAAGCCATCTCTTCTCCAGGCTGAACAACCCCAGCTCTCTCAGGCTGCCTTCATACATGAGGTGCTCCAGTCCTCTGAGCATCTTTGTGGCCATCAACAAGTTTTTCTCCCAGTCTGGACTCACACCTGAGATTGCCCTGACTGACATGCAGTACATTGGACTTGTCAAACTTCAAAAGGTTCTCATGGGCCCAAGTTCGTCCAGGTGCCTCTGGACAGCATCCCATCCTTCTGTTGTGCCAACTGCACCACTCCACAGATCTGCAAACTTGCTGATGGTACACTCAATCCCACTGACAGTGTAACTGATAATGCTATTAAAGAGCCCTGGTACCAAGACGGACCCCTGAAGGACACAACTCATCACCAGCCTCCACCTGGACATTAGAGCACTCACCATAACTCTGGCCACACCCATCCAGCCAATTCCTTATCCACTGAATAGTCCACCCATTAAATCCATGTCTCTTCAATTTGGACATAAGGATGCTGTGAAGGACTTTGTCAAAAGCCCTACAGAAATCTAGACAGATGACATCTGTCAGTATTCCCTTGTAAACTGTTGCTGTCACTCCATCATTGAAGGCCACTGGATTGTTCAGTAATGATTTGCTCTTGGTGAAGCTGTGCTGGATGTCTCAGATATCTCCTTGTCTTGCATGTGCCTCAGTATTGTTTCTGTAAGGATCTGCTCCATAATCATCCCAGACAAAGAGGTGAGGCTCACCAGTCTGTAGTTCCCTGGGTCTTCCTTTCTACACTCTTTAAATATAGTAGTGATGTTTCCCCTTTTCCAGTCACTGGTAACTGTTCAACCAACATAACTTTTGAAATATAAATGGAGAGTGGCTTGGCAACATCAACCAGCTCCCTCAGGACCCTGGGATGCATGTCTGAGCTGAGTGCAAAAATACTACTATCACTACAACTGGAAAACTGATGTCTTGTGGACTTGAAAAGGACTTTGCCTATGCATAGTATCTGAACAGATATGTACACAAGTGAAAAATCTTTGGCTACAAAAAGACATTAAAACCAAAAAGAAGGAATCAGAGACACTAAACTGCTACTGTTCATGCCATAGTTAAAGCTTCACTGCACTTTGGAATTATTTCAAAAAGCAAATATCACTCATGGACAATACTTCAAATAGCAATCAAAATCAAATTGATTATTGAACAAAATACAGCAAAAAAAATAAAATTACCATTCTTCAAGAACTACCTTCAACACAGACTACCACCCCAAAAGGACTTCCCTACCTTTTCATTCAAGCCCTTATACTCCCAACATCTTCCTTGGACACAGCTCCAGCACACAGGACCTGCTGTAAGCGAATTTAACTAACTACCACAGCAGAAAGTTAAGAGCAGCAAAAAAAGTAGTTATGAGTTTTCTGTGTGTTACTGAAATGAATTGGCTTGTACAAGGACCTTAAGAACAGACCAAGCAAAAGCTATAAGCAGGACGAACAGTAGCAAGACCTTCCCCCTTTCAGTGGTAAAAAGCTTACTTGTGCACTGCTTGTGAAACCTGTGGATACAACTGAATATTCTCCACTTTCTATCCAGCCTCAACAAAAAGAGAAAGTGTCTTTCAGACTCTAAATGCTACCTCAAATTTAATCAGTTAATTACATGAGAGAATAAATTTTCCCACGAAACTAATGTTTGAAGAAGGCACAAGCTCAGTTTTTTTCATGTTTGAATAATGAGTTGACAAAAATTCTCTCAAATTCTTTAAATAATAAACCACTGAAGATAGGTTTTCCACCAAAGATTCCAGTTGTCTATGTAATGCTAATTAAAAGCTTTTGAAAATCAGCAGCAGCTAAAAATTCAGAATTCCTAGCAACCTACCAGTTATAAAAGTTCTTAAAATGTAAAATCCAATGGATTTTTGCTTTTGATTAAGGATAGGGTTTTCCCTGCTTTTGCCACTGTCACAGCAAAGGTTTATGTAAAACACTGGAAACCTATAAAATTATTTTATTGTGCTTTAGGAAAACAAAACAGGTATACAACTTGGGAGTTTAACTTCAAATTATTATTAAACTACAGGTACAAAACCACCAAATAATGAAAAGACAGACTCATTACAGCTTTATTACTCAATTTGTCTTAACTTCAAATGACTCATGAAGACTGTTTTTTCTGTATTTTGCATATGCAAATAAAACAATTCCAAGGCTGTGTCAACACTCCTGACTGCCATAATGTAATCTTTTTTCAAAGCAGCATAAAGCTACTCTTCCTCCTACCTGATGACAGCACACAAGTAAAGCAAGGAAATTGCCATGCAACAGGAAATACTTCCACTTGTAGCCTATTATCGTTCTATCGCATATAAACTGTCACATAAACAGTTATGCAGCACAGAACGAAAAAGGACTCAAAGAGCTGATATGTTTGGGTTTTGTTTTGTCTATGAAATAGCAGATATATGCATTTGGCCTTTATGCTTTGGCAAGGCTTTACTGTTAAAGATACAAAGCTAATTGTTTTCCTGATTCATGCTAAATATCAATTCACATTTCACTCTTCTCCTAGTCCTAGACCCACAGACCTAACTCGGAATTCCTACAGTAAAAGGGAAGCTCCATTTCTTCTAATTTACTAAACTCTTGATAAAACACAAGTGAATTCTACAAATATTTGTCATAAAATGGGTGACTGAAATTGAAAAAAAAATCATATCTTTTTAGAGAATTTTTTTAGAAGAAATGGCTTAATATTACATTAATTTTTAACCTGAGCAATTAGATTCCTCTAAAACACACACAATCTCAAAAAAGACAAAAAACTTGGCAAGTTAACTAAAAGGACAGTTCTCAGGCTTCCTTCACCATTTTTCAGAGCAAGAGACAAATTACAGTTCCATTAGAAAGGCCATAATACCCAGTAATTCTTTATTCTGAGCAGATCTGTTAGAGCACAGGCCTCATGCTATTGATGTAGCAGTCACACAAGTCTTCATAGCCATGTTATTGAAATTCAAAATTAACAATAATAAAGCAACAACCATAATTCAAAAGGACACAGTTTTCTTCCTGGGTGCTGCTATTCACTCTGTTGCCTTACTGAAAAAGCCCCTAAAAATAGTGAAACAACTTACCACCAAAGAATCCTTCACAAAAAATTTCACCAGCTACACTGAAATAAAGTCTTTAAATATCTGCTAAGAAAAATGTAGAGCCACAACAGCTTTGGATAAAGAACTGTTTGGACTACAAAAGTAGCACAGAAACACTAGACTACTCATTTTTATTTTTTTTTTAATAAACCAGCAAAAGTACAGGCAGTTATGTTATCACACTTTTCAATTCAACTAGTATTTGATTTGAGAGAGCATACCAAATACATCACTATTCCTTACTCATAATAGCTTGGGAGTCAATACGGATTGCCTTCTACAGCCTGCGTTAAACAAAGTCCAGTCTTACAAAAGGATAGACTGGCCACTAAAGTCCTGATTTCAGTTTCATTGGTCATTCTTCTCTATTATAGTCACACATTAATAAAATATATTATGATAAATATCCATTGTAATATTATGTAACTGAACTACAGCTCATTAAAAAGTGATATAACCTACCAAGTTTCCATTTTCTGAAGTAAAAATTCAACTATGTATTGTCCAAGATCTAGCAACTCTGACACTATTTCAGAAAATTCCTAAAGGAACTTCCAACTGATAAAAAAAAAGTGAGATATCTGAGTTTTCTTGAAGACTTTAACTGCCAATAAGATATGAGGTATTTAGACCTGGTACACTTACACTGGTGGCTTAAATGGAAAGAATGTTATAAAATCTGGAGGGCAAACAGCCATTAGGTAAAGATACAATAATTCAGCATGCAATTTATTCAGAGAATTGATAAAAAAAGACTACAGATGAGATCTCTGGAACAAAAGAAATTGGGTAGGAAAACAAGGAAGAGGCCCTTGGAACTTTGCTTGGGTAAGAAAAGAGGATTAATTAATAAATTATGAATTTATAACTAAATCCCCAAATTCTCTTTTGTATATGAACATATTAAAACTGTTCATATTTACCTTCCATTCTAGGACAAATATGTGTTTTTAAACCAATCCTGTATTTCTTTGATTATTAGCTCTGGTCTTACTAACAAAACAAAGCAATCTGTTCACCACTCAGTTCTGGAATTCCTCATTTCAAAATAGGCACCAAAACCCATTACATGAACAAAATAGCCAATTGAAAGATATTTAGTGACCTCTTACTAAAACAAATTTAAAAATCACCCAGCATCTACAAAGACAATATCCATGAGGACGGAATTCTTTGGGGCTTTGCTTGTTTTCTTAACAGCAGCTGAACCTACATGAAGAAAAAAACATATACTAAACTTTAAATAGATTCATACAACAAAGACTATGTTGCTAAGTGTTTCTAAATTCATGATATAGCCTTCAAACATTTAAAAATATTCAACTCTTAGCTTTTTCTGCCACGGCAATTCAGTAACATTACATCTTTATCAAAGTAAGACCTGCATTCTACTCAAAGTTGAGCAACTACAAAGTGAATTTTAAATCAAAATGAATCTTTATTCTCTCCCATGGGAAAACACCCTAAGAGTTTTCCATGCTCTTGCTATATAGTGAAAATAGTCATGAGAACAGTTCCTGAAAAAAACCCCACCAAACCAAAACACAAGAGACAAGATTCTACAAGGCAGAAATCCAGTGAACACTTTCGCAATCATCGTCCACAACCTCTAGTTCTCTGTCATCTAGTTACACAGCCTTGAAGAATGGAAGAGTTGCTGATGGTAACACCCAAATAAAAGCTATGAATGGCAAATCCTGATTGTGCCTTCAAACTCCTGTTTAGCAGGTTGAGGACGGTGCGATGACACGTGTCAGACTCTTCTCACTCTCTGCCATGATATTCATTGTATCTGAGCAGGAACCACAGGCAATGCAAGAACACAGAAGTGACTGAAACCTCTGTTCTCACACAGTCAGACAGTTTTGGAGAAAGAGACCTCATGTAATCCTAAAAGATCCCTCGTGATGACAGGTTACTGCTAAATATTTTAAATGAACACAATTTGTCTGCAAACTACAAAGACAAGTAAAGCAGTAATGCACAACTCAGCCAAAGATATTCTGTCCACAAAAGAATTTAATAAGCAGAGAATCCCCACAACAAACACACAGGGAAAACATCTGGAGATCATATCAGCTGTATTCAATGTAGACTGTGAATATAACCTTGAGAATACAAACCTCAATTTTCATTTATCTAGTTACATGGGAATCCTTTTTGTTTAACAAATGAGAATATAATGTTGCCAGGAGTCTACAGTTACACTAGACAATCATTACCTGTACTTTGGGAAGCTCGAACTTTGCACAAGATACATGAAACTGTCTTCTACACCAGGTGACTTATTCTTTGTCAATCTGAGAAAGCTAACAGTTTCAGAATCCATTACAACAGCTAGAGAAAGAACCAAAACGTCATATAAAGGAACTCTATATTTTCAGGAGATAGCTTTTTTTTTTTCTTTTAAGAGACAAGCTGACTTCAAATTAACCTTGCTGTAATTAGAACACCTTTGCCACTACTCCATTTTAATGTAGGTAGGTGGGTTCCTTTATCTCCTTGCAGGGAACACAGGGACAATATATCTACATCTGTTCCTGCAGCTTTTGAAAAAAGCATGATAAACTGTTGCACCAAGACTGCGAAACTGATCAACTGTGTAATCTCACTTCACTGCACTGCTTCCAGGAAAGGATGTACAGAGAGATCCCTGTCCCTGGATATGTATACCACCTTTATTCCTCCTCAGTTCCAGTAAGCAAGGAAATTCAATGCCAGGAAAAATAATACACCATAGCATAAAAAGTAGGTCCCGAAGAAAGAGGATTAATAACTCCAAAGTTCTTTGAATAAGGCAGAAATTCACTCCACTGTTGATGTTTTAGCATATTTGTGTGCAATACAGAGACACTGTAAAAATGCTTGCCTCAATACATAGTCCCACACCAAGGACAATATGTGGAAGAGCTCTCTACATAACAGAAGTTAAGTACAAGAAATAAAAGGGAGGGGAATGCCAACAGAAGAAAAAAGTCTTCTGATGCAAAGGAAAGATGGAAAAAAAATTGAAGAAATATCAAAGAAGAAGCAGTCTGACCAGGCACCTCAGATCCTACAATAGCACCCTTGTCTTCCATTAAATATTTTCATATAAAATGACATCAGATTCAATCAGTGCACAAAAATGACTATATGGAAATGAACTTAGTGGATCAATGCCTGTGGAGGCTGGAGGGCCTGCCGAGGAACCTAGAAAAGCTGAGCCCTGGAAGGGCACCCCCTAGGTGTTGGCCTCTCCTATTGACTCCTGCAGACCCTTATTAGAGATGTCAGTTACCTCAGTTCCACTCCCCCATTAGCCCTATATGTCCCAGCTCCAGTGAGTTCTTTGTACCCTGTACCACCATTGCCTGGTGGCCCATTGGCCACCACACCCCCAGTTTGTTATATACGGTAAAGTTCCAGCAAGTATCCCGTTCTATGTATCCCCGTTAGTTTGCATCCTTGCTTGTCAACCTCAGCTGTTTCCCTATTAGCCCCCGGATTTGCCTTCCTACCTACCCTCTCCATTTGTTGGTCCCTGCTGCTTGGTTCTGCCCCCTCTGTACCCATACTTAAACCCTGGACCCTCCATCTTCCCCATCTTTTGTCCCTGGACCCTTCAGCATGTAGGAATAAACTGCCGTTGGATACTCATACAGACACCCCTTCTGCCTCCATTGCCTCTATTACAACCAGCAGTGTGTGTGAGTTGGCATGCACCCTCCGCCCGCCCAGAGCATCCTCTCCTGTGGAGACGCTTGCGGGAAGGTAATAGTGACGAGCCACCCGAGCCATGCTGCTACAAATGCCAAAGAATTTTTTAAACAAAATTTCCTAGAAAGCAATGTTTGCTGGTACTAAAAGGAAGACACCTTTTGGTTTTTTTGACACATGCCATAGGACATGGAAATCACAATTTTGTCAAATTAGAAGTGGTAACAAAGAATAAGAATAGCACTTTCTGAAAACTGAACTTTTAGAGAAAAACCACCCTGAAATGTCATACACTGCATTAGAGTCACCTTACTAGAGTTCTTTGTATTACAAATTCTGATACTAGTGCCATTTTGTGACTGCTCTGAATACCAGAGCACTTTTATGCAGTTTCACCACACAGATTGTCCTGAGTGCAGCCTTCTGTTTCTGCATATTCTGTTTACCATTTCTTAATATCTAGAACACCTTTAGGAAGATTTTCCACAGAAGACATGTGGATTACAGGATTCAATTCAATTCTAGTATGTAATGTCTTCTAAAAAGATGTGATGTGAGAGAACAAAGCCCAACAGTAATTTTAAGTAAGATAATATATATTACATCTTGCTATTGAGATCCTTTTCTAGGTTAAATGACAAATTGATGTTACAGAAGCATGCATATACTCAAAGAAATTTAAAGCCATATTCTTTCTTTTTTATTCACTGTTTTCCCCAAAAAATGAGAGATGGAACTTGATGAGTGAGATCATACATGATCCAGACTCCCATACATAACTTGGCTGATAGAGTGAGACCTTCCAGTAGAACTAGAACATGACTGCGAACATGACTTTCTGAAAAGTTACAAACTAATTTTTTTATTTTACTGACAAAGCATATCTTTTGCCTACAGTCTATGATAGATACACTTGAAAATGCCTAAAGAAGCTTCCTCTTCAGAGACCTATCACGTACCTATTTTGTCTTACATACACATATACAGACAACTATTTACATTACAAAGCCAATTAGAATCTGCATTTTGCACTCATTTATGTCAACTAGGGCATGCAGCTTTTTATATAACATAGCCCCAAAGAACCTGGATTCACTTGTATACAAACAGTATTAAGGCTTTTGTTCCCTAGTCACAGCATTTCCACCTAGAAAAACTCTGGTCCAAACAGACATCTATAAGACTTTAAATTCCAACTGCCTTTTTCCTATATCTGGTGGGACAAAATGCCCCTTTGTATCAACTTCTTGTTAATTGCACTTTTCACTGGTTATCTCAAGCCCTCTTCTTTTTAGGTGGTGAAATTGCAGGTATAGTGTACATATTAGGTTTATTTGGAAAGAAATGTGACTTCTCACATTTGAAATAGATTTTATTACAAATATATTTTAATAACGACTACTACACATTGAACACTAATACACTATACTTACCATCTTAAGAGTACTACACACTGTAATAGGATAAATGCATATGTATTTTAGTTTTACACTTGAGATAGCACTTGGATTTTTCATTCATCTTTAAGCATATAAGTATGTGTAAAATAGCTGCTAGGCTTAAGTGTAAAGCTGTGAAGTTACACTAGTCATAGTTAATATCTCACTATATTGACGTTTCAGTTAATGTGATTTTTTTGATCAATAATTCTCAGCTTATATTAATTTTCATATTTTTCGCTAATTACATTTTTCAATGCACATCTTAAAAAATTAACTCTTCCTAGATAATGATATTGCTTTCATCCCTATTTCTGAATTTAAGACACTTTAAAATTAGCAAACCTCTCTGGCAATGTTGCTCAGAGCTTCATCTTCTGCAGAAAATCTGTCTTTCACTGGAGTTCTCTTCCGTCCTGATCCAGGAGTTCCCATTTTTATTCTCTGAATCTGTATTTGAAAACACAGAACAAAGACAGAACAAAGCTCAGTTATAATTAAGATCTGGAGTTAAAAATCAACCAACCTACACTCCAAAATGTCCTAAGTTATCCAATCTTTAGCTACATAATTCTCAAGAAATCTACATGCAATTGGCACGTAGTATGGTAAAACTTTATCACAAAAGCATGCAGGAGCTTTACAGAACACCACTGCATCCTTCAAGGTGCACATAATGCATTTTTCTACCAAACAGAACCCATCAGTTTACCTACAGCTTCAAAGTCAAGGACAACTGTAAACTGCTCCTGGCTCAAAAAGGATACATAAATTGACAGACTACAGAGGTAACTCCTAAAAAGAGATATCTTTTTAAGTTATGGATGTGACAAAAACCCCTATAGTCAACGAAGTGCTCATGAATTAAATTTACATGATCATTAGAGTTCTCCCCAAAACAGAAAAGACTAAGCAAACAAACTTCACTAAGCATGCAAGTAGGTAGATGTGGCTTATTTACATTTTAACGCAGCTGTTCTCATGCAGTTGCAACTGAACTAATGTCTTCTAACCCAGAAGTTTTACTACAGTAGAACTAATGATATCTTTATGCAAAAAAAACCCTACTCTTTTGCCTAACAAGATTCTCAAATAGGGAAATGAAGAGAGAAACTTACTACCCAGAATACAGAAGATACTCTCTTACTTTTCCTCCAGAAACCTCTTATGAAATGCAAGCATATAAAAATGACAAACAAAACACAGCCTATATAGCCACAATCAGAAAAACGTTACACAAAAAACCCCCTCAAAAAACACAACCATATTAGTTTTTGTCAACTATCCTAACGAAATCCTAATTCCAGACATCCAGATCCTCCCAAATGTCAGACTAGAATTTGGTGGTAATCCAGCTATTTGACAACGTAAGTATCCTACACAAGGTTTGAGAAAACACCGTAGTTAGAATAAAAATTTCTATTTGCAGGAAGAAGAGATCCAAAAAGCAACTAGTATTGGCTATCCTTTTGAAACTGAACTGGTACAAGAACTACCTTTCTTACTGAATCTAACTAGCAAAGACTCAGTAATTCATTATAGTCCATTCAAAGGGGAAGGAGGAAAAAACCCCAAAGTGACAGGGGTATTTTTGTACAAGTAGAGTCTCTACTTCATTACTTTTATGCAGCAATCACAAAGCCAAAATATATTGGGGTATTTTCTGGCACTCAAAGACAGCAAGTAGGATCACGGGACTTTTTCTTCTCTTATAGTTTAGCTTCTACACCTTTTCACCACCCTTCCCTAAATAACTTTATACCACAACTCCTTTCTTTTCCTTGTAAACAAGATTTTTCACTCTTTTTCAAATTTTACAGGTATTTTACTATTCTTCATCTGCTCGGTATTGTCACTGCTAATCCATTTAGTAAGAGTCTGTATTTTTAGTCTTAAAAACAAACAAGTAAACTTATGTCTTGAACTCAGGCAAATTTAGATAAATATATGCACAAACAGTTTGGAGATCTCCATGGCAAAGGTTTAAGCTTAGAGCTACAGGTTGCTGTCCACATTCTGAATGTCTCAAAAAATCTGCATCTTTTTTCAGTAATTCTTATTGGCTGACTTCAAATATTAAAAGCAGATAGGCCCCAAACTAGAAGTTACATGAACACAAAATAATGCCCCCCCTACTACAGAAGGCTTTAACAACATTATACACTAGCCACAAGAAAAATCATGAAATGTTTCTTACAATAAATGGGTTCATGTAAGAACAGAAATCCAATCTATCTACTAAAAGTCACTAAGCATGAAATTATTTTAATTGACACATTATTTCTTTAAAAAGTATTTACCACATAAGTAAAAACTGCAGAATAACTACACATACTATAGACCTGAACTGCATTTATTGACATCCTTTAAACAATGTACCCTTTCTAATAGACAACAAACTTTGGCTTGTTAATTCAATGAAATGCTCTTAGTTCGCAGACTGATTTGTGGAATGTAATGAGTTATATAGCTAATTTTAGTATAGCTCTGTACATTTTACAGGAAGTACTAATTTACAGAGTAGTAATTTCATAAAAATTAGATGCTGATGCTTTAAATGAGGAAAACACACTTATCTCAGTCACTGTGGAAGAAAGCAAGTTTGGCATTCCTACTAGCCATCTGCCATGCTTCTCATCTAGAATGAGCACAGAACTCCTGACTGAGCCCAAACACAAGAGGGAGCAGGACAGATCACCCAGAAGGTATACAGAGACGTTGCCTTGGCCTGCAAGGAGGAATTAAGAAAGTCAAAGCTCAGCTGAAGCCTAAACTAGCAAAGGCTGATAAGGACAAAGAGAAAGACTACTCAAAGGACATCAGGAACACAAGAAAGACTGAGAAAACTGTAGGGCCACTGCTCAGTGACACAAGTGTCAGTGGTGGGCGCTTGTCAAGCCCCACCTTGGCAGAATGGTCTGGATAATAACAAATGTGAAGATGGGAATCTTTGTGTGCAATCAAATAAGCAAAATTTTCTGACAGGGTACGAGCCCTAAACTGGTCATGTTGAAGAGCAAGAGGATTGTCAGTTACATTAAACAGAAACTAGGAAATTAGACAGAAATACTTGTTTGAAGTAAAGGAGTCCTCTTGAAAATAAAACCAATATCAAATTGAAAGTCTATACCAATAGCAGAGACTTTGGAGGGTTAACAGCATCAGTCAAATCCTGGTTTGATGCTGTCAGAAGTCACACCACTGACTGCATGATAATATCTGTCCAGGCTAAACCATACAGCATCCCTCCCTGTGGATGCAAGATCCTGCACTCTGGCTAGCAGGTGGTCAGTACACCCCTTAAGTGTGTGAATGTGAGCTTGTTAGGTACACTCTCACTGGCACATGCATTAGGACATAGCATAGCACATATTAGAGAACAGCACAGGTACACACAAATCCAGAGTGTCCAGATCTCCAGCAGAAATCATGCAAATAGGGGACCTTGGAGTTGAAGAACAGAACAGTTAAACACCAGCCTAGAGAGGCTGTGAAATGTCCATCCCTGAAGATGGTAAAGACTTAACTAGACAAGGTTGTGAAAAACCTTTTCTAATTGCCAATACTTTGGGCAAAGGATGACCTCCAAAGAATCCTTCTAAAAGAAAATACACATTTCTATACTTATTATTATTCTCAACTTTGAAACTAAACTTCAATGTAAGTTCTCTTTAATTAGATGTTTTAATGTTTCTTCAAAGGTCTTGTCAAAATGTCTTCCATTCCATTTAACTTTTAATTAGGCTGATGTATCTCAGAGTATTTCATTTCTTGTTATAAAGTTCGGTACTACAGAAACCTAGACACACTGCTAATATGCTAATTAGTCTAATACTATAAATATCACGACACTATTTCTCAGGAAAATATAAGATACCAATACTTCACATGCACGCAGAAATACTTACGAGATGTTTCATTTCAATAACTTTCTGATTACACAAAGTTATTTTGCTGCATGGAATAAAGAATTTAATGCACATTGTCACATTAGAATTTTCATAAAAAATAACTAAAGAGAACACCAAAACAAAACCAGACAAAGATCAGTTTGCTATTGTCTTTTATGGTTTAGAAAGATTAATACAAAAGGAAAGAACACTATAATATCTGCTGCATTTACAGTTCAAAATCCCCGAGTCACGTCTATTGCATGCATAATTCTATAGGCATGGTTACACATTGTATTTCACAACTGATGAAGTGACATCCTGTTGCATTTCATTCCAAAACAATGAAGTGTCTGAAGTCCCCAAACAAACCAGAAGACCTGTGACGAAATCCTTCAAATGCTCTCTCATTTGTCTTTACTTCAGGCATATACACATTTTATCTCTTCCACAAGTCTTTGCTGCCTAGTCTTCATGTTACCTTCTGACTAAAAGTTCTCCTTGTTTCTTTTTTGCTTCCTAGAAAAAAGTCTGATTTGTCTTAGAGGAAAAAAAAAGCTACACTACAAGTTCAGGGCCTATCACTCATCACCTTCAATGGCACCACCTGTTCTAAATGCTTGGGTGTACGCCAGCATACTTGGCATTACATACATAGGATCCAGATACCTTAGTGTGAACAGGCTATAAATAACAGACCAGAACTCCCCTTTTCTCTCTCAAGCAAGACTACAAGAACACTAAAATTCACCTGTGTAGACACCATCTCTGTATACTTGATTCAACAACAGAGAAGAACAGCACTGCTCTAGAACTAATGTATTTTAAAAACAAATCTGAATGCAAAAGTATTATGCAACGGTTGCATTCATAATTGAGAAGGAGCATAATCACATTGGAAACCACAACCTTGTTTGCCTGATCTTCAATGCTTTGTCCAAGCAAACTTCAAAGGAGATGAAGCAAATGGACATAGAAAAATTTAAAACTATGCAAGAGACACAAGAGTCTTCCTCAGAAGAAAGACACCATACAAGGGTACTCTCTTTGCAATTAATATGCTTGCTCATAGGTCCAAAACCACCCATGCAAGAAAAAGGGCTGCATGATCACAGGGTGACCATGACCCAACAAAGGGGCATGTAGGAAGACAGAAAAATAGATTAGATTTTAATCTTCTCTAACTGAGAAAAAAATATACTGAGTTTTAATGCAATAATTTTAAGGACGCATTTGGAATTTACATTCAGAATAACACTGTTCAGAATATTAACTGAAACAAGAACTATTGCCAGAAAAGAGCTGCTACTATGTGTGAAGGAGCCTAACGTTAAAGGGAAAATGCAAAGACTGAGGAAAGCATATAATTACAATCTGCCAAAAGATTACAGTGCTTACCACTATTTTGGAGGCAAAGTTATTACAGCTGATAAATAGTGTTTCTGTTTTAAGAAGCTGTTCATCTCTAATCATGGCCCACTTCAAAAACTTAGCACAAAGTTTCTGCTCTGAGTGGACAAGGTTATGTCAGCTTTTTCAGGAAAAAAACTTACTCTTTAGACAAGTGCACAATCTACCCCCTTAATGCAGTATATTTGCAGCTTATTTGCCTTTTTGAAATCTGAGAAATACAATTTTTTATGAGTTCACGGTATTTAGCAATTGAATTACAATTCCTTAGAGGGAGTTGAAATCCCTCAGTTTGTTGGTGTTATGAAGTTAGAGACCAACAGAAAGTCCCCAGTTAAGACAACCAAAAAGCCATTATGCAGCTTGCAAGACTCTGCAAGTGCCTGATGAATCCACAAAGTGTAACAGTGCCTCGATAGCATTGGCAAACGTAAAGCATTGCAAGACAGTAAAGGTACTAAGGCATCCTACAGTCCTGTAGAACTATGAGACGAGCTGTCTTTGGTGACCTTCACCAGTCTTCGCAAAACACCAAAATTCCAAAACAACATCCTGCAATTTCAAGTGGTGGCAAGTTGTTTTATGAAGTATGACTTCTCTGCCAGTCAGCTGCCAACAGCTGGAACAGGAGATACCATTACTGCATGAAGTACATTATATACACGATATTATCATCAGTGACATGCAGCATCTGGAAAGCTCTTATAACAGTGACTCATCAGAGGATCTCTCAGGGCACAATATAAAGCATACATAGCTTTCAGAGAAGAAGCGTAACACAGACTGGCTTTTCTAGAATCAGTGCTACTATAAATGCTGAAGATCCAGGAATAAAAATTCAAATGGAACTTTAAAACATAAGGGAATGACAGTACTAAAATAAACACTATAAAAAATTATGACAATGCATAATAAAAAAAAAAACCCACAAGGATCTCCCAGAAGTGTTTATTCCAAAATTAAACAACCATCACTTTTATACTGTCAGCTTTTTCAAAATGAGTATCCTGTCATTTTGCAAAAGAATCATTCATTGCTCATTAAAAACCAAAACACTGCTACTATATTGAGGCTCCACTTTTTTAATGAAATGGAGTGCCCCGTGGTAACAATGCACATTCTGTAACAAGCTGCAACTATTTAAAATATTTTTTCCTCACCAATTTAATACACTCCTACACTCTTTCCTACTCGTGCTACAGTTACAGTACAATGAAGAAAAGCTACTGCAGCAAGGGAAAGAAATTGTCCTGGGTACCCCTTAGAAGAAACAGCAGTTGGAGGAAACTATCAGCTGACATAATGCATGCTGACTAGTTCTCTGCTGTGGTAGCAAAGTCAGTAGGCTTAGAAACACTTATGTCCACCTGCCATTCTTTGGTAAATACCCCTTCACCTCTTCCCTTAAAACAGATCTAACACTGCTAGCTTAGCTCAAGGAAATGTGAACTTTAACATCACTTTCACGAGCAGACAGTGTTACTTACATAAACTATTTTGCAGGGCATGTAATGGATAAGCACAAACTGTCCCTTTACTACAATTACACATTACCTAGTTTCCAGATATTAGGATAATAAAATCAAATTACTTTCTCAGAAAGCAGTTCTAATCACTTTTTGTAATGCTACTGGACTTCACTAACTCATTGCTATCACCACACATCTTCACATCAGGATCTTACAAACAACAACACAGTATCAAATCTATTACTTATTTCTAGTTCTCTGCTTAAGTTATATACCAGAGCTAATCAATTATATATGATACTGATCTAGGTTTTTTTTGGTATATGCGCATGGCAACTTGTGTGCTATGTGAAAGTCTAGACCTTAATAAGCTCTACAGATCCCTACTACACAGAGTCTAAACAGCACTTTCTGAAAGTTCACATGTATTAAAGTACTATGACACCTTCTGAAAGAATGAGACTTAAAAAAATTTCAACTAGAGTCAATTCACAAGAAATACTGGTGTTTAGGTCAACAAGCTACACCTGACACATTTCACACAACCATCTTCTATTCTCAAGTTTCCAGCCAAGAATTCAGTTCAGGTAAGACTGACTTCACAGTAAGTTAAACACCTCTAAACCCAAGTAACAGGAAACAATAGCAAAATGATGTAATGTACGTCGAACTATTTTGTAGTGCTAAAGCACCTTTATTGATTCTTACATCATCACTAAGCAACTACATTAACCAAGGAAGCAGATGTATATTAAGTAGGTTAACTGTTTCTGGGCCGCAATACATTTAATTACATTATTTCACGATCAAGATACGATGAACGTTTAAAGAGCTCAGACAAACATTGATTTAATATCACACTTTGTAACAAACCTCTCGTCCCACACCTCCAAAGATGTTTCACCCTAACAATGATACTTTAAAGGGAGAAAACTGATGCTAGACCTTCCTTATTTCAAGCAAAAAATGCCTGTAGGTATCTCTAAAATGAGAAAAATCACCGAGGGTATCATATAAAGTCAACACAGTACTACTTCATCTACAAAATATTTTTAGTATCATTGAAATACATAACACTGCGGTTCAAAGAGTCATGCTAGGATTCAAACTGAAAATCACTTAAAACACATGGAGCAGACCACAGTCCGGAGCTATTTTCAGGCTCCTTCCAAAGTCATGAATGTGCTCATCTCTCTTATCATCCTCAACAACCTCTTTCACAATTATAACAACAACTAAAAATAAATCAGCGTGTTCCAAAATAAATGTAAAAAACCCAAACGACTAAGCATCAGCAAGCGTGACCGACTCCCAACGCATCTTGCTGCAGAGCGGGCACGCCCTACTGCTCCGGGGACAGCGAAGCCGTGGTAACGTGCTCCGAGGAAGTAAGAGAGAGAAAGGCACCGAAATACACACAGCTGTGATTTCAGCGCATCTTCGTTTTTCCCTCATTCCGCCCTTTCCACTCAGCCCCCGAGGGGTGCACGGCAGGGGGAAGGTTCGCGCCCGGGGAGCGGCAGCAGCCCGCCGGAAGGGCTAGGGCTACGCCAGGCCCGGCTTCCCCTGGCCCGCCCGCACCCAGTCAGACCGCGGCCAGACGGAAGGGGCCGCATACAGCTGCCCCAAGCTTCCCCTTCTGTTCGCCGACCTGACCAGAGAGTTCCAGCCGAGCCGCTCCTCCAAACCTGAAGAACCGGGTTCCCGCACCGCTTCGTCGCCCGAGTTTTGTGTCTATGACATCCTTCCTCCTCCCGGCCCTCGCCCTTACCCTGCCTGTGCCGCAGGGAGCCTTACCTGCGGGCCAGCCTGCCGCAGCAACTGGACGCCTCAGGAGGGAAGGGGGAATTGTTTCACTCTTCCCTCCACCGCTTCCAGGGGTGTGAGGGGCTCGTGGATCCCGGAATTACTTCAGGTTCCTTCCTTCCCTCAATCCCTACGCCTAGAGATAGGGGAACAGTGGCAAAAGCCGCCCCAGGACAACCACAGTGCTCGCCAGACACAGACCGTCCGCAGGCCGCAGCAAGGGAACTGCTACCTCACTTAACCTTCTCCACCGCCCCCTTCCACCCGTTCCCCGTGAGGGGTTGGGGGAACCGGAGCTGTAGGCAGACAAGCCGCTCCGCTCCAGGCCGCCCTCCTCCTCCCCGCCCCGCGCTGTTGCCTCCTCCCCTTCAGCGCCGGGCGCTTACGGCCACATCAAGAACTCGAGTGAGAGACTGCGGTAAATTTCAAACCGCCTGCAGGGCCCCGCGGAAGGAAGAAGGGGCCGGCACTGAGCAGAAGGAGAGAGAGCGAGGGCCCAACGGCCGAAGCGCAGGAGGCGGCGCACTACCCTGCACCCCACATAGGCCAGGGAGTGATGCGCGCAGGCGCCGCGGGAGAGTGGGCGAGAGGCCGGTACGCCCGCGTGCGCAGAGCGGGCGCGGCTGCGGGGATCGCGGTGAGCGGTGGTGGGCGGTGCCGCACCCCGCCCCCCCCCGCTCCCCTCTGCTCCGCTGCCGGCGTCCCGGCCGCATCCCCGGCAGCTCATAGGCTGCTGGAGCTCCAGGCCGGGGTAGGTTCTGCGCCCTGTGGCGGCCTTTCAGCTCAGGGAAGGCGAGGAGGCGATCCGAAGGAGCAGCGCCGTCCACTCGCCCCGCTTTTCTTTCCTCAGCAGGCAGCGAAGGGAGGGGGCGGTCGTTCTCTGTAGCGTGTTGTACTTCAGTGCACGCTCTCCACCTCGCCCTCCTCCTTATCATTGGGCAGGCCGGCTCGGTGCTGTGGTGGGGAGAGGTAGGCCTGGTACCGCCTGCTTTGCGTTTCATTTCCGGGTTTAGCTAGGGCTTATTTTTATTGATCGGCCTTGCCCACGGAAAGACCGTGCGACAGCTTCGGGAGACCGCGGCCGCCGCTGAAGAACAGCAGCACGACTCGGCTGCAGCAGCCGCGGCCGGGCTAGTGGGAGCCGCCGTGCTCGTTTGTGTGCCCAGCTCCCACCGCTTCCACATGGCACAAGAGCGTTTCAGAGGTTTACGTGGATACGTGCCAGACAAGGTTTATGGGTAAAAATCGTTTGCAGACGTTTGCACCTTAGCTTAGTCTGGCCTAAATACGACCAGACTTCTGTAATATCAAAATTTAAATAAAAACAGCCGTCATAATCCCTAAGGATAAAATACAGGAAAAAAATAAATTACTTTACCATTACATATATTGTGGTTTATACACGGACTGTCATGAAGCTTGATGAGATTCTGCTGTGAGATAGACTTGGGATCAGACGGGTAGTCATTTGCTTTGCAATACTCCTGTCGTTAAGTGCAGGGTGTCTCTAAGTGTGTAGAGATAATTAGAGTAGATGGCATTTTGTGTGTTGGAAATCACATGGAAATGAAAAAGCACTGTTAAAATGACAAGCATAGTGGTAAGACTCAAAAACACGCACCAGACAGAGTTCAAATGTCTTACTAAAATAAGCTCAAGTGGATGTGCATAAAGTAAAAAAGAAAGGATATACAAGTGATTTAATTCTGTTAAAGTAGATGTATAACATATTTCTTTTGTTTCATTAGTATTTTATAATTTTCTGTGTGAGAAGCCCTACGCTCTCTCCATCTCTTTCCTCAGCTGATCATTAGCCTCACCATGCTTATTTTTAATCCCACATTAATTTCTGTAGTAATAGAGGGTGATCTCACTGGAGGGAGGCAAAGTAGAAAGTTTCTCATGAACCATCTGTAGAACTAAAGACCAAAAAAAGTACTGGCTTAAAACCTTCATTTTGATTTGACATTTACTCTTGCAGAAGGACTCACGTGCTGATTTTCTGAGCTTTGTGGAGAATCATCATTAAAATCATCTTGGGCTGTTTTGGTTTGCCCTAGCTGGTGGGAGGAGTCTTTTATTCATTTTTGAGTAGAGGGTTTGTGTAGAACTTTCTGAAATGTGGCATGTCCCAGGTCTGTATGGGATCTCTATTAATGTATTGCTGCTAAAGAGGATTTTTTTTCGATCATTTGTACGCTTTTCTATGATCAAGTGTTGATACTTTCATACTGCTAGTCTTTTGATATCATAGACTGCACATTTTTCTTTAATGATGCAGTGAAATGCATGTCCCCTTGAGTGCAGGCATGCATTTTTGTCACTTGAAAGAGCAATTGTGTACTTGACTGAAAAGCAATGTACAGTGCAGTTAAAACAGGCAGTGGTACAGGATGGCACAGTAGCAATTCTGAGTTCAGCATTGTTAATGAATAGCTAAACAGTCAGATTATATACAGTTTCATTGTAAACCTTCAATTAGAAGCCAGAAAATGAAAATTATGTTTGAATTTTTGCTATGAAATGACTGCAGTTACCAAATGAACAATTGTTTATGAATGTGCCTTGATTAAATTATTACTGAAGCTAGTATAAAGCTTCTCTATTAATAATGAGTTTCAGCTAAAAGTAAGTAAATGAATGAATGAAGTATCACTATATCTGCCTTTGATTATTTTTTCTTGTCACTGTTCTCTTTTTATACAGTAGGTTAGTATAGATCCCTTCTCATATGTAACTGAACTTGCTGAATTACTCTCTCCCTTTTCTCTGGAAATCTCTCTTTAAAACTGTTTTGCTCAATTAAGGCATTCCATGGGTGGACTCTTCGCTCTTTTGAGAGTGATTGTCACCTAAGAAATTATTTCTAGGATGAATCTGTAAATCAGTTAAATGGAATACTTTGAACAATGTCAACTTCCTACAATAATATGTGTACAGTTTTAAAGAGATTTTGTCACTGTAACAACTTCTATGAGAGAACAAAAAATGTTTACCTCTGCAATGTTTTTCTTTGTGCAGTTCTGAATATCTGGGTTTTTTTGTCCCCCACTTTAGCATTTGTAATCTTCCCATGAGTCTTTTGTTTCATGCTTATTGCAGTTTCTGATTAAGAATGTAGTAGTGTTGGCACACATGTAGGATTATAGCATAACTTAATTCCTGATGTCATTCCTGTATTTTCCCTTCTGTGTCATCCCTATTCTTCTGTCGCTCTCCCTCTCATGCCTGCCACCCTGCCTTTGTGGAAAGAATACCTTCCAGGTATTAATTTAACTGATAGATTGGTTTACTGATGAAGACTCACTGATTTAAGAGCATTTTAAGAAGTTCTGACAACTTCATCAAATTATTTCTGTCCTTTCCATTTTGTGTCCTTCCTTTCCAGTAGTTTCCATCTCCTCAGTTCAAATACCATCACTCAGCAATTTACTTGATACAATTGAACATACTTCCCCCCCACGCCTCTCCATCCAGCTGTAGTAGATCCTCTTTTGGAGATTGCCAGTATTGTTAGTAATTGCTTGTTCCCCCATTGCCCGTAGAAAGGTTGTTATAATACTCCCTTGTGACAGGTGGAAAATCAACTTTTTGTGTCTACACTGCAAAATAAGTGTAAACCACTTTTGCAATGTAGGGAGCAAGTCTTGCTTTTTTCATTTGTTTTGCTTTTCAAAACAATTATTGGATGTGTGTACAGGAGCTTCTGCCAGGCCCTTTCAGTCTGGTCCTCTGCCACCTCTCTTAAGAGTTTAATTTCTACATTTCTGTCATCAGATACGGCCACAAATACATACTAAATAAGTTTCCAGTCTCAGCACTTACATGTTTTTTAAAATTTGAAGAAGAAAAGAAACAAAAAAGATGCCTTTTTTTAGATGACCTTTTGTATCTGACCTTCTCTCCACCAATTTTTTAACTCAGAAATTATTAGAATACATCTACAAAATCTTTTAGATATATCATGGAATTCACTGGAGTATAGAGGGACTATTATCAGACTTTCCATGTAAGGTTTTTGTATACATATAACGTTCACCAAGTAGTGGAAAAAAACCAAGCATTCAAAATTCCTGGGTGTTTTTTGTGGGCATATGCACATTTCACAGCTGTTCTTATAGGCGACAAAGTTTCTGGTAGTGCTAGGTACTGCAGGATGATTGAGATTTAGTTCTTCCCTTTACCTCATTTACTTTAGCACTGGAAAAATCTGTAGGGCACAGTAGGAATTATGTGCATATATAGGCATTTTGATGGGGATTGGTGCTCTCTAGCGGTAGAACTGCATAGGTTTCCATTTGGTTCTGATCCATTGCATCCTCAGCAGGAAAATTGTTAGGCTGCCTGTTGAATAACTGTGGGCAGCGCTAAAAAAAATATTGATTTCCAATGATTTCCCAAAAAAATCTAGACAACAAAATGTCATGGTTTAAAAATAAAGCCAAATTTTTGTCTCCTAA
>WEKY01043575.1:0-62653 GCA_013390045.1 Picathartes gymnocephalus
GAACATAAAAAACCGCCGCAACAAGGTACAAGTAAGGATGACATAATTTGCCTTGTACTACTCACCATGGTACAATAAATCCATCATGCTATGTAACATCCATGGAATAGCAGTCCACAGCCTAGAGTGAAGTGCCTATTTCAGTAATTATTTATTAGAGAGTCACTTTCTTTGACATTCAAAATGGGATTTTAAATGGAAAAAAGCCAGTAATTTTGATTGTTTCTACCTACTTGGAGATATGGTTTAGGTGTTCAACTTGGCAGTGTTGGGTAAATGGTTGGACTCAATCTTAAAGGTCTTTTCTAATCTAAATGATTCTGTAATTGTATTGTTTTATAATTCTCACCTCTGTTTCCTTCCATCAGTCTCTACTGCTTCTCAACAGCAGCCTTTTCACCCCTTGGGAACTGCATCTATCTTACTTTTAAATGCTGATGTTCTGTTTCCTTACAAGGGTAAAATGAGATTAGAAACTTGGCTGTGTGAGATGATAGGAACTTGTCTGAAAATAACACTGTCATCCCATTTTAATCACCCTGAAATGTTTATCAAAAAATTTCTTTTTGTGGTTTATCTTTCTCTTTCTTATTTTTTGAGCCTTCTGTTGTTATACTTTCATAATACATTCATACAATGAATATCCAAGTAATTTTGCCACATATGATACAAATATGGTTTCACAGAGCAGAGCCACATTAATCTCAGTTTGTGAATTCGAGCATGCATCTCAGACGGAAAAGAATACTATTGTAAGGAGACATATGGTGTAGGGATAAGCTACTCATATCCACTGCCTTTGCTATCTAGGGAGAGAGTGACTATTTAATCCTTCCTATTTTAGAGACTTATTTAAAAAAATGAATGGGATAAATTGCTTTCAGGAATTTCCTAACACTTTGATTATATAGTGATCTTATAATGACCCTTAAGTTAGATACCCAACTTTTTAAGTGTCTAACGAATATTAATAAATTGCATCCCAGTGGAACCAATAAATCGTCCTTCAATGAACCGTATACTAGAACCTTGTGGAATGTTTCGACTTTACTCATGCTGCTTCTCTTTCCCTTGGCTTGGTATGAAATGATTGAATTTTCCTAGTTTCCCTTTGCGCATAAAGCACACACCACAAATAATATTACTTCTTCACTAAGGCACCATTTAAAATTTTAAATGCTAAATGTAGTGCAAAAAACTAATATTAGATATGGTCCTGTTTTATTAGTTTTGACAAGTGATTCTTATCATTTGAACTTTCTGTCTGCTGTACTTATAAAATGGATTCATTTTTCCTTTAAAGGTTATCATACCTTAAATTCAAGCAGTTTAGGGTGATCTTTTCTGATCAGTATGCTAGCTGCATTAAAGATGGCCTTTTGACTAAAGGTAGTAAATCCTTCTGGTTACAAGTTGAAGAATTTGTACTTTGTTAGATATGCTATTATTCCCCATTCTTGCCACCAGACAAATCTATTCATTACATATTAAAAGCCAGTATAACCACATGGATTAGAACCTATGAGATGAAAATTATGTTCCTCCTTTTTTTGCCTACAGGAGGAAATTGCCACAGCTTTGGTCTGCAGTAGCAAGCCATCTTGAAAAAATTATCCAGTCACAAGCCAAATGAGGAGCAGGGAAATGATTAGGTGTTTATTTTTATTTGAAAATTCAACATTTGCTCAGTGAGCTCAAGTGGTGTGTTCACTAATTTATTTCTATACTTTTTTTTCTTTTTGCTTCTTTCTCTAGATACACACCCACAAACACATGGATTCATATATTCACAAAGCAGACAGTGAGAGCTTGCCATATGCAAGTATGTTGATTAAGGTTAAAACCATAAAATTGATTTTCTTTTCTCTTTGTCACTGCATACAAAATACCATTCATTCTTATAATGGGAACAATATTAAGTGGAAGTTCATTGCATTGACTCTTTCAAAAACCTGACAGAGATTAATGATAAAACTTCCTAGTATCTAGTGGCCCCAGGGTATTACCTATATTTTAACAACATCAGAAAAATGATCTTTAAAACCATATTTTTCTAGTTTTTAAAAAAATCTCATTTCATTCAGATATGCAGAAATCTCCATACCTCCCAAAGCTGATTTTTCATGTCCAGCAGTTAAAGCCATATGCGCATGTAAGCACAATAAAGAACATATGACTAATCTGTTGTTTTTATATTTTTCTCAACCACACATTTATGTTTGACAAGTATTGTATGTGATTGCGTTTACAGATTCTTAAGAATAGATATAAAATCTTTGTTGGACAGGTTACTTATGCCATCTTATTGTCTCACTGTTTTAGTGAAAAAGAAGAAGGAGTAATTAAAATTTCACAGTAAATTTTGCTTACTGATTTACTGATTGAAAACAATGTCGATGTGCTGCACTAAAGTGTGGGTTCAAGTAAAGAGGTACATTGCAACAGATAATTTATTGTCAGTAGTGGAAGCACTTTTGCTCTGGACTGCCTATAAGAAATGTGAGTGCACTTGGCACTCACTTCCTAAGGTACTTGTAAAGACAGATCTGGGTGTGAAAGGACAGAAAGGGGAGAAAAAAAAATAATTTGTATCTTCAGAGGAATTTTTGGGTTATTTAGAAAGAAGTTTTATTATGGATTTGTAGTTGGACTCCTCAGTCAGACTACATAACAAGTAAAACTGTGTTCTCTAAGTGCAACGTCTTCCTAAAACCTTATAACCGGGCTAAGAGTAACAAAGCTAAAGTATCTGACTAATATATTTTATGTGCTCATGTATATTAACATTACGTTTTTTCTTTAGAAAGGTATTATTAAGCACGCAAAGTATATTAGAAGGAAGAGATCTTTTTCACCCTATTTATCAGTTCAGATGAAGTATATCAATACAGCAGCAGGAAAAGTGCAGTGACTAAAGAAATGATTTATTGATACTTTAGGCTTGTTAAAACAGGTTAATGTCAATGCAATTAACTTCTGGATCAAATCAGTCCACTGCAAAGTGCAAGCTGATGGAATGGCTTTAAAACCACATACCGAACAAAATGAGAGCATCAATGAGCATCTGGCCTCACAGGAAGAACCTGCTAGTGACAAGGTTGACCCTCTTTCAGTAAAAAAAATGCTTTCTTTTGTAGGAAACTGTTCAAGTTTCCTTGCCAGTGAGCAGAATATTGATCAAATAGTTTCAGACCTGTATAAAGAAAGGGAAGATGAGATAACAAGAGAGTGTATAGAAATTAGGAGTTAGACAAAGTTGAAAGTAACAGTACTGCATGATCAGCAAATGGCCAGGTTACAGAATATCAGCTTCACTTGCAAAATAGTAGATGCTAATTACATCGATTGGATTAAATTCTGCCGGGAAAGTGGATAAATTCTTCTTAATTTACTCAATTATGTAATGCCATTATAAATTAGCAAAGAAGTTTTTTAAGATGTTCAGACTGCTTCTTAAGTTAAAGTGTATGTAAACCATGGGAAGTTAAAATTAACACCAAGAAAAATTAGAACTGTGAAAATGAGCCATAAAGGAAAAGCAGATAATTAAAAAAACCAAAACCCTCTTATATTTTAGACAGTAATTTAAATAAATTTCCATATGTAAAAGATCATATCACACATTCAAAAGAAACTTTTCTGTTTCAATGTTTCATCATGGTATTGCAACAGCAGTTGAATTCAGTCATGTATATTTTATACTTGGTAAGTTACTGTTCTCCCTGTTAAGTGGTGGTCTACACAATTTTGATAATTTCCACTTATTTGCTGCCCATGGATAGTGGCAGCTGCCCTGTAGTACTCCAGCCTGTGCTATCAGTAGATGTAGAAGAGCTTTATGAAACTGTGAAGTAGAACTTCCACACTGAAATGAGAGCATGGGAACAAGAGAAAGGATCCTGAATTAACTTCTCCAATCCCTACAACAGGAGGCACAGCGGGGTCGGGAGGTACAGGCTACAGGGCTGTTTCCTTTGATAACAGTGGCACTAAAATATATTAACTCATGCTAAAAGAGTGGTTCCACAAAGAATTACAAGACACCCTTTTTCTGGTGTCAGCTTCCAAATCAGTTAAACAAGCATTGCTCTTAAAACTTCAATAATTGGATATGCAGTTTTTACACTCTATGTTTTAACAAGCTAGTTAAATACTGAGAACAGTTAAGCTGGCAAGAGCCAACAAAGGCTTGTTTCATGATTGCTCCATGAGTAAGAACCTTTCAGAGTCAGAAGTTCTTGTATTTAGTTCTATTATGCAGCATGGATAATGGAGAGTTGTAGTATTTACTTGGTTGTAAGTCTTAGGGAAAGTATTGCAAATTACCAAACTTGTGACTTAACTGTCTTTTAATTTAGTATTTCTGTGGATTCTATCTTTCAGTAATTTAATCACAACTGTAACTTCCTAGATGTTCAATGACACGAGAAGAGCTTTACTCAAGCTGAGGTATTGCACTGCTATAGCTTTCCCCTTCCAGTAAAACCTATCAGGTTACACATCAAAGAAGAAAAATAAATCTTTGAACCCTAGAATAACATAGGTTGCAAGGGACATCTAGGTCATCTAATCCAGCCTCCTGTTCCAAAAGGATAAGGTTGCTCATGACAATTTCCAGTCATGTTTTGCATATCCCTAAGAATGGAGATTCTATAGACTTTTAGAGTAGCTGTTTGACTATTCTCATGGTAGAATACTTTTTCTTACAGCTTATTTTTTCCATGTTCCCATGTTGTATCTTTAGTTAATTTCTTTGTGTCCTAGTGCCTCTTGGCAAATTATAATTGATTTTGTACTGATATAATACCTTCAAGGTCCTTACAAACAAATTGTTTAATAATTTGGTTTTGCAACTGAGGACTAAATATGTGAAGTAAATTTTTTAATAAGTGAAATGAATTCTGCATAATTTTTATTACAGAGAAGAACTTCTTGTCTATGAATTTCTATTATTGGTTAAGTTCTGAAATACAGTCACTTGTGGAAGCCAAAACGTGTGGTAAGCTAAAGAGATTACTGATCACTTAGAATTGTTTCCAGATGGGTATCATTAACATACAGCCAACAGGAGGAAGGGGCGTTAACATAAAAACCAATGGGTTACAGCATAAGGGGAGAGACTTGAGAGAAGAAACCTTGTGCAATGGAGCAGATGCTCCAGAAGTCTGTCTGTCTCAACTAACAACATCAGCTGGAATCTCAGGTACTGTCACTATGTGATTGTGTCGTGACTGACAATGGCAACAACAGTCACTATCAAAATTACACCTCTGCCGTAATTTGTACATCCATTGCCATGAACTTTCAACACATTACTCTGTCATTAAAGGCTGCAAGTATTTGATAATCTTATTGCCTAATGGGTTTCACCAAAGTAGAAAGACAAAATTGTGTTTTCAGACAAAGGCTTCCCTAGAATTATTTAGATTTATTTACTTTTATGTCAGGGTGTTGTAATCAATGTTACTTTATAGCTTTTCAGAATCACCACAGGAAGTTTATTCAGAATTTGAAGTTTTTATCTCTAAGGTTATTTTTTTATTATGAAGAATCTGAAGCAGTGATAACTTCTTGAGTATGCTATTACTGAAGAAACCTGTCTTTTGGAATAAGGCTGGCATTTTGTGAGGGTGAACAGATTAGTTGAGGCAGGGGGCATGTCCTGGGCTCTCTGTGAAGAGCACCTACTGAACATGAATGTGTAATCTCTAGCAACCTCTGATGCTGTCTGGGAAAGGAGAGGAAGAGGTGTCGGCAAGAGAACTGCTCCAGACTGTGTGGCTGTGTAGTCGTCTCCTGTCTGGAGCAAATAGGCCTGTTCATCAGGACAGATGATGTTTCTCAAGCGTAATTTTTCACAACTTAGAATAAGATTTACATCCTGTGTTTCTCTTCTTGTGTTTTGCATCAACTGTCTTCTTGAAGCACATCACAAATTTCTGGGGGCACCCTTGAAAAAGTGCACCATACATGTCATCCTCCTCTGCAGGCAGAGGATTCTACACTCATATTGTTTATTCAACATGGGAAGATCAAAGTCTGTGACATTGATAATAGTCAGGAACTGAGAAAGCAAGGTTTTTTTTAGCCCAGGTTGCTCTTTCTTATATTTTAAAAAGATCTCAAAACACACAAGGATTAGTTTATTTTAAAATGCATGTTCTGTGACATAGTATATGCTCATCAAGGGACCTATATTAGCCAATGCTTTACTAACACTATTCTTGGCCTCTGTTACAACACTTTCTGGCTCTTCCACGGAACAGCAGGCAGACAACGGGACAATAAGGAAGAAGCTGAAGACAACTTACCCACTGTTTTGGAAATTAATTATAAAACTAGATTATTTTAAACTATATGTTCTATAAAACCACAGAATCATTGAGTCCAACCATTAACCCAGCACTGCCATGCTCACCACTATACCACATGTACCAAATCCACACATCTTTCCAACACTTCCAAGAATGTGATTATCACCACTTACCTGGGTAGCCTATTCCAGTCAATGCCTGACCACACTTTCAGTGAAGAATCCTTTCATAATATCCAATCTAAGCCTCCTCTGGCACAACTTGATGTAATTTCTCTGGTCCTGTTACTTGTTACCTGGGACATAGACAAACACTCATCTTGCTACAACCTCTTTTCAGGGAGTTGGAGAGACTCATAAGGCCTCCCTTTAAAGCTTTGTAGTACTTACAATACAATATCAGTAATCTAAAATCATGACAAAACCAGAAAAAAAAGTGTTGATCAGACATAATTAGAAATTGTTTCACCTGAATTAGTTTGTATTGTCTTCAATAATGTAAGAAATATATGCTCCCTTTCAGAGATTCTGAGGGAATTTATACTATAGTCGGTCTACCTTATATGACCACGGGATGTAACCATTATTATTCCAAAGCCAAGGTTTCATGCATATTTTCTGGCAATATATCAGCTGGTTATGAGAAGGCAAGTATACATATTTGAGTCATCTCTAGTAATTTTTACTTGTTTTTGTATTTCATGTGGCATGTTATCAATACCTCTAATGGTAATAGGTACCCACTTTTACATGTGCATGCTGCCTCTATTTGTGTTAGGCTTGCTTACTTCAACAGCTTCTCTCTCCACGCATCTTACTTTACTTTTCCCAGGAAAATTCCTGACTTTAGGAGTTGCTAAGAACTTGCTGAGACCTATTGCTGTCACAGTTATCAAATACCTGTTCTACTCTGTATGTATCCCAAATTTATAATTTATAGCAGAACAGAGGTAAATTGCCTGCCATGACAATTATTTGTTAGCTTCATTCATATTGTATCAGTTCTAACGTAATTTTGTCAAATATTTTCAATTTTTAATTTTTTGTGCTTCTGTAAGCAAAGAAGTACAGCCACATAAATACAACAATGTGAGAGAAGTTTAGGTAAGAATCCTAAAAGTATGTTTTGTATATTTTGTATTTGCCACCCCTTCCTTGTTGAAAGGTACTTGTTTCCTAAAAATGTAGGGATTAATTCCATAGGGAGAAGATGCCACTTCTAGCTCATACTTCTGCTTGTTTAAATGTCCTTTGATATAAGTAATCTGACTGTATAGTAATTTTAAGGTAAAATATGGCTTTCAACTGATTCTTTTTCTTGAAGGTACTGGTGTGTTCTGGCTTGGTCTAAAAGTTCTTCTTGTACTCTTCATTTAGACATTACTGATAAATCCTTGTATTTTTTGGAAGCAGGTATCAACAAGAAAAATTTATAGACCAGTAAGTTAACTCACACAATTTTGAGAGTAACTGTTGGCCTGTTTGAGCAGAATTTAATCCATCAAATTTAAGTGATTGACTAGTATAGTCTCTTCAATGTGACAAGAGAAAAAATAAAACAAACCCTACAACTCCAAAACCAACAAATAAACTTTATTGCCCTGCTGAATACTATTTTATTCTGTGTTCACAAGTCCATTTCATCTGTACTATCTTTAAATGAGGAAATGTTGAAGAGTATAGACATGCTGTCTGAAATCTTATAGAAATTTGCATTTCAGGAAGTTTAAAGCTTGTAGCATGAAGCCTGGCTGTGCAAATGAATTAAATTACAAATGCCTAACTGAAGGAGAAAGTGTTTTCCGTGTGACAAGAAAATGCAAACAAAGTCTGCAAAGAATTAGTTGTTTATTTCTTGTTTTATCTCTGTATTTGAGTGCACTAGGAAATCCTCATTTTTTTTATCCTATTGCAATAAATTCTCCATCCATCTATTCTGAAGTTTTCTTATGATAAATATTCATATAATTTATATTTAAGCCTTATGAGAAATAGATTTTAAATGAAATAGATAATTCATACTGACTTCCTACTGATTGCTTTCTTCACTTCCTTCCTTCCTGTTTGAGAAAAGTTGCAAGAAATATTCTTCAAATAATTATGAAATAGAACCAGGTCAGTCTAGGTGAAAGAAGAATATATAATAAATCTTATGCTGCAAAGGAAAATCCTCAGGGAGCCAAATTCTTGACCACTGCATAACTGCAAAAAGATCAGGATGTTCACACGTCACTACCAGAAAACTGACACTGCCCATGGAAAAAATGGGCAACCTCTCAGTGCATACTTTTAGAAAAAAATACTGAATTGCAAATTATGCTAGCCATTTTTTTGGCAATAAACTTTGCTGCTTTGTTAGTAGTTCACGTACTATACTTCCACACAAGTTATTGTGTGTTAGAATATGTGGAGCTGGAAGGGACCCACAATGTTCACATTGAATGACGACCAACAGTACATGTAACCTGTCATGGTTAGTAATTTAGGATCTCTTAATGATTCATAAGAGAAGATTAACAATTCAATAAACAGAAGAGTAATATGTGTGAGTTTTAAATGCATTGTGTTTGCTGGACCTTCTTATTAGGTGATTTCCATTATCACGTGTATCACTTGGCATATTCATTTGAATATGCCCTGTCAACTAACATTCCTATTCTAAATGTCGTCCTCTGATTACTAAATGGAGAGCTATTAAACCAATAATTTTGAATCTGTGGTATTAAAAGAAAAGTACTTCAATATGCAATTATTAACAGATGTGTTTGCATGATTAAACCTATAATTGTAAGTTGTCTTGTGGCTGAACCTGTATTATTTTGTGCAATTGCATTACACCAAAATAGTAGGGATCAGTCCCTAATTTTAATACCTACTTTCAGTTTGCATAATAATAGATTAACAATTCTATAATAGTTTTGCTAAACTGCCATCACTTAATAATTTTTCAGGGTATGAGCCCATCAGTTATTTAATTTAGAAAATGTCTGTGTCTGCTCTTTAATCTACCGCTTGCTGGTGTATTACCATTAAAACTATGAGAATGACACCATGGCTCTTTGAGGAATGGTCTGTAACCTTCTGTTATATAACTTGGAATCACATTCACTTTTCAATGCTTGCATGGCATTGATAGCTCATAGATATTTTGTGACTGATTAATAGATCCAGCTGCTTTTTCTTCTTTATTGTTTCCAACTGAGAAGCTCCTGGATTATAGAAGAAATTCTCATTATTGGTCCCTGCATGAATGACCTTTACTTTCTGCAGTTGAATTTCATCCATATCTGTATTCCATTCCTTAATGTCAGGGAGTTCTTCCGTTACAAGTATCTCATCTTTCCTATGCTCACAGGGTTGCCAATTTTGTGTCAGCAAGTGAAATACCTTTTCATTTTTCTTTCCAAGGGTAATAATGAAGATATTAAATGAGTGTTGATTAGTGCTTCATTGTCTACTTGGAACTCGATATTCACTTACATATTTTTGAAATTTCCTTTTGAGTCTGTGTTTACATGTTTTACTGTTCACATTCTAGTTCTCTTCTTTCCCATTACCATTAATAATGTCTAATATAATACTGAGTGGCACCAATATCTGATCTTATCGAAGTATATGTTTATATTGTATACTGTGGATGCCCTGGAAGGGCTCCCCCTAGGCTTTGGCCTCTCCCATGGAAGACTAAGGACCAAGATGTCAGTCACCCCAGTTACACTCCCCCTGTTTGCCTTATATGTTTAAGCTCTGGTTTCTGTAACCCCATTAGTTTAATGGCCTGTTGGCTGTTACTCTCCCCAGTTTGCTATGTAAGGTTAAGTTCTTGTAAGTTCCCAGTTCTCTGTAACCCCATTGATATGTCCCCCTGCTCGTCTCCCTTGACCACTTTCCCCATGGGTGTATGTACTTGTCCTCCCACCTACCCTTCCTGTTGACTGGTCCCTGCCGCTTGACTCCTCCCCCATTTGCACCCATACTTTAACCCTGGACCCTCCACCTTTGTCGTCTTCATCCCTGGACCCCTTTGCATGTGGCTGCAATAAACCCTGTGGAACTCCAAATGAAGACCCTTCCTGTTCCCTCATTGTCGGCGATCCTAACAGCTGTTCGATGTGTGTGTGTGTGTGCGTGGGTCTCCTTGCTGGAGTGCCTGTGATGCCAGAGCAGCTTCCATTGCTGGGGATGCTTCTGGAAGGTTACGGCACCCAACCCTACCATCGGTGGGCACCCACTGCCACAGCAGTATACTATACACTATAGTGTATATTTTTATATTACAAAATATATTCTTGCATTTAGCGCAAGAAATTATTTTAAATATCTGATGAGTTTGTTATAATCTACATCTGATAAGCAGTCCTAGAGGAGAATGACCATGTCTAGATTCCTTCCCCAGTAGTTGGAACAATTTTGTTGGATATTACCTGGGGCAGTTTATCTCTCAGTAGCTACCCTAGTTTGGAGTAATTCCCTTGATCTGTTCTATTTGAAATCTAGGGTGTGTCCCAGCATGGAAAGTGATCAATGTGTACTTACCTTTGTTTCTCTGAAAATTCTTTTCATCCCTGACCTCACAGTGTGTGTGCTTATTCCTGGCAGACTTTATACTGACTTCCTTCTGGATCTGCTGTAGTGGCAGATTTGTTAGTCCACACCAAGTCTCCAGTCACAAAAACACTGCCTCTATTCTGAGTTATTTCTCCTGTCTGTTAACTACCCTGCCTTCTCTTCTATGTAATGTCTTTGTTTATACTTGGGCAACTTCTCAAAGCTATCTCCATTACCTCTTCTCTTATAGGACTAGCAGCTTCTCTCTTCTGTCATCCTATCTTCTCTTTCAGCATGTTTCTCCTCATAGATGCCCACTACAGCATAGCTGTTCCTAAACTGGCTCTCAATCCTCCTGCCATGTTCTTACAGTTGTTCTTTTTTTGGTTTATTGATCTGCCATTCAGCTTCTGTTGTTCAGTAAATGCAGGCTGTCAGTTTTTTATGCAGCCTTCTCTCTTCCATTTATCTTGACATTCCTATCTGGACTTACTTCTGTTGTCCAGGTCCAGTCTTCATTTCTTGTTCTCCATTAGCCCCATGGGAAAAACTTCTCACAAACCCAGGTTCTGTCACTTGCTCAGAGAGAATGCATTTTTTACTTTTTTTTTTTTTTTAATCTTTATCTTCCCTTTTTGGTGAGCAGTTCACTGTTACTTGTTGCCTGAGTAACTGTTTGCACTCCTTACCTTGCCTTTAAAGCTAATCATAGGTGGGTTAAAGTTGCTTTACACAAACTCAGTGTTTTCTGTCGTATGTTGGGCTCATTGGTCAGTGATCTCCATGTAGCAGTCAGACTTTTATGTCTGGAAGTTTACAATCTTTGTGATACCTCAAAATATAGGAACAGAAATTGAATTAAACAGGAAAAAAAATGGATTTTTTTTTCCAAGTAATTCCACTGCTTTTTAGCGGAAGACCATGGTAACATAAAGGCAGCCAATAAAGAATTTTTTAGAAAATATTTGCTGTCCCTCTTCTGCTCTGCATCAAAAACATCTACCTGTATGCATGTTTGTCTCCTATTTATTAGCAGAGGTGTCCTAGCAAATGCTTGCTGTTCAGTGTTTCTCCATAACTGACAGACGCAATTCTCTACAGAACACCTGGAGAAGAATGTTATAAAAGTAAATCATTGGAGACAAGGTGAAGTGTGTACACTGTTTTTATAATGCATTTCACTGCCCTGTTCTTTCTCAAAGCATGAAGCTGTAATCCAACTGATCTAGCTGATGAAAAGACAAAATAGTCTGCTTCTTTTAACAGAATTTCAATTCCTTGTTCTCCTCTTAGAGGCTGAATCTCACAACTATATTTCTTTAGTAAAGAATTTAAAAGTAGGAGTCAGAGGTTGATGAATGTTGTTTCTTCTTTTTGGGGCTCATAATGAATTATTTAATAAAAAATATTTAAATTCTATTGCATAATTAAAAGTACATGTGCATTTATAATAATTTGATGCAAAGCTACTAAAATTAGAATTGTACCAAAATCTAAACAGTTTAGAATTCTGAAGAAACCTCAGTCTTCAATATCATGTGAATTTTAACCTTCTTTTACAAATAACAGAGAAGAATTTTGTTCCCTGAAAATTTCTTCCAACTCTGCCAGTTGGTGAAAGAAGAGACCTATTTTCTTAGCATGAAATAGAAAATTTATCACTGTTTCACCTAAGGTCTGTTGACATCCATGTTTTCTATCAAAATTAATATAGGAGAAAACCATAGAGAGATAAAGCAAAATTACTTTCACAAGCATTAATTGCAGTCTACAAAATTACTATACTTTTAGATCCTGTAGTTTAAACTGGTACATCTTCTAACACTCCTGAAATATTTCTGTTCTGAGGAGAAGAGGAATGACATACAGGACCTGATCTTTACAGTCATTCAAACAAAGTAAAATTTGAAAGGAAATTGTACTTAAAAGTACAGACTACGCATATTATTCACATTGAAGACCTGGTTTCACGTACAATTGGAAGGACGGTAATTAGACAAACTAGACTACATATCTTTGTTATCATACCCTGAAAAGTACAAGGCTTTTCTTTCTTATTTTGTCACTAGGAATCTGTTTTAAATGGATTACTTCGACTAAATGCATTAAATTCTTCAGAAGTTCTTTTGTCTAGCAGCCGAATAGTGCTTTCTGGAAAAATTTGAGTGCAACTACATTGTTGGATGAAGATTATGAAGATAAGTTGCAAACTCTTTGATTATTTCCTAAGTTTTCTGCTGTATAATATGTAACCCAGGAGGGGTTTTTACATTTTTATTTCAAAAGCCTAAGTTTCAAATAGCTTTGTAAGTTCAATTCTGTTTCCACGCACTTTGAAGATGCAATACAATCAAGACACTTTGGGATGAATTTTAAGACTTATGCATGAAAAATAATCACATACAGTTTGATCATAAATAAAGGGGGGTTTTTGTGTATCTCCTACAGATTGCTTTGAAAGTTTACCGTTTTAGAAGTTCATAAGCTGAAGCAAAGAAAGGCCCTAAGGGTCAGACAGGAGTTCTAAAACTTTGAATATGTTTTCTATAACACACTAATTTTAAATTTCTGTAGGCGTGACCCAAAGTCTGTCAAAGTAAATGTAGTTGTTTTTCTTCTTTCCAGTAAATTTTAACCAAAAAGATCGCCTAATTTTCTAAGAGAAAGAAAGCATATGTTTGAAAGACTTGTGCTCTGCTTTTGAGAAATAATTAAGATAATTGTAATGTCTTATCATCTTAGGAGTTGGACATTTAAATAATTTATTAATAGAAAGACTGTAGTTAGAAAATAAAGTGAGTCTATTAGGCATCAAGACTTCCTTTAACTGTCCCCACGAGGTAAACATAAAATTTTACATTCTACTGCTTGATATTGACATTTCTGAAAATTAAAACAAACAAACAAAAAACCCCCCCCCAAACCAAACAAAAAATCAGGAGCTGTTGAGGCCAGTCCTGACACTGCTGTATTATTTTAAGATGCAAGTTGTAGGAAGTACTAGGAAGAGTTACTTCCGAGGCTTTATTTACTCTTTATATTTTTTAATGATTTTGCCATAGATGGCGTAAGACAGAGAGCACTGCAGGTAACTGAACTTTTAGTAAAATTTTGCAAGATTACATAATATTTATGGCATTTGCACCATATTGTATTAGAATTAGTGATGACTGCTTCAGGAACACTCAGACTTCTAAGAGAAGAGAAACATGATTAAATGTAATACCTCCTTGTTTTCTCCCACGATATTCTGATTCTCTTCACTTTTATTTACAGTACAATATTTATCTTATTCTAAACCTGTAGATGATATTACATTTGGAGTGTTTAAGTCACAATGGAGAACTGGAGTTAACATGAAGTAATACAGAAACAGCAGCACTTTCACTAACTTTTGAACAAAAAAATGCTGTTGCTAGAGATGATGCAACTGTTTAAACTATGAGGATTTAAGAGTTTAGCAGAAACTGTGGACTATTGTTCAGATAACTAGAGGTATTGATGCCTGCAAATGACTTCGGAGCTTAAAGGAATTAAACTAGTTGAAAAGCAAGTAGAATAATTCATTGTATAGAATTAATTCCACAAATTTAGTTAGAGCAGTCTAGATTACTGATTGCAGACACCTTCCCCTGAGAATTGATCTCTTTCTACTGTGAATTGCTCATGAGCTGATTTTCAGTTGCTTAATTATAAATGTTGTGGGAATGGGGAAAGAACAGCCTACACACCACTTAAATTTAGGCAACTAACTTAAGTGCCTGAGACAGCAGGCTAATCTACTAGGCTTCTTATATACTCAGTGGAAAAAAATATAGACTCTTCCTCAGGGAGAATTTAGATAAAATTTTTAAGCCCTTGCTCTGTTTTGCAGTACTTTCATTTTTCTTCACAAATCCTAAGAATATTCTCAGTTGTTTCTGTCACCTGAAATGTATAATTTCCCTTAACACTCTGAATCTATAATTTGCTCTTAAAGAATTTAAAAACATACTAAAACATTTGGTTTAGACACTTTAAGGCAAGAATTTTGCTTGAGCATAGCAAAAATAGTACACAGGTATGTTCAACAAAACTGGCTCTTCCCTGGAAGGTGTTAAATAGAAATAGTAGAAGGGTCTGGCTGGGGCAGAAGACATCCTCCCAAATGCCCTGTAATTACTCTAGAATCATGGAATGGTTTGGGTTGAAAGGAACCTTGAAGATCAGCTTGTTCCAAACCCTGTCCATAGGCAGGGACACCTTTCACTATATCAGGTGTCTCAGGGCCTCATCCAACCTGGCCTTGAACACTTCCAGCGATGGGGTATCCATAACCACTCTGGGAAACCTGTACAGTGTCTCACACCCTCATAGTAAAGATATTCTTCCTAATATCTAATCTAAACCTCTTCTCTTTCAGTTTAAAGTCATTCCCCCTTTAAAATTTGGTTAAAAAAAAGGATAGTTTGAAGCTGCATCTTGCTTGGTCTGATGCTGTCCCAGAAGAAGTTTACCAAAGATATGGTTTACTGTTTTTTCTCTCTACCCACGTGAGCTGATCTCTTAGACTTAATGTTTCCAATATCTATTCCTGCAGTTGTGATTTCAAAATTGGTTTTCAATTAGAAGTTACCAGTACTGACTTACTAGATACACAAGTAACAAACATCCAGATAAATCTTTATTTAAGCAAAATCTTACAAATCCCTGTTTCAGATTTTTGTTCAGATCCATAAAGGCTTGTAAAATATATTTTCTAGAAGAGTTTGTAAAAATTGCACGAATCCAACTAGTAGAGTTTAAGACCTAAGGATTTAATTAGGTCATCTGAGATCAGCAGATTACAAAGAATCCCAGCTTACAATAATTAAATAATTATTTGAGGTAATCCTGGCCACACTGGTTGATGTATTGGAAAACCTGTGCAGATGATTACAAGCAGGAAAAACTGAAACAACAAAAGCATGCAAAAAGGCAAAAAGAATGAGGGAACTATGGATCACTAAAGGCAATGAAAATGTACAAGAGGCTTTGAACTAAAATTCAAAACAATCTTGAAAAAAATGGAGTTACAATCAGAAAACAATGAGATTTATTAGGGAAATGATAGCTTTCAAACAGGAATAATCTGCTACATAATTAAAGAGTGAGGAACCAATTCTTCAGAGAAAGATTTTGAGTTATATCTGTTAGCAAGCTTGAATATAGGTCAGCAATGGCATGCTGAATGAAAGAAAAAAAATTTGTAGAACATGCCAACACTTGTACAGCTTGTAAGCCATATGCACATCCCGAAGATAAGAATAGTTTTAATTTCTATCCAGTCTCAAATAGTCATGGCAGTTTGTGTCAGCTTCTCTCTGTCTTCTCCATAGGCTCTAATGGAAGTCCAAGTAAAGACCATTAACTTCATTGTCCTACTTTTCTCCATTTCCCTTTTTCTCTCTTCTCTTCCTCTCTTCCATTTACCAATTCCTTTATTATTTAGATGGGTTTCCATGCTCCCAAACAATGAAAAACTCCTGACATTTTGACTAGTAGTCCTGGAAATCTGTTATCTTTCTCACTCAGGAACTTCCATCCTCTTGAACTGAGGAAGCAAAATCCTTAAGGGACAGGTTTTTGGATCTCACAAATTACTCCAGATTCCTTTCAAGAAAATGAGCCTCCAGCCCTTGATTAGTAGATACATGAGTTCTCAGGAGCCATGGGTTTTGATTTTGCCAGTTTGCCTTTATTAGGAATGGGGAGAAAAACACCTTTACATTTTTAGAGATGAGTCTCTTAAGCCTAAGTACTATGTTCTATTTGGGATGTGGATTTAGTTCTGAACAACTCATCTGAAACAGATATTTCTGTCTGCTCCCTGAGGGATTTATTGGCAAAACTAGCCATCTATTAACATTATCTTGGGACTCTGCACAGGCAGAATAGGTACTATAAATCTTAGTTGGATAAAAGCCCAGAAGCTATAAGGTTTTACTGGAGAGCAAATAGAAAATCGTCAAAAATTCAAACCTGTTTATTTTACTTAGAATGAAAGAACATTCTGAGTGAAGCTTGGCTGGAAACATCTTTGGAGATGGCCATTTTGCCCACCTCACACTAATCAATTACATATCACACCTTGCCCTTGCACACATTTTCGTAAAGGCATAAAATTATTTTTCATGGGCCATGCAAAATAACAGAAATTTGTATTACTAATTACTATGTCAATGGCCTTGGACTTGGATGAGATTAGAATTAACAATAAAAGAAATGAACAAATATATCTATAATATCACACTGCATTAGTGGTAATAGTCTGCAATTTAAATTTACATTACTTATCAGGATTCCTGTTTCTAAACTGTCAGATAAAATCAAGATTGCACAAAGCCAAATTAGTTACGATTAATTCTGTTACTTTTTCCTGACTAGTCTCACAACAATTATTGCAGAACATTATAGACTTACTTAAACATAGTTAAAAATTTTCTTATTAAAATTAGAAGATGGCTACCTATTCAGAACTTGTCAGTAAGAGGGTACATGCTATTCACACTTGGAGGATTTGAAGTCCCAAAAATACTCTTTGATTTATGTTTCTTAAATTTTAGTTTCTATGTACATACTATTTTCCTTCCACTTTCATCATGCATACTTCATTCTGGCTAACCTCCTTTGCAACAGGTATTTTTTCAGCAGTTACTGCCATATCACCATAGTTATTCTGTTATTATAGTTTATTGCACTGCATCTCCAAACAAATCATGCTCTAGCAAAGAAACAAAACATTACCACTTATCACAACTACTGGCTTTATTTTAGCTTTTAACCAATAAAAATTCAATTAAAATTTTTCTGGATATAAGGCTGGTTTTTATACAGCATTATACAATTAGTACAGTTTACTTATCCAATAAAATTTTTTAATCTGTGTTGCCAGTTTGCATTTCTGCAGTATCATAACAGGGCTAAAAAGCCACCACTGCGCTCAATGGCAAAAAGAGATTTTATTACATTATGTCTTAAAAAAATCTAACACATTCAGAAAGTTTAAAAATTCAATTATTAAATATAAACCTGGAAGATGACAAAACTGTTCTGTACCTATTCTTATAGGTGTGTGTGAATAGGTATGGAATTCACACCTTTTCTTAGAGGTGTATTAGCCTCCAAGTTATTTGTAATTTATGTAAATTAAAAAACACCTAGAGGAAAACTTTTGCTTTTGAACTATGGCAATAAAAATAAATTTAAAAAATCTTCACAGGATTGAAGTTTGCCATCTCATTTACAATACTTACAATGAAATTGCTGGAAACCACAAACATTTGTATTTATTTACTAAAAACCCCAAACAACTTGTTGCTCGTGTAGGACATATCTCTGGCAATGCAGTTGTGCTGCTCCACATTAACCTTTCATCTTCCTTGATCCTTATTCAGAGGCATGGAAGGCAACTGGAGGTGTTTAAGGTAACCTGCAATCACTTTTCAAGGCAAGAAAAATTACTATGGAACCTTATCCTGAAAGTCTATAGGGGCAATACCTCTTATTTGGTTCCCATGAAAACTTAATGCAATCTAAAGCTCATCAAGTTAATATTCATAATCCTGAAGGTACATAGAACAGCTGAGTCCTCACACCTTGGGCCACTTTTAATTTGGGAAATGTTATTTGTTTCTAAATAAAAGTAAAACACCATAATTCTGCACTAATTAACTGCTCTAAAACAAAAAAAAAATTCTTTCGAAGGCTTTATTAGAATTATAGAACCATAGGACAGCCCAGGTTGGAAGGGATCTCAAAAGATCACCTGGTCCAACTTCTGATGGGAAAGGGAAACCTAGATGACATTATCTAGCACCCTACCCAATCACATCTTCAAAACCTTCAGTGTTGTCCCTGGCAAGGGTATGCCAGTAAATGAGTGTTCTTGCTGTAAAAAAAATATCTTTTTTATATCAAAAGGTAAGTTCTTGATACTTTAAACAACACCTTGAAATGGGAAGAAAAAATTAAAAATTTTCACTTTATGAAAGACTCTAATAATTTATATGGAGAGTTATAGAACCTGAGTCCTTTGGAAGCTCTGCAAGCCTTTCCAAGAAAGAAATTGTGGTAATGCTTCTGCAATGCAGCATGCTGCTTTCGATCTCACCTCCACTTTATTTTCCCTTGCAAACAAAGGGACTGGTACCACTGGATGAAAAATAATGGTCTGAAGACTTGATTCTTACATAGTCATCTCTTTATGACAATAGGCTTTATTGCCTCTACTCTTGAAGAGTAAGAGAGAGCCAGGATAAACTACCCATTAGGATATCATTAAAAGCTCACGGACAGGGTTCTGACAAAGATGAGATTGCCAAGCATGTTACTGGAGGAAAATCAATACATGAAAATTCTACCAAAGAATTAGTCACTCATCCTAGGAAATTGAATATGAACAAATTATTCAGCGTGATAAATTTAGCAGCAGTAAGATGGCTGGTTCAGATACTTGTAGGAAAAAGAGAACCACAAGAAAGCTGCTCAGGATGGGGACTAGTACCAATCATGCAAAAGTTAAAATCATAGATACACAGACAATGGGATATAGAAAGGAGGAAATGAAAAATTTTGTCATCAACTTAACAATGAGGAAGTGTATTTGTATTTTATGACAAAAATGTATGCTTTCCAAAAAGGAGGCTGAAGCAATTTCAGGCAGGCTGTGGGACTGGTGCCAAGAGTTTGTAACTATGAAGTAAATGTTGACTTAACATCAATAGCAACTGAACAAGACTCAAAGAAGATTTCTTCATCCTTAGGCTTATCAAATGAGGGCCAGGAAATTACAGCTTGAGAAAACCTCCATCAGGAAAAGGTACACATTTACAAAAAAGCAAGGGAAATAGCGCCATTATTGTAATTCACAAGCTTCATACACATCATCATGCTGTCAGGGCATTACTTGCTGAAAGGAGACCTTGGCAATATGTCCTATGTCTACCTGATCTGCCAAAGACATTACCTGAGGAGGAAGAAGGAGGTTTCAGAATGACACCAAGTACAATAGATCAGACATTCAACTTAAGAACTTGAACAGAAAATACTGAGAATATGAAATGGAACTACACTGTGACTTCACAGGCTTCAATAGAGCATTTGATCATTCATGGCAGCAAATGCTATGGACTGTGATGAAGACACTCAACATTAGCGAAAGAACAGTGACAACCATTGAAATCCTTTATTATAGTGCAGGGAGTAAAGTCCTTGAAGGCAACACACTGAGTAAGTAGTTCCATATAACAGCTGGTACAAGAAAGTGATGTCTCCTATTGCCACATCTTTTCAATAGTTTCCTTGTCAAAGGACTCTGAAAACTTTGAAGGAGTGCTATCAGTTAGAGATAGTAATACAGGTAATCTATCTTTGAAGATGATGTAGATTTGATAGGAGGAATGGGATCAGTACAAGGAAAACAATGGCAAAGCTGGGCAGCACTACAATGATATATGGTATGGAGATCAGGACGAAAAAAATAGCAGTGTAATGACAATGAAGATTACTGACTTTGAAAAAGAAACAGATATCAAAAGCAAGAAAGTTGAATGGGAGAACTTATTCAAGTACCTTGGTACTACTACCATGAAAGATAGGAAACTTGAAACAGAAATCCAAAGAATTGCCCTCATGCTAGCAGTGCTCACAGTCCAAAATACAACCTGGAAAGACAAGAACAACTTTAGTAGATCCAAGAGCAGAAAAAAAAGGAACTTCTTAGAAATATTGTGTTCTCAAGAGCATGAACAGTGTGAAACAGGTGAAACTCAAACAGCAGCAAGAGAATGAAGAATTCAAGCCTTTGAATTCAGATGTCTCTGCAGAATTCAATAGATACCATGTACAGTGCACAGAACTAACAGCTCTATTACAGGGAAGCAGGATCTGCAGTAATTGGATCCCATGAGCCTCTGCTAGCAGCAGTGTAAAGAAAGAAGCTGGAAAGGTTTGGCAATGTGACTAAAGCAAAAGTCCTAGCAAAGATAAATTTGCAGAGAAAAGAAAAAAAAAGAAAAGAGGAAGAGCTGTTTGTGCAAAACCTGGTAAAAAACATCATCGGAAGTTGGATAGGCAAATCTCTAGCAGAACTTCTTTGGGCAGTTAAAAGCACCTGAAATGAAAGATTATGGTTATCACCTTACTATGACGGGGCCAGCCAGAAGAGAGGAAAGGAATTATCGCAGCACAAAAATCTGTTATAAACCCCATCAATACAGAATTTCTAGGAAGCATAATCACTGTGACTATATTTTATAAATAAGTAAGATGTATTTTTTTGTTCTTTTCAGTATTTCTTTCTCGCATTTGTTCAGGTGATATTTAATAATTTCCAGACCTGCACCTCCTTCCCTAGGTAAAAGGGAAAAGAATATTTGCCCAACACATTGCTGTTAGTGGATTAGGGACAAATCTGGCACCTTGAGAGAGACAAAACTGTCACAACTTCATGTCCCCAGCTTAATCAGTGGTGAGACTGAGCATATAATCCCTATGCACACCAGGAACAGGCTCAAACATGTCTAAGCTACATTTAAATAAACACTGGTCTAAACAGATCAATACAGAGAGAGACACAGAGCACTTACACACAGACAATACAGAAAGTGTTGCGGCGGCGGGCTGTTGGTGAGGTGCCGCAACCTCCCGAAAGCGTCTCCGGCAAGGAGCCGCTCAGCGTCACAGACACATTTCCCCACAAACATACACACACTGCACAGCTTTGTAATCCTCTGACCAGGAGAAATGGGAAGGGTTCTCGTATGGAGTTCCACATGGTTCACTGCAGGGACGCGTGAAGGGATCAGGTAACAAAGAACAAGAGCAATGGGAGCGTATAGGGGTTCTATCTGAGGGCTCAGGGGCGGCACACAGGAGAGCCAGGGTGTGTGACCCAGTGGGAGGACAGGTAAGGAGTGGCTCGGGGACAGGAGCCAACAGGGAACTGAGGAAGGGAGAACAATCTGGAACCTGACCCTGTAGGGGAGAAAAGAGGCAGGGAAACAAGAAGCCAGTCGGGGAGGCAGAACTGGAGTACATTTAGAACTTCAGTGTACCCTGGGAGAGGCCTTCCTTGTCAGCAGAACTAGGGGATTGGTCCTTGCCCTAGGGCTCGTCCCTCCAAGGGACCACAACTGGCCCTGGTTCCTTGGGCTTGTAGTCCTCCTCAGAAACCAATGGCTTTATTCTGCTTCCCTGTTTGCTGAGCAGGATGGAGATCTGTTACTGGGAGTATGTATGTGTATATATGTACAATATGGGTCCCCCCACAGCTGGGCTTACACTCCCAGTCTGCCCAGTAGCTGGCACCTGGACACACAAAGTCCTGCGGCCACAGCCATGCTCTAGCTGCTGGTACAAATGCTCTCACAGATGCACACATACACAGAGATCCATCAGAAACTCCCCTAATCCCCAATGACCACCCTGCAACCTATCCCTACCTTTCTCTTAGAGACCCCCAGGCTCTCAGACCACCCCACTGACTTGGTGGCTCACCTGGTTTGATCTTTGCTGGCACTCACAGACTCAATTTACACACTCGCTCTGATGGTTGGCACCATGGACATCTGTATCCCTGAGACCCGAGGTCCCACGCCAGTTTCTGGCATGGCCATCCACCCACTGGGCTCTTGGCAGCTGCTTCCACCTCTAGACTGTGGTCTGCCTGCAATCCCTGTCCCAGACGCACAGAGGCATGTGAAAGTTCCTCATCTGGAAAAGAATAGAAAGGAATTTAGTAAGGAAACAGGACAGTCTATGCAGATCAGGTGCAGGGCGCAGACAAACAGGTTTACCAACCAGCAAACTGTGTACATGCAACAACTCCTACTTCCCTGTTTATTTTCCCACTATTCTCCCTCCTGAAACTACCTTGATTCCTCTTTTTTCCCTACATTTAATTCTACCCTTAAGCTTCCCTTAATATATCTTGTGCAATCCCCAAGTGTTCTTCCCCTCACCACATAACGTGTCCCGTGCCTGTGGACAATACCCCCTCAGTTCAAAAGTTGCTCTGATGTTTACCTCTGGTGATGGGTTCCATATCTGGACAATAAGACTGCAGCTGTTGTGTAACAGCCGTAGAAAGGGCTTTGAAAGTGTGTTACCTCTTCTGAGACCTCAATTTGTGTTCCCTCCTCTTCTCGTTCTTCTGTCTGGGTCTGTGGAGATGGTCCCTTGATGGCTTGATGGCTTCTGTGATGCTTCTGGGAAAAGCCAGGCCAAGGCATTATTTGGGCTCCCTCACTGGTTTCTGTGCTCCTTTTTGGGCATATAGACTAGATTTATTGCACAATTATAATTGGCTACTGTCATATGACATTACCTTTTCTACTGCTGAGCAAGGTAAGAGGTTGTACTTGTTACTTCTACTTTTATTTCAGTTTAATTTTAACTTTTGCTGTACAACCATCTTCTGTGTAAGCATTCCAGAGCAGGTTGTTTCTCAACCTGTTGGAGACTGACATGGATTCAGTTTGTGGGTTTTTTTGCGCCTTTTCTTCTGTAGTTGTATATCTAGCTGCAGTCTATCACTGCTGTATTCCTTTTGTATCAGGAGAGCTAATATGAACATCTTTTGTCAGTGCAAAACTTGTGATGTTAACAGACTCCAGGAGACACTGGAATTGTGAATGCCCATAACTCAGATCATTAGACAGAAATGCATCACCTCTGATGTTCCTGAGCTCCACAAACTCAGCAACACCATCCTCACCGTACTTCTGTAGTTAAATTGCAGCTGGATTCAAGGTGCTGTCCTGAAAACTCTTGGAAAATAGTAGCCATTGCATATGCAATCTCTGTTCCTAACTCACTATATAGATATTCATATTCAGCTGAGTCCTGTAATAAACCCAATACACTTAAAAAATATTTAATTACCATGCCGACACAAGGAACATATATTTGAAATTCATGCTGAATCTCTCTACCTGTGGTGCTTCATTTGAAATTTGAATGCTTTCATCTTTCTACTATGCTGCACCATCTACACAAAAGTGTTGGAGGAGTCCTCCCAAACTCCCTCCTAATTTACTTTAAATTCATTAGTCCCCTGAAAGACTATCTGGCATGTGAACCACACAAAATATATTAATTTTTTTCTTGATTCTTTGGTGAAAAACTACTGATTCCTAATAAGCAAAGAAAAAATGAATGTTAACTAATTCTCAACCAAAGGTTACCATGAGTAACCTAAATGTGGAATATTATTAAATAGGAAAAAAAAAAGAAAAAAACAAAAGAAAGAAATCAGAGTAATTTATTTGATTTGGGCTTTATTTCTTGCTTTGAATCTGCAAAAATAAAGTGAAAATAAGATATGGCATGGACATTCTGTATTATTTATACACAATAATAAAGAACAGATTTGCATTATTTTTCCCCACAAAAGTGGAGTATTTGATGCATGAGACAGTCTGGTAACCACTGAAGATTCTCACCCAAATCAGATTCTGACCTTGCAATCTTCATTTATGCTAATGGCCTTTCAGCTTCAACAGGAAGTCAATGGGACTATTCTTATCAGTAAATATTTTTGCTGCATATAGGTATGGTACATCTTGTAGTATTTCTGCTTGGAGTGGATGAAGAGATAAAATTCTAATTACTGAGAAATCCACCTGCTGGTTTTTTTGTTCTCCTGATTGAAAAAAAAAAGCAAAAAAAATAAAGAAAAAAAAAGCAAAATGGGTCGAAAGTTGAAAAGAGTTGGTTATTGTAAAGATAAAGTAAGAAATCAAGACAAGCTGTACTAGAGATGCAAGCCATAAGGGAAAGTGTGGGTGGAAGGTGGGAGTCCAACAGACCTGTGGGAGACAAGAGCAATAATAGCTGGCAGCAAAATGTGAAAATTGGTTCAGAGATAAAGCTCAACTGTTCAAAAATATGACCAACATGTATGACTGAAAAAAAAAGTCTAGATACTTTTAGAAACATTTTAATTTTATGTATTCACCAACAGAAAACTCCCTAGTGGAACAAATACATTGCATCCATTTCCAAAACAACAGAATGGGTGCACAATCAGCCAAGTGCATAACAAGTATTGCTGTTTCCACAGCTTTCTTTTCATCTGCCTGTGTGTGGTACTCTTGTAATAGTTTCTTGTTTTCTTTGGGTGACTTTCCTGAACTCTATAAAGAAATCTCTACAGGCGTTACTTTTATCCTCTTTATTTCACTTATTTTTATTTTCTATAATGCAGATTCAGAAGCACCAGAATGTTCATTCATAAATAAAAGTTCTAAGAAAATGATGCAGGAATTGCATTAAAAAATTATCTTTTCAGATGTCCTGAATAAAGCATCCAGTATTTTGTTTTGCTTTGATGTAGTGCCAGTTGTTCATTAAACCACCACGGTTAAGATAAATATTTTCAGTATCAACAAACACTAGCTGTGGTTCAGTACAAAGGATTTTAGTACTTTGTGCTGAAATGGCAATGGAGGAATTTGAAATGTTCAATGACCTGCAAGATCCAATTCTATTTGCATACTTTGCTGTTGCAGCATTATTTAGATAGTGTATGAAGTAAGGCATATAAAAGTCTAGCTGTTTAACTGTCTACGTAAACTTTTTATTTCCTCTGTGAATTTCTTTATCTTGCCCAAAGTTGATATTTGTCTTCTATTTAAATATGCTTATCATTATTTTAAGCAAATGTAAGGTTAGTAAGAATCAATGACTTGACAATGTCAAAGCCATGACAGGGACTTTCAGGTAATTTGCAATTTCTAGAAGCATAGTGTCCCTCAGCTTCTTCTAATTTTGAACTACTTTAAAAAATAATATTCCTAAACTCTTTTTTTATAAATATCCCATTGGTTTAATATATTTCTGATGTCTGATATGAGCTGAAGAGCTGACTAAGATTCCTGGCTGTGAATAAATTTGATTTTGCTTTTTGAGTAGAGCCCATTCTGAATTCTCTTCCTAAAATTTGACAGACAGGCAGACACACACACAGAAGTGGTAGTCCTTAAAGTAAGTTCACATAATTGCAGGTGATGAAATTACTGGGGATTAGTTGGTTACTGATCTGAAATAAGATACGCACCTGAAAAGAGACTATTCAATCTCCTAGCTCTGTCCACTTGAATTATAGAAGCAAAGATTAGCCCACCCTGTTGACTACACCAGTATGTTCTACCAGGCATGAGCAGTGAAAACACTTGTAGTCAGTTGCTTGCAGTTGGAATTTACCACACTCCAAAAACATGGCAGTTTGTAAATCTATCATTGTATTCAAAGACAAGAGAAACAGGATCCTTTCCCTATTGATGATACGTCCATGTTGAATGTAATACTGAAAGCTTAAACTTTATGCTCCTTTACTGATTTAAAAAATGTTGCTTTGGCAGGAAGACACAGGTAATATTTGGCCATTGTGAATACATAACATGTAGTTGAAGTGGCAAAGGATCAATTTAGTTTGCAGAATACAGCATGTGGGCTGTGAATTTCTTTCCTCTCTAATCAATATTTCATAGATACTGAAAGCCGCCAGTATAAAAATTTTCCAAATTCTAAGTGAGGTGCTTCTTTGTACATGTTCAAAGAATCATTTGTAGAAAACTGACCTGAAGTATTTAAAGCTGAAAAAAATATTTTTTTAGTATGATCTGTGACAGAAAGGGAAAGAGAGAAAGGACTTTACATTCATATCTTTCATGGTATTCAAAGTTCCAATGATTCTCCCTGTGTTTTGGAAAATATAAATCAGAAAATTATGCTCCGAGGATGTGCTGAAAGCAACCTTTTCTTCACTTCACATAAAAGCCTTCTCAGATTCAAAATTTCAGTCTGCTTTCTCCACTGAGAATGTTTTTGTTCACAACACTGCAATGACTTTGGGTAAGTGTTAGAGGCAGAGAAGCTGCAAACTTGTGTTTTACAGGACTTGAATTTGCTCACAGCAGATGGAATTGCACAGAAACTTTTACAAGTTCCTGAATATGTTGTCTCCCACTGGAACTAAGCCTATGCTATTCTATCCTCAGAGCTTAACTGCACCATAGAGTCCCAATGGCACTCTGTAAGTGAAAATGCACTTTCAGAGTGCTTCACTGACCTCGATTGCACTAGGCAGGTGGGCCCATTACAGATGTACCAAAGCAGCAGATCTCTTAAAGAGCTGAAGTGCCCATTCCAAGTCTGTGATTTAAGTAATTTTAATTTATCTCTACTCCAGAATACTGCTGCTTACTTCTCTGCCCTGCTTACATATTTTTTTACCTGCAGTTGCCAATATTTTAACTCAGCAAAGGCTAGACATTGATAGCTAAACCCATAACCAAATAAAAACTATTTGCACCATTTGAGGTCAAAATAACCACTAATGTAAACATGATTTCTGTCCATCACCATCCCCGTCACACATATGCACACCCTCCTGCCCATCAGATATTTAACTGGTGAAAACTGTTGGAGAAGATCTAAGTGATAGTCTGCTAGGCATTTTACTCCCAGACTATCACTGCATTTATTGCATATAAACAATGCTCGTGTTGCTCATGCCTGTTCCATATTGTTTAAAACTGATCTCATAATTTCCTCATCTTTCTATTCCCTCCAGTGTGCCTGGAGTTCTGATTAGTAATTTACCACAGAGTTCTGTAACAGTGAATACTCTACTGCTGCTGTTAATTAAATCTGTGTGGGTAACTATTCACTCACTAGAGACAATCATTGCAGCTAGATATTGTCAGGCCTGAGGCTTTGCTCTAATAGAATCTGTACACATCCCAGAGGTGGTATGTTCTGTATGTGGAGAGGAAGCAGTGAGCCAGATCTTCTAACATATCCAGCCAGTGATTCAGTGAATGAATGCCAAGGGTTTCAAAAGCTTCAAAAGACAATGTTCCTAAGACTGAAAGATGGGCAGAATCAGAGCAAAACAGTATGGATTTTTTATCATTCTTGATATACTGTAATCTCATAACCTGAGATTTAGCCCATGTTTCTTTTAACTTTAATTTGGGACACATGACTGACATGGAGTGCTTTAAGTTGTTAAAATTAATCATTTAGAGAGATGTCATACACTGTGAATGGTATTGTTATATTAGGAGCATAGATGAGTTGAGGACACACGTGGTAAAAGTGGTTTATAACACAATACTGAAGAATTGCATAAAGGAGATTGAAAGAAACTACTGATAATTTTCCACCAGCTAGTTTCAGTGGTGACCTATAAAACATTCCCCTATCAGATGATGATAGCTTTTGCCATATTCAAAGGATTTCAAATGTGTGTCAGGAGGTTACACACATCACAGGAAAACTGAAAATTTTTAAAGGTTACCATTGTCTTCATTAGTCCCATCCCATTAACAAAGGGACAGTTGCCTCCAGCAGGCAATTGCTGCCTCACGAACTCTGCACGTAAATTGCTGCAGTAAAGGCATCTGCAACAAGATCTAGATTTTTTTAGGAGGGAATGCCTTAACTGGGTTACACAAATTGTTTAAGAATTATACAAAGTATAGTGTTTCTCCTTATTAAAAGCTATAAAAACTGTACATTATTTTCCAGTCAACAAGTGAGCAATTAAAAATTATTTTTCTTCATACGGATGTAATTATCTTTTTATATGCACATGGGGTTGTATGATAACTAACAAAACGAGAATTATTATAATAGGTGACGAAAATACCTGGTTAGTAGGCAGTGGAAATGCTTCTCTTAAATTTTGGAAGATGTGGTAAGGCTAAACTATGTTTTTGCATGGATGCATAATGCTAGTAGACAGAATACTTTATATGCTCAAAGAACCAGTTTCACAAACACCAATGTAGTCATAGTTAATAGTCTATTTTCCTTGTTCAATAGATAGATGTGAACAGAATGAGAACTGAATTGTTACATATACATGAATAGGTATACAGCTATATATACAGCTAATAAAACATATATATAACTAATAATACATATCTTATATAAAATATATCTGATAAATAGTTATATATATCCAAAGAAGAAGACAACTAGATTATTAGATATTACAAAATCTGGAGGCAAGAAGCTTCCTGGAAGCAGGTCATTGCCTAGAGCTGTGGTATCAAATGTCAACAATTTAAACCTTGGGTATCCCATCCAAATGGGTCATCTAAGCCCCAGCTGTAACCACTGCAGCTATAACCTCTGGAAGATTTGTCACACCTCTTGTGGGTATTTTTTTGGTTGTGCTTATGTCTCTTTATACACCTGTCTATCACTGCAGTGCTTGGCAGAGTCACTTGACGACCACACTGTTCATGATAAAAAAGCATGAGCAATTGGCATAAAATCTCTTCTGAGCTCTTGACAGCTTCATAATTTTCTTCTGGCCAGGGACTGAGAGAGCTTTGACAGGTTGCAGTTTTGATCACTGGAGGGAACCAGAGGTGATTCACAGAGGTACTTTAATATCAGCAGGTGCAGCTCAAAGTGCCTCTGTGGCAAATAAAAATTGCCAAGGGGAAATTGCTGTTGATGATGCAAATAAAACAAAAAAGAAAAGGGTAACTTTGATGCTTTAGTAATTTGGGTTTAGCATCGGGATCTTGTAAGATGGTTGCAGGTGCTGGAATGGAGACTGTTAGCTTCTACTCATTGGCAAGGAGAGGAGCTCAGCACTTTTCACCATGACTGTTTTTAATACAGGCATATTTCAGAAGCACATTGTGAAGAAACTCTGGTAGACCCAGACCCTTCAGGAGATTTGGTCATATTGTTCCTCTTTCATGTGGCTTGTGTGGATTCTGCTTATCTAGCACACAGAAGTCAACAAGAACAGTAAGAGTGGTACTAAACAACACTTGAAAAAGCCTGTGAATATATATTTGAGGATACATTCAAGATACACATGGCTAAGAGAATATTTCCTGATTTATCATCCTATATTATTGCTTTTCTATGACATATAATATATATTAAATACTGCATGTACACTTATTGTATCCATCTATACAAAATGAGACAGCAGTGAATTTAAAAACATCCAGAAACAAGTAGAAAATGAACTGGAGGGCTTTTTTGTTACTAAGTGGTAATTAATAACTAAAACCAGCCATGGTTACTTACTTGTTCTACAAAGTGCTCCTGGCTTTAACACATTGAAAAAATTAGTAGATGGTTCAAATGAAAATTTTATGGAAAAAGTATTTGATTTACAGATCTCCTTCTAAGAAGGGGTCTTTGTAAATTTTTATTTGGTAGGATAAGCGCCCAGAATCCTTTCTAGTGGAACATACTGGAAGCGTGGGAAACTCAAACCCCAAAGCCTTTGTGAATGCTACTGGAAATGGTGTAAAGAGAGATTTCTAACAAAAACAAATAATAACTTTTTAAAATCCAGTTTAAGATAAAAAGATTAATCGCTGTGTGCTTTACTTCCTCCTTTTGCCATCTCTGTCTAGCACATTAGGCAGCTGCTAAGTTTTCCTTTCTGGATCAGATTAATTTCTTTACTGTGATTAGCACTCAATTGGACTGTTTAAAGTGAGCACAAGGGGGAAAAAAACCATGATTTAGTGAAATTGCTAAGAAACACTTTGTGAAATAGCTGTGCCTTGCAGAATGTGGGCAGAGCAAAAGAAGCTACAGCTTGATGACACCAATTTAAAAAATCATTCACAAAAATAAAAGTCAATTACAAAATTCTGTATTTAAGTTCATGAAGAGAAATCACAAAGAGAAATCAATAATTTCTTGGGAGATATCAGTTGCTTCAAGTATAATGATTTTTACAGGCATTGTATGTATATTATGATGTACAAACATGAAAAAGTGAGATTTTTTTCAGTCTGTCATTGGCAAGAAAGATTTGTTAATGATTATTTTTCTATAACTCTAATTTACAAAGCAAAGTGACAAACTGAGCAATGAGAGAAGGATGAAAAAGAGGAACAGTATCACTTTGCGTTTTAGCAAAGGTATTGAGCCAGCAAATTACATATATCTGCAGTACAACAGCTTATTTTTGCTAGCCTGCACTCTTGCTGTTTCACCTTAGAAAATTATGACTCATATGTTTTAAAAGACATTAAAGGATTAACAATCAAACATATTTAATAATGAGAAAATCAGAATTTCAATAAATTTATGAAAAGTAAATAAATATGCCAAGTTTCTATTTCATCGACAATAACTGTTGTCATACCAGGAGCTCAGTTTCATAATTCCTTACCATTCTGAACTCTTTATTTACCTTAAACAGGAGAGATTCTTACAGATATTGAAGTCTAACCTCCTTGATTTGTCTATAACTTAACTTTTGAGTCTTGAATTTCACTTTGATTATTGCTCAGAATCTGCTTATGGTATTTCATTTTGCTTTAGACAAATTATTTACTTGTGTCCTATTCTTGAAGCCTTTATTCAACTGAACCATGTATGAGTACTTGAGCATCAGTAGTGCATTAATGAGTTTATACATTTCTGAGTCACAGGAATTATCAAGCTGGATCACAGGTAACTCCCTTTGGGACCATCAACCAATTATCTACAAGAACTGAATCAAATACTCCAGTGAAAGGTACAAAGAAACTAGAAGTAAATGGACATTAAATGATATACCCTCTAGACAGTTTTCTACAGGCTTTGTTGTACTCAGAAACCCCCAAACCTTTATTCTTTCCAAAATGTACTTTATATATATATATAAAATTATTTATTTATTTATNTACTTGCCATGCTCTGTAGAGTCATAGTGTTCTTTACCAGGACCGACAGCATCCCTAAATGTTGATATGGGGGTGAAGACCCTCAGTGTAGAGATCTGAGGGATTGAATAAATTTCTGAGAAATTTTGGATATGCAGTTTTTAAACTGATTTCTGTCCTCTAGTCAGCTCCTGGGGTGTCAGTTTGCGTGAAAAGAGAGTTCAATTGCTTGTGGTAATTGTTCTATGACTGTTGTTGCCTTTGTGCATTTTAAGTAAATCTTAAGTTTGCTTATGTAGCAATGTGCTTTAAGGACATTTTATTTCTATTTTTATTTTATATATATATATATATATATATAAAAGTTGCTCTGGATAATCTCATCCTTTTTTAAAGAAGATACTACTAAATACTTTACAAATTTTGTTTGCTTGGACATCAGCACTAGCAGCAAGGAATGGTTTTCATAGTGGCATCAAGAATGTTTTTCTTTCCTGTGTCATATCTGATTTGCCTAGGTAAGTGGTTAGAAAGATCCATAGAATTAAGTCTTATGCAGTAACATCCATGTCTTTCCTATATAATTCCAGGCATTTTCTCTGTGATCTATCAAGCAGTGAGATATAAGCCCCATTACTACGCTTTCTGATGGTTCTGATTTGAGAACAGGGAAGAGTAAGGAATTTCAATGCAATGAGAGTATATTCTTGCTTTTGGTGCAGTCATACTGAACTTTAGGCAAGTGAGTGTGGTGCCCAGTTGAGGACACTGTCTACCTGTCAGAATCCAAGGCACAGAAAACCTCCAAAGCCTTGGGTCTGCTCGCTCTTAGTTTGAAATATGTACTGGATTCGATCTGAGGCCATGGGAAAAGCTTCCAAACTTACTGACCTATAACAAAGATTTTGGTCTGTAGTTTAAGAAAAGGCATGTTAAGTTAGATGGTAGAGGGTTTTGCAGTGTGAAGTTTAGATATAGAAGTAGTTATAGAATAAAGTAAAAAGCTTAGGATGTGGTGGTGATGATAGAGTGATAGAGAACTGTGAGTCAGTACATGATTGGGTGAAAAATTCCGCAATGTGACAAACATGTAAAACAGATGTGATTAATTATTGGTGTAAAAAGAGAAATATAAATATGTGGCAATTATCTATTGGCCAATTAACCTTTAAGAGACCTTGTAACCTGCAGTCTTGTGCCCACTCTTCATGTTATGGCTGACCTCTAAACTCCTCTGTGAAGGAGTTCTCACGATTTAATGAGACTGTAGCAATATTTTCACTTTAAAGCATCCCGGAGTGATCCCATCTCTGCCCAACATGATCCCAACATCTACCCTCAGCTTTTGTAGCAGTTACTGAAGAGATAGGAACATCTCCAAAGAGTGGTCCAGATCTTGGATGGTCTAAGCTGCTCTCCAGAAGGATCTAATTTTAACTTCCTGATTGCCAAGGTAGAAAGCCAAGGTAAAAATCATCACGACCGCTTGCAAGAGTGAGGGATGATCCAAACAGGAGCAGCCCAATAACACATTCTGTGTTAGTTTAGTAGAGTCTTCTACATTCCCTGGTTCAAAATGCATTAAAAATCCACAAGAAATATCAAAAGTTTAATTTTATTTCTATCAGCTAAATGCTGTTTCCAAGTTAATGACAAACTAAAAGGGGGGAGGGATGGGATATGAACATCCCTTTTTACATTGTACAATTATCCATTATTAACAACTGTTTCAAGATCTGTTCAATACACTGACTCAAATAGGCAGAGGTAGGGAAAAAGAAATCCAAAGGGATTCAAATCAGAATGAAAATCAAACCATTTTTGGTTTGTGATATCTGGTATTGCAAAAAAAAAAAAAAAGATCTATATGAGTTTGAAAGCAAAATATGTACCTTAACAAAATAAAAGGAGACTTAGTTATATGGGGAAAAGGGAGCATGTGGGACATAGAACGGAAAAGCTGTGCAAAATGAATGTTAACAGGCATGAAAGCCTGCTGGACTCAATGTCCAGGTTGAAAGGAATGTATTATAGAATCACAGAATCATAGAATGGTTTGAGTTGGAAGGAACCTGAAAGGTCATGTAGTTGCAGCCCTCCTGACATGAGCAGATATACCTTCCACCAGGCCAGGTTGCTCAACAATCCATCCAAACTGTTCTTGAACTCCTCTAGGGATGGGGCATCCACAATTACACTGGGCGATGTGTTTCAGTGCCTCATCACTCACAGTAAAGAATTTTTTCCTAATACTTAATCTAAACCTACCTTCCTTCAGATTAAGGCCATTACCTCTTGTCCCATTACTATGCGTACTCGTCCAAAGTCCCTCTCCATCTTCCTTGCAAGCTCCCTTTAGATACTGGAAGGCTGCAGGAAGGTCTCCCTGGAGCTTTATTGTCTTCAGTCTGAACAACCCCAACTCTCTCAGTCTGTCTTCATAGGAGGGATGCTCCACACCTCTCTCATCTTGTGACCTTGTCTGACTCTTCAGCAGATCCGTCTTGTGTTTGGAGCCCCAGAGCTGGATGCAGCATTCCACGTGGGGTCTCATGTGAGCAAAGTAGAGGAGGAGAATCACCTTCCTTGACTCACTGGTCAAACTCATCTTGATTTTGTGCTGATTGTCCTTCTAAGGCAGCAGCAAAACAAAGCAGTCAGAAAGGTTGACATTAACCCTAAAATATTGTTAAAAATCTCAGTATTACAATAACATTTCCTGTGAGACACAGTGAAGAACATAAATTAAGAAATGCCTGAATTGAGATTTTCAATGTAATCTAAACTCTTTCAATGTACTTTTGTCTTATAGTTCTTAATTGCACCGTGACATATGCCCTGATGTAGTCTACCTAAATTAGAAACTTACTGAAATACCTAAAACTCAAGAGTAGTTATTCAACATTCTGCTGATAGCCCGTCAGGAGGCAGGTAACTTTTACATCTGATTCTGCTACTGCAGGAGCTGAATGGTCCCCGGGGTGGTCTGTTTCATCCCACTGACCCCAGAAAAACTGGAAAGTTAGAGGCACCTCAATTAAGTGCCTACCGTGTGATGGGATGAATAATGGCAGGAACAGGAGAGATTTGGTTCAGAGAGGCATCTGTCAGAATGAACGGTGCAGGTTTAATGAGCAGCTAATCAATATTTGGTATTCTCACTGCTGGTAAGTGAGCGAGTTCATGTCATCTTTGCTGAACACATCTAATTTTGCTATCCATGTAGAATAATTAATTTCCTCATTAGTATTTCTGTGGTGATCCTCACTGAAGTATCTGAATTATTCACAAAATTAATAGGTGCATCTTCGTAATATCTTGTACAAGACAACACACAGAGGCAAAGACTGTCAGAATATGCAATGCTCAGCACTGTAATATCCAAGAGTTATCTACCATGGCCACAGTGAAGTTGAATTATCCTCCCAGGTCAATTTGCATTCAATGGAAGACGGTGTTTTTGACTGGAGCTTACGTGTGTCAGGACATGGAGGGTTAGGAGGTCCATGCTGAACAGCTACATAGTACAAAGGCATGGGTGGGTGTGTCTGAAATTGAAGGTGGCTGCCTTGGAAGTTCAGCATTTCTCTTTTGAGTTTACTCACTTACCCCATTCTCTCAACCAGGTATTTAGCGTGTTGTCCTGGTTTGAAGGACAGGTCTCTGCTAGGGAAGGCAGGAGCCTCCTTTGGAATGAAGAATGTGAACCCCTCCCCTCCGAATTATTGTAATTTTGAAATTAAGGGGTTCTCAGGCAAAGATATGGGAGTAGGAATAACATTTCTTTACTAGGATTTATAACAGAGCAAACAAACAACAATTCTTATGGCACTAACAACAAACAGAACCAAGAACCCGGTCCCGACCCCCTGGCCTGAAGACACTTTCCCCCCTCGATGCAGTGATGGTCACAGCCGGCAGGGAGCACGTGCTATGGTGGTTCAGTCAGCAGGGGAAAACAAAACGGAAGAGAGGCTTTGCTTCACAAACCCCCTTGGAGCAGTCGATCCCAGTGCCCCAGCAGGATTCTTGGAAAGCAGCAAACTGGGACGGCAGGACGTCTCGGCAGGCGGGGGAGCGGGGCTGCAGCGCAGTGAAACCCAGAGCAGTGCCGAGGGAGCGGTGGGGGCGGGGGGCAGCAGCCGCCCGGCTCCTAGCCCAGCGAGGAGAGGCGAGCTCAGGGATTCCGGGCACCCGAGCAGATGGCAACAGGTTCAGTGGCTGCTCTCACAAGCAGAGGCTCACCCAAGAGGCAGAAGAAAACAGCTCCAAGCCAGGGCTCCAGCAGCAGCAGCGAAAAACTTCTCTCTAGCCGAGCTGCCTCTTCCCGTGTCCTCCTCCGAAAGCCAGTCCCGCTCCGCCCCTCCCCTCGCCTTTTACCAGTCCCCAATTCTCGAGATATTCCTCCACCCCCCCCTTCGAGAGAAAACTCCCCGACAGAACAGTAAACATAGATGGCCTTCTCTTCAGGCCTAGCTATAGCCTTTGTTCTTCTTAAGTACTCAGTGATAACGGTCATTTAGCAACTGAATGGAAAAAAATTCTATACTGTTAAAAGGAAACAAAAGGAAAAACAACTCAACCCCCAACACGTGTTCACCTCAAGAACTCACCCACCCTATATCTAGAGATGGGAAGCAAGGGCTTCAGTGTCTCAAACTACCATATAATTATATTTTAACAGAATATGTATGGAGATGCCTGGTAGTAGTCTAAAGAATTCCTAATGCAGGACTCATATAAAAAGAAGGAGGGAATTAGAAGGAATATATGCCAAAAAAATCAACATAACTAGTCCCAGGGACATGTCATTTTTGGATCTTAAAGGGCTCTAATTAGGACTTTTGAATCCTGTCTTTGCAGACTTGAATCCTTTGCAGAACATCTCCTTAAAGCCTTTTTGTGCCTGCGGTCATCTCAGTTATCTAAGCAAGGTCAGCAGGGTTGTCCTGCATTCCTCCTAAATTCTGACAAGAAGGAATTTTAGACACGTTCTGCTGCCTGAGCGGTTGAAGTCACAAAGTCTCACTGCCTGCTATAATCTGAAGACTAAGAGCATTCATGTGTGAAACTATTCTGGGTCACCTGGCATGATGGAACTGACTGTCCTGTGGTCAGTTTTTCTTGTGTCCCTTCCCTTTTGCTCTAGGAATGAATAAAGCAGCAACCTTCTCAGCAAATTTTGCTTTATTACAAAGTGCTTATTCATCCCCTTGGGAGCCCTGTTTTCTTAGACAGAAGTGCTCTGTTCACACAGTTCTGCCTCACTGCCATTCAAAATGTCACTGTTACAGTGTTTTCACTTGCATACAACTATTTTTCCTACAACTATTTAACAAGAAACCTGTCCTAAAAATGCTTCCCATACTTGCTCCTAGTTTCAGTTTTTCACCTGCTTGGTCTCTGTTCTCCATTCAGTATCACATTTGAGTTCTATATTTCCCACCTGACCAGATCTGATGTTTTCTCCTGCATTTGCTGGTGCTGAAGCTCTCCTATACATCACAGACCACTTACATTACTTCTGCCTATTAGTACTTTCTATTTCCAACCTCTGACTGAAAAAGAAAAAAAAAATTAAACTAGATCCATTTCTGAAAATCATGGCTTATACCATAACTGAAATCAAAGGCCTAATTATGAGAACTATTAAAATGAAAAGTTTTATCCTATGTATATCCAAATCAAGTAACATTCATACTTCAATGAATAAAATATGGGAACAACACGGTGCAATAAAATATGGGAGAAACAGGGCTAAAAACGTCTCAGAGTGGACCATAACTTTATCTGATATGATCAGAAAGAGGATATAGAATTTGTGGCATAGAGAGCAATAAGAAAATGGTCTTCAGGGTTCAGTAAGTGGGATTATCACCTTATTCCTTTTGAGATAGATATACTGAGTTCCATGTCATTAGCTGTATTGTGTAAGACTTGGGTAAAAAAGAAAACCTGTAAGACTGAGGGTTTGGTTAACATTGAAGACTGCTTACATTGACCTATATAGACATAAATTGCAAAGTACTTCATAGAGCACTTCACCTCAGTTCTTACAGCTGGAAAATCCTCGGCTGCAGTTAGTAAACATCATCTCGAAGGTTATTGAATACATTGAGACCATGTAGAAAGAATTGTAGCATAAACAGTAGCATACTTTGGGAAGAACAGAGAGAAGCCTATGAAACATTACAAGACTGTGTACTCTGATGATTGTATCAGTTAAATCCAATTATTTAGTCTTTCATGTGAATCTGGCCAAATACTGCACCATTTGAGCATAACCAATGGGAGATGTGGCCATTTACTTTCCCTTTAGACTTTCCCAGGTTGCAAAGTTGCTCCTGAAAATCAATGCTTCACAAATTTTAAAGGTATACATAACACAAAATTAATCTTTCCCTGACCAGTAATATAACTGACTTTTGGAATAAATACTTATTTTTTTCTTTTTTATTAGTATTATGAAGAGCGTAAGGGATTTTTCTGTTATAAGAGTTTGTCATATGTAGCCAGACAAAAAACCCAACCGCCAACAATTTTTCCATATTAAAAAAGGAATGCGGTTCCTGCTCTAACTACAACTCCGAAACAAATTCACTTAATTGTGATTCTTGTTAAAGAAAATTTTCTAAAATCACTACTGTGAGCTACTTAAAATATTTGAATTTATTTACTGTAGATAATAAAAATTAATCTGGCATTTCTAAATGTAAGAAAAGTTATTTCTTCTCCCATATTAAAATTTCAAAGCAGTTTTCAGTAGGCTTTTAGTATATCTAGGAATCATTTATGAAAATGTATATGTCTGCATATATTAAGCAGAGCTACTTTATATTAATAGGATTTTAATCACAGGAGTCTAGATCAATATTCTGCATATGGTGAAGGTGGAGTGCCCTGTTGTCTTTGGTCTTTCCTTGCACAACATCACTTTGTAAAGGCCCGAGAGAGTTAATTTGCAAGACCTAATCATTTCACACATGTAAACTCTTAATACTTGCCTTTAGTGTTTCGTTCCAGAAAACACTGTTATGCTGAATTATTACAGGAAATTGCTTAATACTATTTGACTACATTTGCTGTTACCCAGTTAATGTATTATTTTCATTATTCAGGAGCTCTGTAATTAATGAAGTGCTATTATACAAATTGTGTGTTTAATGAAAAATGTCAGAATTCAGTGGATAGATTCTTAATGATTTACATGGTGTGCCCAACATTGTTTAATACCGAAACAATATAGGACATGAGAATGCCCAGGAAACACTTTTGGGGCATTCTGGTTTTGAGCCTTTTTGAACAAAAATTGAGGTTGCACTTAAAAGAGCTTTCACAGCAATACAGGAGCTTTAGTTTTTACCTGAGAAGTCTCTAAACCCCTCTTGCATTTTGAGTGATTTAAAGACTTTTGACTGTAAAGATTCAATCGATAGTTCTTTCAAGAGCTTAAGATTCTGACACTTAGATAAGTTCATTCTGAAGCCAGAGATAAGACAATCAGCCAATTTGGAGTTAACAGCTCCTGACTGGCTTAAAAAAGGACAGTGAATACTTTCCTTTATCCCTAGATGCCTGGCAGGTCTGTTCACAGGCAGAGAAAGAATTGGACCACGGTGCTCCTAAGGCAGAAATGCATAATTGTCACCTTTTCAAAGAGGAAATGAAGGTGATATGTGCTATCCTAAAGGGATGTCAAGTCAGGCTTGGACTGGGGTACCACTCCTTTCTCATCTAATACGGGAAAGAATTCACACTTTGAGTGTGTGCTGCATGAAGTCAGATCAGCATGGACTAATAGTTTCCAATAGGTTACAAAGCATGCTCACTGCAATTTCAAAAACACCAACCAAAACCACTGCCCATTGCTAAAGGTCCTGCAAACACGTTTTTGACCCTATTCTTGTTCACTAATCACATTTGCTATAGGACTAATTTATAAATATTTGTTTCTTAATAACCATTTTTGCAGTAAAATTTTCAGCAGTTCAATAAATTCTCAATTTATGTTTTTCTGAATTTCTTCTCTCTCTTTAGATCATGCCTTTCCCTTTCTCTCCCCCTCCCTCCTTTCCTATATTATTTTTACCCATCTGGGTACTTCTCACTTTCTTCAGTGCTTTATCATAGAATCATTATGGTTGGAAAAAACCTCCAAGGTAATTGAGCCCAACCTTTGACTGTACCACCACCCTGTTAACAAAATCATAGCTCCAAGTACCATGTTCAGTGGTTTCTTGAACACTTCCAGGGATGGTGACTCCACCACCACCCTGTTCAGCCTCTTCCAATGCTTCTACCCTTTCAGTGAAGGAATTCTTCCCGATGTCCAACCAGAACTTCCCCTGTTGCAATTTCAGGCCATTTTCGTCTTGTCCTCTCACCAGGTACCTGACAGAAGACACTGATCCCCACCTGTCTACAACGTCCTTTCAGGCAGTTGTAGAGAGCAATAAGGTCACCCCGGAGCCTCCTTTTCTCCAGGAGGAAGAACCCCAACTCCCTCAGCCATTCCTCATAGGACTTCACTGTGTATGTAATCTAACGTAATCTAATGTAATCTAATGCAATCTAACGTAATGTAATGTAATGTAATCTAATCTAATCTTTTTTGTTCCCTAAGTTTTTCTCTTGCTAGTACTACCTACTGTTACCTCTCTTTCATCTTCTTGGATGGGATGGGAGAATGAATTCCGTCACTCTTTAAATATAGTGACTGACATTCTCAGACAGAGAAAATATGTGGATGCTGCTCTCCAAAGAGAGTTAGCTGACAACTTTGTGTATGCAATGCCTAAAATACTTTTTGAAAGTATTTTCTGGCATGTTGTTAAGAAAATAGCTAAAAGGAAGATATATATATNTTGGATATATTTTTTAAATTAAAATGCATCCTTCCTGGGTTAAATATGATGTAGAAGAACTAGCAAAAAATAAACATACTAAAGCAGTCTATGTCTTGCAGGAACATCTTAAAATTGATTTCCATTTAAAAGAAGTGTGTCTATGTGTTCGTATACATACAAATATAAAAATACTACAGAAACATCATTGTTTAACAAAAAGCTTCAGGAGATACTTAATGAGATATGATTTTAAAAAAATTCTCAAATTATGTCCTAGCTACTTTGAGCATTATCTTGCTAAGGAATTATGTCTGAGAACATAAAATTAAAAAATAATATTTCTATTTCAGTTAAAACAATTACACAATTATTCTTTTTTCAAGATAGAAAATGTGCAGAACCAGCAGTGCTCCAAAGTTTGCCCAAGTAGAAGCACATTAAGAAGACATTAGCGGTATGGAGTCCAGAGCTGCATGCCAAGCATGGCGGGCTCAGGGTTTGTGCTCAGGTGGGCTCAGCTCTGCTCAAGACAGCAAAGGGCACATGATGAATTCCGAGAGTTTAAAGGGAAATTGTTCTAAGCTTGAAATTAAATCCAAAAAAGGATGACAGAAAACAACAGATGTATCAATAACTCTTCAAAACAACTTCTCACAGAATCCAGCAAATAAGGTTTATTTACATGAGGATAGTTATACATATTTACCATATTTCTGTGGGATATATTTTCATTCTTCCAGACTGAATATTTTTTTCAGTGCAAGACTCACAGCCGTCAAACAGTTAGTGGCCTGAAGATTGGTTGCTATTTTATCTGTGTTTGTTCTAAAGTTTCATGGAAATTTATGCTACAGAATGCCTTCAGTTATATGGCAGTCTGTAGCTTCAAAGCTTCAAAAGCATTCAAAAACACCTTTACAGAAAAAATAATTTGATTACTTGCAAACAGTGCATATTGGAACCAGTGTGAACAAACACGATTCTCAACACATGAAGAGGTGCCTTCCTCTGAAAAGAATAGTGTTGCTTGAGAAAGGAGATGGCAACAAAAAGAAAAAAGCAAGAATGTTAAGACCTGCAACTATCCTATCCTATCCTATCCTATCCTATCCTATCCTATCCTATCCTATCCTATCCTATCCTATCCTATCCTATCCTATCCTATCCTATCCTATCCTAAAGTTTATGAACATATTTCTTACTCTCAGAGTGTCTGAACACCGTTCAGAGAAGTATTCACTACTGTGACTATGCATCTGCCACATACACTTTTGTTGTATTCTCTTCCAGGGAAACAGCACAGTAGTATTAGAAAGTAAGGACTCTTACTTTTCTAGAGTTTTAGCCTTTCTTCCATCCTTATTTTTTAAAATGCACCTCTTGTGACATATTTGTTAGAGAGGTCAAGGTGAAAGGAATACGGTCTGCACTGGGGGCAGTAGCAGAGGAAATTTGTGATGGCATATTTTTCTGGAGGGTGTGGGTAGAGGGTAGGGAGAGCAGGGAGGGCATTTTTGGATCAGCCTCTGAGAAATTCATGTCACCTGCATATCTGACTTTTACTGCTGCAGTAGAGAGCTCTGTTATACTGGAAGACTAGAGCTGTCACTGATGCTTTTCATTTCTGAGCTGTAGATTTTTGTTCTGCTATCTTGGGCACAGGACATATAAAAACCCTAAAAAACACTGTAGACCTAAGACCTTGAACTTGAGTACGGATTTTATTGAACAAGCACCAAACTTATTCTCATGAGGGACCAGATCTGACAGTCTGGCATCTGGTATATACCCCATTTGGCAAAAATTATTAAAGAAAATGCATGTACTGTAAAGGTATTGGTATTTCTCTGTGGACTTCACTTAGACAGTCTGTTGCTCCTTCTGCATAGAAAGCACTAGATCAGTGGAGGAGACCTGATGTGGAAGGTAAGGCTCTCTTACCTAGAAGCTCTGCCACCTGAATATGATTGCCCTGCCATGGTGCCAAAACTGGGGCGTCTGCAGAGTGATGTGCTCTAACACATGGATTGATCAGTGTCAGGGTGTTTTTTTCTGTCCATAAGCTCTGCTGCGAAGATTCAGAGCAAATCTGTGTTCCACAGCCTTCTTCCAAAGGACACCACTGGAAAATGAACTTGATATGTTCATGACGGCCTCTGTTGGTAGGAGGTACATGGCTGCATTTGGTGCCACTTGGAATTTCTTAGGCACTGAAGACATCACATCAACGTACATCAGTAATCACTGGCCAGCTGAGGATTGCAGAAAGCATGAAATCTACGCCAAGATTTTGCCTGCAACATAGGGTGAAGTCTAAATCTCAGTAGCTGAGGAAATAAATATCATAACTCTTCAGAAACTGCTTTCTGAGACTAGTGAATAGTGCAGGAACACTTTGGGAGTGTGGTCTGAGCTGATGACACCTAGGTCTATCACTAATGAAATTACTCTCTTTCATGAGAGGTCTTGTTCGAGCACCAGATCATCTTGCTGTTAGTCCTGTGTTTGCAGTGAAGGACTGATTCAAACCTGGGCTATTTTCAAATTAGTGGCACTTGATTCCAAGTCATTTAATCAATTCACATGCTTCATCTCTGAGTGCTGGTGATGTAGCATGTTGAAAATATGATTAATTAATGTGTGAAATCTCAATGGGAGGGAAGAGAAGGAAAAGTTGGAGTGGTGTTCTTATCCTGTGTGTGAGAGACGGTCCGAAGATCCCTCATCTGCCTCACGACTGTCATCAAGGGCCCCGAAAAACCTTTACACAGGGGTCCTGGCCTGGCTAAGGTGGGATGTCTGCCAAAGTTGTATGCAGGTGTGCTCGCTGGACCAAAGAACTGGTATGCATTCCCATGGGAACCAGTGCAGGAACAATGGACAGGTTACGGCAGACTGCGCTACAGGAGCGGGCTGTGCTCGCTGCAAAGGCAGGAAGAACCTGTACCTGTTCCAACCTCATAACCATGGCTACAGATTTCCAGCACCTCTTGGCCAGCCACCCCCTGCTTTTGGAGAGACTATAAAGAGACTTCCTAAGATAACTGAGAAGAGATCTCCCCACGGAAAGAAGACGGATCTATTGGCTGCAGACCACAAGAACCTTATCTCCTCAGTTGGTAGCTATTCCCCTCCCTTCTCTTTTCCTCTCTATTCTTTATTTCTCTCTCTCTCTCTCCCCTCTATCACATTACCATGTTGTGGGCACTTAATAAAGGTGTACTGTTTTGATTAAAGCTGAAATCCCTTGTGTCTTTTGCATTTTGAGATCAGGTAACGAACCATCATGGCTCCCACTTGTGCTAGCGGATCGTGACACCTGTGCTTCTCTAGAGAAGGGATTCAAAGCCCTTGGCATTTTCATGTTGATTAGGCACAGTCCGAATCTGAAGGGAGAGCCTGTACAATCATTAGCACCCAATGACGGATAAGTGCCTTCAGATACCTGTGCTCAGAGCTACAGTGGTGACTGTACAGCATGAAGGTAATGCCAGGCTGTGAATCCTCATTTTGCAGACACTTACTTCTCAGGGTATTTCTTCAGCAGTGGCTTAAGTCTGACAGAAAGGCTGCATTTTCCTTATACTCTTCAGTTTCCAATGTTTAGTTTGGACAGCCATTCCATATACAAGGCATTATGACTGAGAGACCTCTCTGACTATTAACTGTACAATGCCACAGCTTACAACAAAACTTCTAAAGACATGAAGTACTAAGCATTGCGATATGGGTGCACTGATGGGAATTTTTTTGTAAAACCAGTCTAGGTAAATAAAATTGAATTGATTGAGAGGTGGCAATAGTCAAAATGCCAACATTTTAGGTCCCCCCAAAAATCCTGATGTGACTAAACTTGCATAGGTCAAGTCTGAATTCAATCTAGACATGCATACTGCGTTGAAACATGGGCATCAGAAACCAGCTTCTCTGTTTGTACATCCTGCAAGGACTCTGCCAGAGATGCTGTGAGGTTTCAGGACTCTGCTCTAACTTTATCTAATAGAGTGGTGACTTTCACCAGAAGTGTCTGCTTAGTAAGTACAAGAATTGATTTCCAGTACTGTTCCAGGGGTAGAATGAATTTCTAGCAGAGTGCCCAGATGACTATATTACAGGTTGGGTCCTGGAACAGATGGATTTTTATCATGGAAAGCGTCCGCATGAAGCTAGATTCATGAGGTCAAAGGTGAAAAATTAAGTGACTATGCTGGCATCTCAAAATTCAGATAGAAGTGGGAATTGAATTAAGTAATCTCTGGATTATTTAATATTTTTTTTTTATTCAACAGTTGTGGAATAAAAATATAGAGAACCTAGGTGGCTTTTATTGCAACCAGAAGTGTCTCTGTGTGTGCCCATAGTAGAGAAAAAGAGATGGATTTGCAACATTCAAGTACATTACTGAATTTTCCCAAAACTGGTGATATAAATAGTCATTACATTCCATTGCTGAAATATCTCAGTTCTGTGGCACTTAGTTTTTCTATAATCATGAATTCTCTTTGCCCCGTTCCTTATTTCGGACTGATGGACTTGGCACTGCAACACTTGCTGTAATAAATGGAAGGAGATGGGCATATGTAAAGTGTGGTCTCATTTACCCTTCACTTTACTCAGGATGCTCCTAGAGAAGGCAAGACATTTTACAGTCAGTTCTGGTGATAAACGATGGTGCTCTGGATACTTTCTGATAAGAATAAAAATAACTCAAAAGTTTTATTTGTGTCTTCTTATAGTTTATTCTGGCAAAACTCAGCTTTAATGGGCAAGAAACCCTACTTTTAGCAAAAATTACTACTTCTTTGATTTTATTTTAATCATATGGATAGAAAGTTTTGTATTGACACGACACGAGTGAGATAGGGTCTATCTGAGGTCTCCCTGATTTCCTCTTGAAGTTATTGATTGCTTTTCATGTTAAAATTAGCACTGGGCAATTTTCTAGGCAAAACCCAACAGTTATTCTTTCCTGAAAACTTGCAATTGTCTGGTGTTCATTTCAGCCCTAGCAACAGCAGAATATAAATGGCAAAACACCAAGCTTATCGTCAATATGCAGCTAATAAGACATCCTAATTGTTAGTTCAAATGTATACAATGGGATACACATATTTCTGTAAGTTTGCCATGCTTCCTTGGCAACTGGTTGTTTTAATTACTTTCTTGTAGGCCATATGAAGAAAATTGGAATGTTAAAGTGAATTTTTTTACTGTATATCTCCAGGGAGGCCAAGCAAAATATGTTCCTTGAAATCACATCCTTGAAATAATTGCAGCACTGGCTACTGTTAGGCAGTAGTTTCAGTATAAGAAAACTATCAGATAGAAATACCTCAAAGTAATTTACTAGCCATCATGGGTTTGATTTTATTTCTTATCATAAAACTACACTGCAGCTATTCAAGAGAGGAATGTACTGAGCTTTTCTCTGTGTAGGCATCTGCAAAACTCTATGTTTTGTAACTGTTCTGTGTATGAAGAAACTGATTAGTTCTGGCTTCTTGTATCCAAAATCAGAGGCAAATGTCTTGCTACTGTTGAGTTTCTTATGGCTTTGTGGATAAAAGTGCTTGTGTGTAGATTGGTATCATAAGCATGGAAGAGGCTTTTGAGGTGGTGGAGTTCAGTTCCCTGCTCCCACAGCCTCCTTACACCCTAAGGAGTTCCTCCGAGTGCCTGGCTCTCAGTGCATGCTCTGGCTTAGTGCCAGCACCTTGCTGGGACAAGATGCAAACATACACCTCCTGTCAGCCTCTTACTTTCTTCGCAATGGCAAGTTGACTGAAAAGGATTATTAATGTGCTGGGGCTAACATACCCAGAATGAAATACTCATTCACACTTAAAAAAAAAAAAAAAAAAAAAAAAAGGCAAAGAGCAGCTTTGCTACCCAAAACTTTCATTCCCTGATGTCCCTGNAAGAAAATGCCTGTGCAATTTAATCCTATATATTTTAGTAGTCTTTAAGAAGAGAGTCAGAAAACAAATAGTACTGCTATCCGAATGTCTCAGTGAGTCAGCCCTGATGCACACTAATTCTGCATCCAGAATTACAGGTTTATTTCTTGTTGCTTCTTTGCTGTTCACACCACAGCAACTGGTATTTTTCAAAGCACTAATGAAGAATTTATCTTCATAACCTGAAATGAAGGGGTCAGCATCAGCTCTGCTTCATTTGCAAGGAACTGAGACACAGAGGAATGAAAAACAACATTCACTTAAGATCTAGACTATTGTAGCTCAGTTGTTCAGAGGGTTCCACCTGATGTAAAGGGCACCCACATGCATACAACAACTCTGTATGACCCTGAGGATGTTGAAAAAGAACTCGGAATTACAATTTGTACACATTTAGATTAAGATATGTGTTTAAGGCACTGTAGCTCTTCCTGGGAAATTCTACCACAGGAAAAAGAGTCATAATTAGCTGGTGAGTACTGAAAGGATTTGCCTTGTGTTAAAAAGGAAATCTGGCAGCGATGGTCTTCTTCAAATGATTTAGCCCTGAAAACAGATAGGCTGGCTACTGAAAGCAAGACAATTGTCAGGAATGAGATGTCTGTAATTGGTGAGAGTAAGAGAGGGAGAAAAGATGTGTATATCCAACATTTGTGGACTACTGAAAGATATTCCACATAACATGACCTCATACACCCACCACTGTCAGCAGATGGAATGTGCCCAATATATGCTAAACTTTACTGAAAAGCTTAAACAAGTTTTTGCATGGAAACTTCTTGAAAGGCTCATGACTTGCTTAACCAAGTCCTGTTTTTAATGTGAATGGTGAAAATCAGATGTTCATCACTTGTTTTATGTCTCCATTAGTTTCCCAAAGAGAATAAACAAGCTTAACAACTAGAAAGTTAAAGTACAAAACCCATTTTTCCATATGTCACTCGCTGAGAGGACTGAACAATTTCTTTCGAAGATTTGCAGCTTCTTTTTGTCTGAGTCAGGTACACATCATGAAAAATGTACTTCTAAAGATTAAGATATAGAGAAAAGTAAGATAAAATCACTTAAAAACAAACCACAAAATTTAGACAAATTTGTGAAGAGTCACAAGATTTTTAATAGCTTTTGCTTTTGGAGAAGAGTACTTAGGCACATTGTCTTTGATAGAATCTCCTGGGTTTATTGCCTTATTTGCATGAATATTTTCTATGAACAGTGATGCAGAAACACTGACTTCATTAATGATACATGCAGTTAATTTCTTGGCAAAAGATTTCTGAAGGAACCCATTGTGAGGAATTAGCTTTATGCAAAGCAAATCTTTATACCAAGGAGAAAAAATGCATCATAGCCAGAAACAATAGCTCTTGTGCTAAGCTCTGATTCTACTGACTGTGGCTGGCTCGCCCCTCCAGTCTTAAGGAAAACATCTTCTAACTGAGAATTAGTCTGAATATCATCTAGTTTAAAAGCAGGAGCCAAAACCAAGGGAGATATTTAGATTGCATGCCAACAAAAGAGCTGCACAAAAATTGGCTTAGCTTCAGTTCATGAAGCTTAGATTTAGTTCATAACCTTATCAATATTTATTAGATATTATTAGAGTTCACAATGGTGTGTGAATGTAAGAAAGCATCACAATGAATGTGCTACATGTTCAGGGGTCTAGTGGCCAGAAAACATGAAAACTTACCTGATAAGGAAAAGTCTTGCTAGGTTATATTCATAACCCAAATTAATAGTTTAATTGTGCTTTCAGGAATAACTGTGACACAATAATTTTTCTCTTTATAGTTTTTCATCTCCAGATTATTTACTACAACCTTATTTTCTGGTTTCACATTAAATAGGGTATAGTCGTGCCTTTATTTCTTCTTTCAGATGGATTTACATCTGTGAATTCACAAAATTTCTTGTGAAAAATGACTATGTCACATACACATCACTGAAAAGCTGTGCTTAGGTCCTTCTCACATAGGGCTGTGTGAAGGGCCATCCCTCAAGTGTAAAGGTGTAAGTGGAACCTCAGAATGGTGTTACCACCCAACGTATAAAGGGTCTTGCATGTATATTCATACAGTATTTGTCCTTGGATGTTAAAACTACTGGAGAATAGAAATCATCACTGTAAAAAGAATTGGCCAAGAATAGATTTTCTTTTTAATCTCTTACTGCTGCCTGAAAATCACTGAAAGCCTTTTCCTAAAACACAATTCTCGATGAAAAGTTGTATTTACAATGAGACAAAGAGGATTAAATAATATCTGAATTTCTGTGCTTGTTACCATGGAGTATCCTTTTATAGGATTATTCAAATAAATGAGACATCGTAATACAGGAGCCCTCCAACCTCTAACAGGAACTGCAGCATACAATGTCTTTAATTTCTCATCAGGTTCTGATTTCAAGTGCTCTATGCCTTTCCTTGAAAAGGTGTTCCTGGCTCAAATTTTTATCTTTCTTTACTTTGAGGCTTACATAAGTGTTTTCCCAATGATTTATGCTAGAGCTGCTCCTATGTAGAGTTTCAGTTTGTGGGAGATTTTGCCTATTTGATATTCTTATTCTTTTCCCTTTGAAGTTCAGCAAAAGTCCTGCAATTAATGCTAGGGAGAATAGGATCTAAGGATAAATGAGGATGTTGAGGGAGTCACTAAAAAATTACTTCTACTGCACTTTGCCTTTGTCAGAGAAATAGATCTGCCTTGGTTTTTGGCCTCCAGCCTTTTTAAGCTCATCACAGAGTCTCACATGCACATCAGAAAAACATGTCCTTGAGCTTTACTCATAAATTATGAATAAAACTGGAGATTATAGGATTAAAAAAAAAAAAAAAAGTGATGGGGTAAATCAGTGCCTAAAGAGGAGATTGTGATTGACTGTGCTGAAGGAAATTACACGTCTTCCATTGTGGTTAAATTCCTTAAGTACTTGACTTAGGCCAAATTTTATTTAATGAATAAATTGATGTCCATTTAAAGCCATAAGAATGTACTAGTGGTAGTTGCATACATTTAGAAAAATAATTCAATGTACTAGGTGTAAGAATATCATGAATAAAAGTTATTGTCTTGAGAACTGGAGATGCAGATAGGTGAGAAAAAATAACATTACTCAGTAGAGGCAAAAGCTGTGAAATTTCCTCTGCTTTCAGCAGATGATTAGATGGAAGTAGCAGGGGAAAAGAAAGAACTGGATGTATCAGTGGACTGCAAGATGTTTTCGAAAATATGATTGTGAAAAAGTCCAGTGTTCAATGCTAATATCTCTTGAAATGCTAGATTTTCTCAGCTAAAAGAAAATTGAAGCCAGAACACGTCTTCTTCCCTCTCCAGCTGTGTTGCTTGCAGAGGTAATGACCCCAATCCTGTTCCCAGCTGCTAATCACTTTCTCCTTCACATCATGATGTGTCTTCTAACTCATTTCAGCCAAATGAGCCAGGTTGTCTTAAAAAGTTTCAACTGAAGATGTAAATGAACTCTCCCAGCTTATTTTACCAGAAATAAAAGATAATAATCACTTAACAGTCTTGCTGGCATAGTCTAAGCAAGTGATAATCTGTCAGGATATCTCCAACAAAAATTAGAGCAGAAAATGGAATGGTAGCCTCTGGTTACCAATAGTAACTTTTAATGGTTGTCTTAAACATTATAAACTCTGCACTGGGTCTGATTAGAGGTGGAACATAAGGTATAACAACAGCCAACAAGTACAATGTGAAACTGGCAAGCATAGATAAAATATTGGATGACCTGAAGAAGAACACATTTGTTATTACGCATAAGAAACACAGAAGTCACCGAATCATACAACTTCTAGTCTAATATCAATTTCTGGAAAAAGATTTTACCAAGGAATCAAGCCTATCTCTAAGCATGTAGACGATAATAAGCAGATAAATAGCAGACAGCACTGAATTGTCAACAGTAAATCATGTCAAACCTTCCTGATTTCCTTCCATGGCAGAACTGCAGGAACTGTGAAAAGGGAAAAAGCAATAGATGTTATATAATGACTTTTGTAGGGCATTTGAAATTATGTCTTGTGACAATCTCATAAACAAACTTTGGAGTTATAGTCCAGATGAAAACTACCAGGTGGGTGTTAGACAGCTTTGCTAGCTGTACCCATGGAGTCCTTGGCAATATTTCACTGTCAAAAAAGAAGGAAGGGTCAGGTGGGAATATAGAAGGTTCTGTCATGGGTCGAGTTCTGTTGAATGTTTTTATTAACAAATTGAACTGAAATTGAATTGAAATGAAAAAGATGCTTATTAAATTTGCAGGTGTCATGAAACTGAGAGACATCACAAGGATGGAGGCAGGATTAAAGTTCTAAATTATCTTGACAAATGGGAGAAATGGCCTAAAAATTGGATGAAATACAAGGTACAGCACTTAGGTAGAAATAATCTGCAAGATGAAACCAGTATGGGAACAGTTGTATCACAAATACGTTTCGAAAGAAGCCTGGGAGACACAGGGCAAAAGCAAGGCAAAGATTTTATGCTAATATTTGTATGTTGCATGAGTGTTAAAATGTGTACCAGCTGGATAGATTATGAGTTATTACCAGTTATGTGAATTTTAAAAAATGCATTTGCTCACTTAAATAATACTTACTGCACAGGATTTCATCATTAATTCTAAGTGAGATTGGGAGAAAGACTTCTATTGTAATAATTTGTGGTAATAAAAAATTGTTTGGGTAATAACAGCCCAACAGCCCAACAGCCCAATTAACAACAACTTCATTTCTAAAACCCCTCAGGTGTAAAATTTGACCCATGGAAAGTTCATCAGGTTCTCAAGGGATGTGAAAATTGTGACAAGAGAACCTGCTATATTTTCCGACATCTTGAATCTATACTTTACTTAAAAATTAATTTTAATTTTACAATTTATTGAAACCTCTATCAGAAAATGGCCTCAGAGTCTCCATTTGCATTGTGCTTTAAACTGTAAGATATTTGAGTTAGTGTTCTTTTACTTTTTTCACTGTTTGTATTTGGGTAGTGTTAATAAATTATCATTTCACAAATCTCTTCTGATACCATGCATTTACTTCTGTTTCTGATTAGTAATGGATGTAGAATTAATAAGAAAGTGTTAAAATGTAAAAGCTAGCTGGTTTAAACATGAAGGCAACAAAGCTTAACACTTTTGCATGATGCACATGTACTGTATGTTTTTCCTAAAAATGGTTAAATATTCACAGCACACACTTTAAATCTTGCCTAGATTCTGAACATTTAAGACGTGTTAAGCCTCACCTACAGTTCACCTTATTTTGCTGATTCCTATTACAGTAAATGGCATTTTCACGCATCTCAGTAATTTTCAAAGGTCATTTTATTGGCTCAAAATACATGTGTTACAGAAATAGATTATGTAATCCATTTGCATTTCTTCTGTAGTTAATAAGAGTCCCAGTTACTTACACTTCACTTAAAATGCATATGTATGGCACAGCAAAAGATCTTCAACTAAGCATGTATGAAATATATCTTATAGCCAAAGTCTATTAGGACTTTTTGAGACAGCTTGTTGAATGGTGGAAAAGAAAAATGTGACAGCTACAACACTGAGAAAAAAACAACAACAAAATTTTATATTACACTTTCTTTTATCTGACATAGGTGCAATATCATGCGATTCTTTGCAATTTCCAGCTACTGTTTCATAGTAGAATTTATCCTGTTTTTAAAACATTCCACTTTAATACTTTTGGCTTAATAACTATTAAAGTAGGCATTAGAAATGTAGTAGATTTTGAGGAGAAGTATATATACACATATATCTTATAGGAATCTAAGAATATTTTTCAGAAAAGTAACACTTATATTTAAACCTCTGATATAATGCCAAGAGCAATGAGAATGAGAAAACAATTGTCAACATTTCTCCTCTTTGTTTTGCAAACTATTCCCTGCTAGAGGGCTTGACTTTTTATCTTTGAACTGTTTTTATGTTGTCTATTATTATAAAATTTCACTAGAACAACACTAGGTATTTTTCAGTTGTCATTTATTAATGTAGTAAAATAACAGTGGATGAAATCTCCATTGGTTATAGTAGATTAAAGAAGATTCATGAGGAATGTTATTTTCTTTTTTCTATATGAGAGTGAAGATTGTATTTTGTATAAATATTCTCTAGGAGTTGGGTTTTACTTAAAATTTTCATCATTGAATTAATGAAAGCTCTTAGGCAGAGATTTAATTTCAATTTTTCATTAATATGTTGTTGTCTAGAGGTTCTCTATAAACATATGCTCAAGAGCTGTAACGTGCTGGAATTCTACTTGCTGAGTTTCATGTTGTTAATTGGAAGAAATCACATGAGATTTGTGGATATAATTGACATGTTCAAATTGCAATAGACATTTTTTAATGGCAAGTTGAGCTGGAACATTGTTTCATTTGCTTCAAGACACTTTTCAAACTCTTGGAGAATTTCTTGTTGCTGGCATTCTTTATTTGCATTGTAGTTCTACTAGCTACAAAAGGCACTTTGACTCCTTTTGTGTCTTTTCCTTGAACAGGATTTTTACACTACTGGAATAGAAAATGTAAAATAAGCCAGAGATTTCAGTAAATTCTGCTTGGGCTCTGTGCTTTGGGTTTTTTCATTCTATACTTAAAAAAAAAAAAAAGAAAAGTAGGGGGAAAAATGAAAATAAAAAGAATGAAACAGATTTGCACAAAGAAAGATAACTTCTTCATGCATTATAGTTGAGGGTTTTTTTAAGTGTCCATTGGGAAAGTTCACAAACTAGCGACATAACAAGTCCAGCTTGGACTTATTCATATTTAATGGGACTAACTTCAGAAGAGTTGATGAAGCGTTTATGTAAACCCCTCAGGCAGCTCATAATTGGCTATGTTAAATGAATCTGAATATATTTTGAAGAGACAATAAATACTCAATGCCTTGAAAATATCTGGCTGAACTTGTGAAAAATCACAAGGGTATTTTTAGAAGTTTGTGTTGCTGCAGTATGGTTACTATAAAACCTTAGCATAATTATAATGAAAATCACTGCTGTGAACAGGGGAACTCATTTAGCTGAGCTCCAAGCTGTGGGGAAGTGAGCTGAGACCTATACAACCACTTACAGGCATTGGCTATATGTTGCTTTCTGAACTTTTAAATTGTTTTTAACTTAGAAAATAGAATTAAAATCTCAATTATCAAGGGAGGAGGGACCAGAATCTAGGACTTGTCCCTGATGTAGATTTAAATCATGTTTCTTGCTCTTGTGTGCCTTATCAGTAGGCTAAGTCATGATACCCTTTTCAAACACATTTCTTGCACTCCTGACTACATAAGTGGAACAAGTTTTCCAGAGAGGTTGTGGATTCCCCATCACTGGAATAGTTCAAGATCAGGCTGGATGGTCTTTGAGCAACCTGCTCTGTCAGAAGGTGTCCATGATCATGGCAGAGGCATTGGGACTGGGTGATCTTTGAGGTCCCTTCCCTCCCAAACCAAATCTCTTAAAAAATAAAAGACCTTGACCATCAGGTCAATGAACAAAATAGGTCTCTCAGCTCAAGGAGAAGAAAACATGCAGTATGTGTTTCATCTCAAATCCTGCTGAACTTAATTCAGATGATCACATCTAAGTGCATTTTCCCAAGCTTCTTTGCAGGGAATGGGGGCAAAAAAGCCCCATTGTCAGAGACCTATTTATCGTGGGTGAGTTCCACCCATGTGAAAACTAGCGTAATTTTCACTTCTTTAGTTGTAAAAGCAACCCCTGTGACTAAATCTGATATAGATATGCAGATTTGACAAATGTTTGTTTACTGTTATAGAGTGCCTTGAATGTCTAAACTCCAGAGAAGTACAAAAATGTTAAACAGGAAAACTTCCTACTGCATTGCCAGAACTGCCAAATCCTTACTGGCAAGAGAAGGGACCCTAAATGCCTAGTTTTCGTGTTATGCAGCAGGGCCCTAGAAATTTGAATTAGACAGCACTTTGCAAACTTGTTTACTTATTGTGAGTTTCAGGTATCTGAAAAGTTCCATGCAGTACTGCAGTTTTGCAATGTGATGGGCATCTAAAAAATAACAGTACCATCACATGAGTACATTCGAAGGAAAAGTCTTATCAATAGGCATTGCTACTTTAGTGAAATAGAATAACACTGAATAAGGAGATATTTCTCTTTTAAAGAACAGGTAAACCTGTAAATTTTAGAGACTCTTTGATGAAAGCTGATCTCCAAATCATGAACAATATCACCTGTTTGTTTTGAGTTCTGCCTTCCCAATTTTGGTTCTTGCTCTTCTAAGTACTATCAGTGTGCCAGGTGCAATGCATTGGGGAACCACAAGGATAATTTTAATATTAAAAAATTTTAGTTAGGAGATTTAAACTTCATAGTACTGTGAAGCACCAGGAACAGAGAAAGTACGATTTGGTAATTTGAGAACAGGTAATAATATAATTATTATAGTTATCTGATCTAATCTAACAATTGCAATTGGTCAAACATCTTGTATTTGCTTTCCTTTTCCATATCTTTTAAAATTTGTGCTCTTGATTATGATCATTCCCTCCATTTAAGAGTTAGGCTGTGATTTAACAAATCAACACAAGCATTCTACAAATATATTAGAGTTTTCCACGCTGCAGGCAAAATTAAGGAAAAGCTGATTAGAAGTGTTTAAGGTTTTGTTACCTGCTGTATAGCCCTGTTCATGCACTAAACCATAATTGTTTTCCAGCACTTAGGAGAGGAAAAAAAAGTGGATGGCTTGTACAATTTGCTAAGTCATTTGAGCCGCTGCACAACTGTTATTCTCTGATTAATGTAACTGCTGAAGCAGGGTACATATAGATGATGATGATCTTCATGCATTACATAATTATTAGGCTTTTCAGTGTGAATAAATTCTTAAAATGATTTATGAATAAAACTATTTCAACAGGAATAGCACAAGCTTAAATCATGATTTGAGCCTGTGTCCTAGGCTGACTGTATGATGCTTATATCCCCATTTCATCTGTTTAGCCCAGAAATAAATTTTGCACCTTTAAGACTGGATCTGAGAGCAAAGGGGGTAGAAGGAGAGACAAGCGATGGAACATCTGAGGCAGTTGTTTTCAAACATAGAGATAACACCTTCAGCATTCCTGCTCCTGGACTCGGAGTTGTCTTCACAGACAGCGGAGAGTTCTCCTTTGTTTTTTCCCTCTTTTGCTTTTTGGCTAGTTTCTATTTTTAATTAGCTGAGGCCAAAGGTTTTTTTTGGACTGTTCTGCTGTTGTTCGATCCGGGGACACCAGGACCATCACCTGGAGGGGGGGGCTCCCCCCCAAGCGGCACTGCAGCCGGGACGCCGGGCCCGAGCCTCGGAGAGAGAGAGACTGAGAGAAAAACCAGAGACACACCCACGGAAAGGACTTTTCTGAATTTGCCATCTCTTCAGAACGGCAAGAGGTTTTAATGTGTAGTATTGTTCATTCTTTATGCTTGAGGGTGTTTTGTTTGTTAAATAAATAGTTTTTTCCACTTTTCTCCAAGGAACTCTGTTTCCCGAACCAGCTGGGGGGAGGGGTGGCTTGGATCTGCTTTTTCTGGAGGGACCCCCTTCGGAGGTTTCCTCCCAGATTTGCCCTAAACTAGGACAGCCTACTACTCCTTAAGGGTTCTGTCATTGATTTTGAGAGATGTTAATGGAAGGTGCAAACTCACCATCCATTTCTGGAAGACTCCTCTTGATCTCACTGCTCTGCCAGGCCTGAGTTCAATGACAGGGGTTTCACATGTAATAACTAACTGGCCTTTCAGTTCAGTTCAATGAGGGACCCCTTAAGATAATTTAGATTTTTTGCTTTATGTATTAACCTCCATAACTTCAGGCAGGGCTCAGTAAAGGAATTTAGGTGATAAAGTAGCTCTTAAACAGAAATAAGAAAAATAAACTACCATATTAAAAAATAATTCAATCTTAGCTTATTTCCCAAGGCACTCTTGCCTAAAGTGCAGTGGTGGTTTGCTTTTTGAGTTTGATAGGTTTAGGGTTTTTTTGCATTAGTTGCACAGGCTTCTAAAAATCTACCCTCAGTCTTAATCATGGTGGAGAGGTCAATGCCAATCACTGCAGTTATTTAAGATTTGTGAGTTCATCTACATTTATTACCCAAAAGGTTCTATTTAGTCAGTTTTCTTGAATAAGATTGCTACCACTACCTTCTTCTCAAAGTTGACCAAAGAGCTGCCAGCTCAATTTTAAAAGTAACTTAGCAATTAGAGCACAAATCAGTAAACAAAGGCCCTGAATTTAAGTTCTGTCTCAGCCTGGAGTGATTAAAACCCATAATATTGACCTCCATGCATGTGTAATTCTCTCACAACTTCAAGATAGTTTCTTACTCAGTTCTTCTGTGAAATCTGTCCACATTCAAAGTGGAATCAAACCGCTAACAGGTCAGGGAAGGTTCTGCAGGAGTGAGAGTGGAGTAGGGCACCGGCAGGATCACAGAGGATCAAAGATGGCTTGTATGCATTTATTTCAGAGTGCCCTTGAACAGAACACATACCATGGTATGCTCTAGGATCATCCTGCTTCCTTAGTTCTCCTGCTTCCCTTGGTACCCCATTGAGTCCTGAGGTGCTCTGTGCATCTTTAACGAGTTACAGCAGAAGGAATTACAGATTAAAGAGCATTAGAGCAGTAATATGGAAAAAGGGCATAAAATATATTGATGTCATAAATTAACTGGCCTGACAGATGGAGCACTGAATGTGATACAGCCTGACTTTTAGCAAAGTGTGCAGCATGCCTCCAAGTGACATTTTCATAAACAAAGTGGACAAGTATGTTTTGCGTAAAAACATTGCTAGATGAACACACACTGTGGTGAAAAACTGCTTCTTGAGGAAGTGTCACTTGTTTGCTGCTCACCAAAAAGATATTTCAGGAGAAATCTTGCAGAAGTCTGTTCTAGATCTGCATTTATTTGAGGTTTTCATTAATGGATCAGGTGATAGAGTAAGGAATATAATGCATTCTGTTGAAAAGTCTGGCTTAGAATAGCTGTTTTGTGGAGAGGGATGAGAATTCAAAGCCATCTTGATAAACTGAAGGGATGATTTGACAGAAAGAAGGTTCAAGACAGATGAAATATTATGAATTAAAAGAAGCTCAGTTAGAAAATTGAGACAATCTGACTAAGCAACAATACTGAAAAAATGGATCTGGATGTTGCCATCTGACACTAAAATGTGATATTTATTAAAAACTGAAAGGGAACAATTTAGTATGTCTTAGCAAGGGTAGGGTATTCAAGATATATATGGTTCTAGACTGATAAAGATTTTTAAATCTTTTTTTTTTAGGAAGGGAAACACATTTGGAGAAAGATATAATTTGGAAAGAACACTGAAGATAAAAAATATAGTAAGAAATTTCAAGATGAGTTGAAAGAATTGGCTTGTTTGTTCTTAAAAAAGGAGACTAAAGAGATGCTAACCCACCACGTGAAAGAGATACTGGAAGAAAACTACAAACATTTCTGAGAAAATTAGTTAGGCTAAAAATTAATAGAAATTTTGAAGTATGGAACTGAATATGAAAAAAATATGGAATATCATTCACTGGAAGCAAACAAAAGCAAAGTCAGTAAGAGGTTTATGGTGGTCAGGGGACATGCACACACCTGCTCCAGGGCAGAGGTTGAGACTGCATCTACACCTACATCATTATACCGTTAGATGCTAAATAATTGTTTGTTAGATGACTTGAAATTGTAATTTAAATAGCTTAATGTAGTCTTACATACTGAAAGTCTACAACTTTCTACAGAAAAAATATTGCTTTTGTGAAGAGCCAATTATATCCTTATCATTAGAATGCAACTACAGGGAAAAGGATGAGTTCTCTTACATGTATTAAGTATTTAGCTTTGCAGAAATGTAAGCAGAAAAAATTTAGGCCTTAGTAGTTTGTTCAGCATAAACACATTACTGCTACGTAGTTTATGGTGCTGATTTTTAAGCAAAAGCGGGTCTGGTTAATTGGGGAATACACATAAAATACAGTAGTAGCTTTGGTTGGAACTTTTGTACTGGATACTAGCATTAATTTGGAATCAGCAGTTTTGGTTAACAGCCTGTAATATTAAATTGCATTAAGAACACCACCATGTTGAAGATGCTGTAAAGCTGGTGTATATTTAAATGAATCTTTTGTCTAGCCAGTAAGGAAAGAGTTTCATCAAAACATTAACAAAGATTATTTGAAAATGAATGCAAAATTAAAGTATAAATTTAAAAACCCAGAGGTTTAACAAGCATATTAGAAGCACAATACTTCAGAGCATGTTATTTTTTGAGGCCAGGATGTCTTCTTAATTAGGCCAAATAAAGAAGGTTTGAGCATGGAACCAGACAGTAAGCATCTGACAGATTTTGCTTTGTGAAAGTACTTTATTTCAATATTATCTATAGATTAACATAGTGCATTTGTCAGATTCTGCTGAAGTAAACCTTCAGCTTCCTGCAATTATTTCAGAGTGACTGGACAGATTCAAACTCAGCATATGCCAGGTATGTTGAACAGATCTCACTTTATCTAACCTAACAATCAACTCAGGCATTTGAGGGAAACATCACACGCTTCTGTTTATGGTCCTTGCTGCAGAGAAAGATTACATCCATTTATGTAGTTTAAAACAAATCAACATCAAAGTGCTTTATTGATTCATAAATGATGCACAAATAACTGACAATCAGTGAACTACAGGTTCAGAATCAGTATCAGTAGTACAACAGATAGACCCAAATTATGAATCAGAAATATGCACAATTATGGTAATATGCTTTTGTAAATAACGCTGAATGGTTCTAGTACATATGCATGTGCATCCACACATTCATACACATCACAGGGGTTATGCCTGGCACGCTGCTCTCCCTATCCCCTCCTGGCATGCCAGGTGGGTTACCCCTTGCAGCCCCTGGGAAGACCCAGGTGCCATTTTGACCCCACAGCCCTTCTCTGTGCTCATCACAGGTAGAAAGCCTCACCAAGAATTGACCTGGTAGCAATATAGTATATGCACTGCCAGGACAAGTTCCTTAGCCAGGCGGTAAGGTTTAAAGAGCAATAAGCCTTTCCGAGTCAGTCCAGCTAGGGCTGGATAAAGTTGAATACATTTTCTAGGCTGCTTCTCTACTAGTACTGAAACACTACCCAAGGTACACTGCCGTATTTTCCAGACTTAGTCCAGTATACTTTTATGTGCATCAGGCAGTGTACCTTCTTGCCCATATTTTGTTTATTTTTTTTATGTCTGGTTTCTGTTCAGGTACCAATATGAAATAAAGACAATAGCTCTTTTCTGAAAGTTCCTGGTAAAGCCTACTATTCTCAGGTGTCCATTTGGCACGAATATGAAACACAATCCAATAGTGAAATGAATGCCATGAATAGCATTTTACCTAATGTGCAACCTTGGTGTAAGATGAAGGAAATGCCTGCTGGGAATAGGCTGTAGGTACAGGGGCAGCATCTGAACGAACCCGGAGAGAACACCTCTAGCAGTTGTGTATATGCCAGTATGATACATGCAAAACCAATTCTAGTACCAGCATTAAGAATGATCTACCTGAAAAAAACTTGAGGAACAAATACAGAAATAAAATAGCAGTTGACAAGTAGAAATAAAATCATTGAAGAAATTATGCTCCTGATTGCATGTGCGGCTTTTCTAACTGGATGTAAAGTGCAGATAGCTGCCCAGGCAGAACCTTTTTGAGTACTCAGAGCCTACTCCAGGCACTACATTACATGCAGTAAAATACACAGACTTTGGCTTTTTGTTCCTCATTGGCAGCTGCTGCATGATGAAATGCTCCAAACTTGCACTAGGTAGCTTCAAATCAGAATCTATGCCAACTGAAGTTACTAGAAAATCAGCTTTGGATTTCAAAGGCAGCAGGGTAAGTTTGGAAAAAGTTGAAAGACTTAAGTGTACTCAATTTACCATTACACATTAAGAGTCCAGCAAACCACCTACTTATTTTTCTTTTTTTCTATTTTTTTTCTGAAAAGTGAATTCTTATCCTATTATGTTTTTTTAAATTCATGGGTAGTGATTTCAGTTTCCTTCTCTATTAAAAAATCAGCAGGGTGTCACTGCAGGTTCTGAGTTGATTCAGACATAAATGCTGGGGTTTTTCTGTGAAATGAATATTCTCTGAGTATTTGCCTCAGGATTATATTACTAAACAGTGAAATTAAATGAAAAGCCAATGTAATTCTTTGTTTCTCTTTTACTTTTTTTTCTTTTTCTCTAAGGAAAAAGGCTTCAGGAAATCAAGCAGTTTGTTTTCAAAATAGACATAATTCTTTTCTTTAAAAAAACAAAACTTGTTGTTGCAAAATCCAAATTAATTTGATTCTCAAATCCTTCCCTCTTCCCCCAGCCCCGAAGTCCCTCATCAAACCCCAGAGGAAGGCACAAACGTACAGTAGAACAATACAATTTTTCTTGGTCTTTATCAATTGACAAAACCAGAGTCTAATAGAACTGGAAGTGGAGCTGTCCCTTTAGACACAGAATCACAGAATCACAGAATCACAGAATGGGTAAGGTTGCAACAGTGGGTTGTCATCTTTTCCAGCCTCCCCATTCAAGCAGGATCAGCCTATAGCACATTGTACAGGATTGCATTCATATGGTTTGGTTCTTGAATATCTCCAGTGAGGGAGACTCCACACCCTGTCTGGGAAACCTTCTATTCTTCCAGTAAAGAAGTTCTTCCTCATACTCAGATGGAACTTCCTGTGCATCTGTTTCTGCCCATAGTCTTATTTCTGCCTCTTGTCCTATAGCTTAGCATCTCTAAAAACCTGGCTTCATCCTTTTGGATGTGATTTGACAGAATTGCAGATTCATTTAGGTTTGAGAAAACCTCTGAGATTGAGTCACATCTTTGAACCTTCACCACCTTGTCAACAAGGTCATAGCACTAAGTGCCATTTCAGTTGTTTCTTGAACACTTCCTGGGAAGGTGACTCCATCACCACCTGGGCAGCTCATTCCAATGCTTAACCACTCTTTGAGTGCAAAAATTCTTCCTAATATCCAACCTGAACCTCTCCTGTTGCAGCTTTTTCCTCTTGTCCTCTCACCAGTTGCCTGAGAGAAGAAACTGAACCCCACCTGGCTACAGCCTCCTTTCAGGCAGTTGTAGAGAGCAATAAGGTCTCCCCTGAGCCTCCTCTTCTCCAGGCTAAACACCCCCAGCTCCCTCAGCCACTCCTCGTAGAACTTACCCTCTGGACCCTTCACCAGCTCCATTGCCCCTCTCAGGACACACTCCAGCACCTCAGTGTCTTTCTTGTCACAAGCAACCCAGAACTGGACACAATGCTCAAGGTCCAGCCTCACCAGTGTCAAGTGCAGAGGGAAAATCACTTCCATCATTCTGTTGGCCACACTATTTCTAATCCAGGCCAGGATGCCATTGGCCTTCTTGGCCACCTGGACACACACCGGCTCATGTTCAGCTGCTGTCAACCAGAACTCTTAGTACTTTTCCACTGGGCAGCTTTCCAGTTACTTTGTTCCCAGACTTTAGTGCTGCAGGAGGTTGTTGTGACCCAAGTGCAGGACCTGTCATTTGGTCTGGTTGAGCCTCACACCGTTGGCCTAAGCCCATCAATCCAGCCTGCCCAGATCCCTCTGCAGAGCCTTTCCACCCTCATCAGATCAACTCTCTCACCCAATTTGTCATTTTCAAACTGACTGAGGTACACTTGAACCCCTCAACCAGACCATCAGTAAAGATATTAAACAGGACTGGTCCCTTGGTGAACCCCACTAATGACATTCCCTCTTCAGATACTTAGAACGATAAGCTTCCCTCTCAGTCATCTCTTCTCAAGGTCGAATAGGCCATCTCTCTCAGCCTTTCCTTGTAAAAATAGATATTCCAGTTCCTAAATCATCTTTGGCACTCTCTCCTGGACCCATTTGAAGAGCTACTTGTCTCTGTTATACTGAGTACCCCAGAACTGGACACAGAACTCCAGATGTGGCCTCACCAGGGCTGAGTAGAGGGGCAAGGCCATCTCTCAACCTGCAGCAGTGCTATTCCTAATGCACCCCAGGACGACTTCTTGGTGTGGCCTTCTTGGCCACAAGGACACACTGCTGGCTCCTGGACAGCTTGTTGTCCACCAGGACCCTCAGCTCCTTCTCTGCAGAGCCACTTTCCAGTAGGTTAGCCCTCAGCCTGTACTGGGGTGTGGGGCTATTCGTGCCCAGGTGCAGGACCCTGCATTTGCCATTGTTGAA
>WEKY01043576.1:0-18821 GCA_013390045.1 Picathartes gymnocephalus
CCTCCAGGGTCATAGAGAGCGAGCACTCCAGCAGCCAGAGCGGCAACGCCCGCGGGACCCTACTCTCTCTCGCCCCTGCCGCTCCTGCTATGTCATTGAAGTGCCCGCTCCGGTTCTGGTCCCTGTTCCTGTCTTGGGTACTTTGCAGTCTTTTTGATGGGCAGTCATCCAGCTCCGATGGATGACCCTAAACCCATGATGTCCAATGATCCTTCAGGTTTGATGGAAAACTATGAAACCAGAAGAAAAGGAAATCTATCATTTTAGTATTTATTTCCCTGCAAATTATTAAGATAACGGAACTGGTGGAAATGGGTCCTGGGTAACTTTGGTAGCACTGGGAAGTGGGATTTTGGAGAACTGGGTTATCTGGAGTGTGACTTATATCAGAGCTCGGGCCAACCCGATTCTCAGATTCCTCAGCAGAGGGGATCACAAAGCCCTTTCCTATTTGAATATCCCAGAATAACTCGATGAACCTTACATCAGGTGACGTGTGGGGACTATTTACAGCAGCCCAGGGAAGAGCCTGCGACAGATATCAGCCAGGGATTATTTTAAGCCCACATTTGTGGTCATGTTTGGCTGGCGTTAATGAATTCCGGGGCTTAATTGGAATTGCAGTGAACTGTAAACTGAGGGTGGAGCTTCTGGGAGGACACTGGGACACACTGTGGTGGTGAATTTGCACTGAAATCTTGTATCTGTTTCTTCTGGAGATCGCAGGAAAAGGAGGGTGTTAGGTGTGCCAGGCAGGGATTTATATGTGAGTGAGTTTTGGGCAGGTCTGGGGCTGCAGGCTGGCCTCAGGAGTGCCCAGGGCACAGAGGGAGTGAAGCACAGTGTGGATGCTCTGAGGACACGGCGTGTGACCAGACCTGGCTCTTGGGGCTGGCAGGGCCCCTCTCCCCCACCTCCCCCCCGTGCCCAGGGCAATGTCCCAGCCCAGGGTCACTCCAGTTCCCTTTGACCCCAGGCTCTGCTCCCTTTCTCTCTTTGGAAAAGCAAAGTAAGAAACATAAAAGGAAGCTGGGTTCCCGAGGCTGTGGGCTGTACAAACTTCCCCACCATTACTTGGCACCTCGGGCCACGCATAAGGACATCCGAGGTCAAACCCTTCATTAATATTCTGTCATTAGCACCGTGATGCAATTCCCGAGGCAATTCCAGCCCACCAGCAGCTGAGGAATGGCTGAGCCACTCGATGGCTGTGGGGCAGGAATCCTTCCTGCCTGCCCTGTTGAGTTTCTCTGCCGGGTGTTTTCTGTGTCACTAAAACAAGGAGCAGTGATGTAAATGCAGCACCAGGGACTTGGTAACGCTCTGTTTATAACACACTGCACTGCCACATTTTTGGCGTGTTTCATCATGGAATTAAAAGTATTCCTAAACATTCAGTTTCACAAAACTCATAAGTATCAGGATTAGGTTTGTGTTAGGATGAATCCACCAATCCCTCGTGCTTTCATCCCAAAATGCTTCCCCTGGCAGAACCTTTCACACTGCCAGGGTAGCAGCTCCAGTGGCCACTGCCCCTTGCACTGCTGCGACCACGGAATGTGCTGGAACTTCTAGGGACCTTTTTTTTTTTTTTTTTAATTATATTTAGCTTTTTGGGATTCCTGATCCCAAGAACGACTTCTTTCCCACACGCCCTCAAAGCATTTGGTGGCCAAACACTGGCCTGGAAAATACGATGTATCTGCTCTCATCCAAACTGCAGCAAGAGGGGCCCAGTGAGACAGAATAATACTAGAATATTCTGTGATGATTATAGACCAAGTGTACTGTAAATCCTACTGGACATAAAGCAATCATATGCTGAATTTTATTGGGAGCACGGTTGGTATCAAATTATCTTTTAACATAATCTTAAATTATGAGACCTTGCGTTTTCAACCTGGGATCTCAAAACCAGCCTTGGACTTTCTGCTGTAAATCGGGAACAATCAGAACATCGAATTCCAGAATGGTTTGGGTGGAAAGAACCTTAAAGCTCATCCCATTTCACCCCTTCCATGGGCAAGGACACCTTCCGCTATCCCAGATTGCTCCAAGTCCCGTCCAACCTGGCCTTGGACACTTCCAGGGATGTCTGAATCGCAAAAGAAAAATTCTAAGGAGGCGTTTCAGTCCTTTTCTGCAAAGTGCGTTTCCAGAAACTGTACTTTTACTCTCATTAAACCTCCCGGTGTGTGCGCTGTTTCCATCCACTCCATCTGTCACCCTCAGGTCGTTACATCATGGGCAGGAAAACGCTTCACTAAACAGCTTTTCTGTGGCACCGACCACCCCAGATTCGGGGCAAAACCTCAGCGACCTCTGCAGCGCTGCCAAACTGTGACTTTATCTCCTTTTTCTACCATTCCTGGAAGCTTGGGCAAAGAAATAACTTTTGCAAGGGGTAAAAGGCGCCGAGCACGAAGCCCCCTCAGCCCGCCCACCCTCAGCCCCGCCGCGCGCCCCACGCTCTCGCGAGATCTCGGGCGCCCTCAGCGCCGGCGCGGCCGCGGCCCGACGGGATCTTTCGAGAATTGCCGGTGCCGCGCTCCCCCCTCAGCGCCGCCGCCATGTCCGTGGTGGGCATCGACCTGGGCTTCCAGAGCTGCTACGTGGCCGTGGCCCGCGCCGGCGGCATCGAGACAGTCGCCAACGAGTACAGCGACCGGAGCACGCCGTGAGTGAGCCCGGGAGCCGCGCTGAGGCGGCGGCAGGGCGCCCGAGGGTCCCGGCGTGGCGGGGCCGGGGAGGGAGGGAAGCGGCGGGGCCGGGAGAAGCGGAGGTGTAAAGTGCTTACAGAGAAGCGGTAAAGGGCGGCAGACACGGAGGGGGCTTTGGGAGACCCGCTCAGCTGCCTTTCGTTGAATCACAGAATGTTAAGGGGTTGGAAGGGACCTTAGTGCTCATCCAGTTCTACTCCTCTGCCATGGGCAGGGACACCTTCCACTATCCCAGGTTGCTCCAAACCCCGTCCAGCCTGGCCTCGAACACTTCCAGGAATGGGGCAGCCACAGTTTCTGTGGGCAGTCTATGCCAGTGCCTCATCACCCTCACAGAGAAGAATTTCTACCCTATACCTAACTTAAATTTCCCTTCTTTCATTCTGAAGCCGTTCTCCCTTGTGCTGTCCGTCCAGTTCCTGATGCAGAGTCCCTCTCTGGCTTCCTTGTAGCCCCTTCAGACGCTGGAAGATGCTCGGAGGTGTTCGCACAACCTTCTCATTTCCAGGCTGAATAGCCCCAGCTCTCGCAAGCCTTTCTGTGCAGTACGGCCGGTTTGTCCCCCCCGAGGCGGGGCTGTGCTCTCGGGATTAGAAGGACGGGGGCTGTGAGTGTAGGGAAAAGCATCCTTGGCTGCTGGAAGTGCCAGACCTTAATTCCCTGTGTGTGTTCTGGTAGCACGGCTGTCATTCCCCTGCGGTCCCTGCACAGCAGGGGAGGGGAGGGCTGAGCTGGTGCCGGGATCGGTGTGAGCCCCATGGCCTGTTCTGGGATCAGATTTTGGGAAAGCTGCTCAGCAGCCTGCAGTGCCAGGACAAGGGGAATGGTTTCAAAACTGACGGAGAGGAGGTTTGGATTGCATGTTGGGAAGGAATTGTTCCCTGTGAGGGTGGGCAGGCCCTGGCACAGGGTGCCCAGAGAAGCTGTGGCTGCCCCTGGATCCCTGGCAGTGCCCAAGGCCGGGTTGGACAGGGCTTGGAGCAGCCTGGGACAGCGGGAGGTGTCCCTGCCCATGGCAGGGAGTGGGACTGGATGAGCTTTAAGGTCCCTCCCAGCCCAAACCTTTCCGTGGTTCCATGGTACAATGGGATCAGTATATTCTAGCCCTGCTCATAGAATGATCCCTCCCAACACATTCTCAACAGGAGTGTGCATTGCCTCTGTTTATTAAGGAACTTCCTAAGAAGGAGAGAGAGAACTGGGATGAAACTCCGAATGAGTTGCAAAATGAAAGTGGAAAAAGAATTTGCATCAAGAATTGGGTATCAGACCTAGAGAGGAACTGTGGGGAAAGCTGTCCTAAAAGTGTTTCTGCAGCTTTTCCTCAGTTGCAGCATGGCTTTATTTAAGCAGATCCTGAAGTAGCTGTCTCAATGAGACAATTGCATCATCTTCAGTGTTTGGGATTTTTTAGACCCCTCACATCACTTCAGAAAGCCCAGAGTGATCTTGCTTCTCTTTAGACAATACATCACTGTTTGCTTGTTCCAGCCTCTAAGCAATGAATAAATGCAGACGGAAATTTTGAATTCAGCACATGTGCTCAAGTATCTGGAGATCTCTTAAGTGTTCTCAATAACGTGGAAGTTTAAAGGTTAGATGTACTGGGAATATATTGAATGTAGGAAATATCAGAGCTGTGCTCTAATAGCTGTAGGTATTTGGCCCTCAGGGAGTTGAAGTTCTGCTTATAAATATGTCTATATATTTGAGATGTGAGCAAAAATCTCCCTTGTTGAAGGAGGTGAGCTAAATAAAATATTGGACACTGTGCATCTCTTGGGAGGTAATTCAGTTATGGGAGCCTGTAGTGAAATTGGAAGAAATGAGCATATTGAAAATGAGAGGGTTTTAACAGGACTTAATCTCCAGGTACTGTTCTGAGGGAATGCAGGAAGCCATTCTGCAAGCAGACCCTTCTATTAAAAGAACTTCTACATAGTTTTTAAGTGACTTGGAATCAGAAGCCTGGTTCAAAAAGTCGGTGCTGAGCTGTTGTTAGAGTGGGGAAGTCGTGCAAGGTGTTGTGGCAGGTTTCCTCAGGCACTGGCTCATGGTCAGGGTTAAACATCGTGTTTTGTATGTGTTACTGTAATAATTTGTATTATTAAAATAAACCCCACTGAGTGCATTGTACTGAGTTCAGTGGAACAGATGACACTCCCACAGAATCTGCTTTCAGCTCTGGTACTTGGATTCTTCTGGAATGCTGTAAAATCTGAACTTGTACATCTCAAAGCTGTGCAAGCTGTGTTTGTCTTTGGACAAGGAAAAGTGATAGAGAGAAAGGTAGTGGAAACGGAGAGGAAAAAATAAGATAGTTTAATTCTTTCTGTAGGGAAAAAGGGCCTTGAGTTAAATGAAATCATTGTGATTGCCCTTCTGGAGCTGGTGCTGATTGAGCAGTGCAGAGGACATGAGCTGTGGGGGGACAGGGGATCTTCCCAGGAAGGGGCAGTGGGTGGGAGGCTGAGGAGGTGCCTCCAGGTACGTGAAACAGAGATTTTAACTTTCTAAAGTTGTTTCATTAGACCTCTGATGACCTTCACTGTGAATGTTTCTACTTAAAATGCAGTGGTTAGTTATTCAGCTTCCAGAAATTGTGTAAGAGTGTAATTTGTATTTCATGGATTTACTGGTTCTTGTGAACTGATTTGGGGAATGAGACTGGTTGAAAATTCTTCCTTCTCTCCCTCCTTCTTCCTCACTCACTTCTGTGCTGGGTCCCTGCGAAGGCTCTCATCTAAATTAGTGCATTTGTGTTGGTGAAGGGATCTTGGTTTGTGAATTCAGCAGTGAAGTAGCTGGATTTCTTTTTTTTTTTTGTCCAAGAGAAGGGCAGCAATTCATGTCTTAATTTCTTTCAGGAGACCAGAGTAAATTAATAACCAGCTCCCTGCCCTGGGCTCGTTTTTACCTTCTGTTCCATTGGTGTGGGCCTGAGGGTCTGCAGAGCACAAACTTAACTTTTTTTTTTAACTAATCTCATGAATAGTTGTTTCAAACAACTGCAGATTTATTCAGAAATGTTAATTCTGTTGCAGCACATGCTTTAAGCATTGCATTTGTGAAGTTATTAATAAATTGGAAGAAGATACAAACTCAATGCAATTCTGTCACCGCATCCTTCAGATCTGGTTTTGACAGTTTCTGCTTGGAACTCCCAACTCCAAACCTCAGGCTGAGCTGGAATGTTTCCTGTGGCAGCCCTATGCCATCACCCTGCTGTAAAGCAGATTCTTAACCTGCTGCATGGAGAGCAGCTTAATTAGACTGCTGGGATGTTGTGTGAGCAGTAAAGATCTGCTTGCCTCATGGCAGGGTTCCCCCCACCAAGTTTACCTCAGTGGTATGAGCAACTTGGATTAGAGGGCTGGATTTCATTTTGTTAGGGCTGCTACAGTTCGTTAAATATGTAAACCAAGAGGCTTAATCAGCCTAGGAATTTCTCCAAAAAGGATTTCTTTATTCAGAACTGCAGGCTGTCACAAAGCAGAGGGGAGTAAAACGTAATTTCTCTTTTTGTGCTCTACGTTATTTCAGTGGGTACAGATGAAACTCTGAAAGACTAGTCTTTCTCTGCAGGTCGTTTTTTCCTGCCCCTGAAGGGTTTTCCCTAAAACTGGAAAGCTTAGATAGCATCTGCTACAGACGTGCAGGAACGATTTCCTTAGTATCTGATTTAGCTCGTGTTTGTCTGCTGCACAGTTGAATGTTTCCTGTGTTATTAGCAACCATCTTATCTCTTGAGTGCATCAGATCCACGGGCAATTACTGAGATAAGGCTGTCTGCCCAGGCACTGCTTACATGGGAAGCTTGAAGGAGCATGGACGAGTTTGGGGTTAGTGCTGTTCTGCAGGCAGGACCGTTGCTGTTTTAAATGCAATTATAGTGCCCGTTTTTCCCAGAATCCACAGAACCTTCCATGCACAGATTGCAGCGAGTGACCAACTTTCTTGATGGACCAAATCATATTAATTAACCAGTGATCTGCTAGGTAGTATCAGTGCTTTCACCCAAAAGATGAGCAGTGCCGCTGTACAGCCCCTGACTGAACTCACTCTTTTCCTTGCAGAGCCTGTATCTCTTTTGGGCCCAAGAATCGCTCCATTGGTGCTGCAGCTAAAAGCCAGGTGAGCGTGGGGTTTGGGTAAAACAACTTCAGAGCAGCAGTGTGGGGTTTCTCACTGCAGATAACAGATGTCCCTGAGCTGCTGCCCTGGTGTCTCCTTAACTGAAGAACAGCTGAGCTGCCCTCAGCTGTTCACCATGGGCTGCTGCTTTGTCATCTGGCAGAGAAATAGAGAAATCTCAGGGTTGATCCTTGCACATAATGAATTGTACAAGATAAAGCTGTGCCTCTTAAGAAATTCTGAGAACTACAAAGTTTTTTTTTTTCAGGTTGCCAACGTAAATTTTAAAGCTAAGCAGTGGTGCTTCACCCTGCCTTAGCTTCTTCCAGTTCCTGTGCTCTATGATGGCTTTTAATTATATGACTCTGTTCTATAGAATTCCATTAAGTGCATGATTTTGGCAGAAAGGGGCCATATTTGAGTGTAAATAGACAGAGCTTTCTTGACTCTTTGTGGCTGAATTACAGCCGAAATATCTCTCTTGGGTGTTCTTGCCCATATCTGAGTTTCTGTTGCTGTAGGCAGGTAAATGTGATTTAAGGACTGAGAGGAAGTTAAGCTGATTTGTCCTACTCGTGGTATTTAGGTCGTGCTGTATCAGATTTTATGTTGCTGTGTAAGTAACCCGTATAAAAGATGATTTATTTTTTTCAAGTCTTCTACAGGAAGTGACTAGTCAAACACTTGGTTTTTCTTAGCCTAAAAAGCCTAGAGATGTGTGAAGATTCTTTATCTAAAATACAAAAACCCCTGGACACTATTCAAGAACAGCACAACTGTACTAGAACCAAACACAGCTGTTTTTCTGGAATTGAGTGTCTGCTTAGCTTAACGAAATCCATTGGTGCAGAGCCTTGTAGAGATGAGTTTGTCCTGCACAGACTAAACTTAGAGAACAACCAGCCCAAGTTACTTAGGAAGTAGACACCTGCCTGAGCCCAAATCCCAGGTAATGCTCTGTGGAACAGTGCCTGTCTGCTCTCTCAGTGCCTGTGGTTTTCAGTGCCTACCTCGCTCTGGTGTCAGTGACAGAATTCCCTTCACTTGTGCTACATGAAACGAGCTGAGATGGGCTTTCACTTCCCTGTGCTGATCTCTGCTGTTAATCAAAGTCAGTCTGCCTTTTGTCAGTTAAATCAAGGTGACAGAATCATCTTAGGGGATCTCCTGACCTTTTAAAGCTTCGTGAGCAGGTCCTTGAGCTGTTTTGTGAGAATATCTGTGTGTTGAGTGTCCTGTGCATGTGATGAACCTGAGCTGGAGTTATGTGCTTGTTGTGTTTGGGCAATCACTGATTGTGGAAAGGTAGGGGGTAGAAAACAGGTAAGTGGGAAGGAAGTTTTGCTAACAGTTCTAAAGAGTTTCCTACACGTACACTATGAAATTTGAGTGCTGTTGTAATCAATATTTCATAGACTTGGCTCAGTTTTTAGTGTACGTTTTATTTTCCATCTCAAATTCCTGTAGGTTCCCTGAGCACCCAGAGGGAAGTTGCCTCCCAGCACCTGCCCAGATAATGTTAAGATAGAAATGACAAAAATACTCTGGCGAGAGAAGCATGAGAACAAAACTCTTGCCTTCTGTTTGACATTCAGATGTTCCCCTGCCACGTTGTATTAAAGATTTCTTTTCCTCTAGGTTATTTCAAATGCAAAGAATACAGTACAAAGTTTTAAAAGATTTCATGGTCGTGCATTCTCAGATCCCTTTGTTCAAGCTGAAAAAGCAAGCCTTGCCTATGAACTTGTCCAGCTGCCAACAGGCTCAACTGGCATCAAGGTAAATCTGGCATGTCTGAGAAAGAGCTAGAGGAGGAAACTGATAAAGTTTCCTTTTATTTCTCTCTTTTGAATCTGCTCACTCTAGTTTGTGTTCTCTTTTGAATGGAAAGCCTTAATAGGGAGGGGAATAAAAGGCTGGTAATGGGGATGGTGCATGGGTTCCAATGCAGTGTAATGAGTGTGCACAATTTTTATTTGAAGGCCATGTATATGGAAGAAGAAAGAAACTTTACAATTGAGCAGGTGACAGGAATGCTTCTGACTAAATTAAAGGAGACCGCTGAGAATGCGCTTAAGAAGCCTGTGGTTGACTGTGTTGTTTCTGTAAGTATGGAATCCAGCAAAATACACAGAACTTAGTTACTGTCTGAACTGAAATGGCTGCAGCTTTAATTCAATCTGATTAAATTGCCCAGTAAACTTGAATATCCAGGTATCTTCTGTTTAAACTGAATCTTACATCTCCTGAAAAGTAGACTTATTTCACTAATGGTCTTAAATTGTTGCTAATTAGCAGCATAAATAATATTTGATACCTATTTCTGGTTATGTGCTCCAAAAATGAGTGGCTTGTGATATGGAATGGAAAAAGGAACTTTGTCTTTATGTAATGGTTTTTTTTTGCTTTTTCTCTATTGCAACTGAAATGAAGAGTGCATTTGAAGGAGGCCTCAGCTGCACTCCACGAGCTCACTGTCCACCCTTGTGACTGTTTACTAAAGGTGGCTCCTGTAAACGTTAATATTGGCTCTTCGATCTCCTTGCAGGTTCCTTGTTTCTACACAGATGCAGAAAGGAGATCTGTGATGGATGCTACCCAGATTGCTGGTCTCAACTGTCTGAGACTAATCAATGAAACAACTGCAGGTAATTCCTTCCTCTCCCTCACTCAGTGTTGTAGTTTTACTACAGCAGAGGGCTTTTATTCTGCCAGTGAACCTTGCTTTCTAGAATTACAGCTGGTTTTATACACTTGAAATAGATGAGTTGGTCAGAAAGTTTCTTAAAGTCTGATCAGTTTTTTCATTGCTTTACAAAAGCATAAAGATATTTGGTGAATATCTGTTTTAATGCAGCTGAGGGAGGGGCTGGTACTGTTTAATGTTCTTCCATGTTTTTTTAGCACTGGGAATTTTGTTTAATTCAATGTCTGTAGCTTGAGAAGCACAATGAAATGCTAATGCTGATTGCTGATTACTACTTATTTCTTGATAACTATAAACCTGCATGTCCTAACTATACTTTTATTTCTGTAGTTGCCCTTGCATATGGGATCTATAAGCAAGATCTGCCTGCCTTGGAAGAAAAGCCACGGAACGTTGTTTTTGTGGACGTGGGGCATTCTGCATATCAAGTTTCTGTTTGTGCATTCAACAAAGCCAAACTGAAAGTAAACAATCCATTTTACACATCCATTTTAATTATCTGTAGAACATTCATCAGCACATCCATGGACTGTGGTGGGCAAGTCTCCCTGGCTTCACAGAGGGGCATCCACACTGCTCAATTCACGTTCATAAAATTGCACTTTGTCTGGAGCAAAAAATAGGGCAGGGAACTAGAGAGCTTTTGAGCAGTGTGTAGAGGAGGCAAACATGCCTTAATCAGCAGACTGGCAAAGAATAAAAAACCAGCAAATAGTAACAGTTCTTACTGGCATTTTATTGTTATTATTTATTATTACGGTCTGGACCTTGCAGTTACAATAACTTTCTTGTGATTGGCTGGAGAAACAGATGCAAAATTTAAAGCATGAGGTAGTGAAATGCAGAGAAATGTTCTGACAACATCTGTTTTCTCATAGTTTTATTTATTGAGGAAATGTAACCTTCGTGTTTCTCTCGGATTTGTTCTTTAAACTTGGAAGCCATGGCAGTGTGGAAGGGATGCTTTGGGGTCTAGAGTGGAGGGCTGTTAAGCAGTGTAGAGGCCAAAGCCACCTGAAGGCATATTGAGGGTAATGTGATTTCTGTTCCTAAAAAAATAAATTCCTGGTGTGTTTACAGAGCAGAATGATCTGAGGCTACAGGTGTTCTTTGCAGATAATTCCTTCATCAAAAAGGAGCACCTTTTTTAAGAGTTAATACCATTTATTCCTGTTTTATTTTTAGCTTGGGGTAAGCATGTTCCACCCTTAGGAGGCATCAAATATTAAACTGGGATATGACTCAAACTGTCAGTGCCTAAGCAGAATTTGGAAACAGAGGTCTGCTCCCAGCACAAGCTGTGGAACAGATAGTGTTGCTAAGTCCTGCCCTGTCTCCCTAAATTCCTTTTAAAGCAGTTGCCACCTCATTCCAGGAAGGCAAATTTCTTTGACTTAGAGTTGAACTATGTTTGAAACAAAGCACTGCTTTGATGTTAACTGCTGATTGCTTTCACTGGGCAGTGGCACATTGTGCTGTTACTGAAGGGTTCCCTTCCTTTAAGGTTCTTGCTACAGCATTCGATACAACCCTCGGAGGCAGGAAGTTTGATGAGGTGTTGGTGGAGTACTTCTGTGAGGAGTTTGGGAAAAAATACAAACTTGACATCAAGTCCAAGATCCGAGCACTGCTGAGGCTGTACCAGGAGTGTGAGAGGCTGAAGAAGCTGATGAGTGCCAATGCCTCTGACCTGCCCATGAACATAGAGTGCTTCATGAATGATATAGATGTGTCTGGAACCATGAACAGGTAACCTTGGCTCCTCTACAAGGGGAAACTTCAGAGTGTCCTTCAGGCAGTTGAAAACTTGGGATGAAGTATCAGCTCGTAGGACTGCCGGGAGGTCAGAAATCAAAGAACAACATGTGCAGGAATGCTGCTGGAAATGAAAGTGTTTAGAGCCTGTTCAATGGCCTTGAGTTAGGAGGGAGGGCTGGGATGCCAGGGTTACTGGAACCAAGTTTTGTCTGGGAGAATATACTAAAGGATAAAGCTAGGACTAGGGGAGAGAAAACCCTGTGGTACAGTGAAAGTGGCATTTCTTCAGTTTGGGCAGCCTGTTGTGTTTGCAATGTTGCTTATGGTGTGCTAGAGCTTTGTTTATGGCTTCTTCCAACAGAAGCAAATTTTTGGAGATGTGTGAAGGACTCCTGGCAAGAGTGGAGCCACCCCTTCGCAGTGTGCTGGAGCAAGCCAGTAAGTGGGGGCGTGTGTGGGGGTGCTCTGCATGCAGACAGGAGCCAGCCAGGGTGCAGGCTTCTTGTGCATGTTGGACACAAGGGTTTACCACAAACAACAATTTCCTGCTTAAGAGTTACAAAATTAAAAAATTTTCTCACACAGGCTGAAATCTGAAATTTTTACTGCTTAGAAACTTAGAGAACAAGCTTAAAGTGGTCTGTTAAAACTTCTGGTTTATGACGTCGGTGTATTCATGTGAAAGAGAAACATTTCGTCTATTGTCTGACTCCTTTCTAGAGCTGAAGAGGGAGGATATTTATGCAGTAGAGATAGTTGGTGGTACCACAAGAATCCCTGCTGTAAAAGAGAAGATCAGTAAATTTTTTGGCAAAGAAGTCAGTACCACCCTGAACGCAGATGAGGCTGTGGCACGAGGCTGTGCACTGCAGGTAAAAAGTGCTGTTTGTTTTAGCTCTGAGGATATTAAGCAGCATCAGTAGCTACTTGCTGAATGAAATGCTTGTTCAGCTAAAGTCTGAACGTTCGTAATGTGGCTTTTGTGCTCTTGCAGTGTGCAATTTTGTCCCCGGCTTTCAAAGTGAGAGAATTTTCTATCACAGATTTGATACCCTATCCCATCTCTTTGCGGTGGAATTCGCCAGCAGAGGAAGGCCTAAGGTAAAACCAGTTCAATCTTCTTGCATGTTACAGCTTAAAATTGCTGGTGATGATTAGAGTAAATAACAAACATCAATAAATACCCTTAGAACAGGGTATTTCCAGGGTTAAATGCCCATTTAACACTTCCAGTTTTGATACTTCTGAAGTTAATGACAGTAGAAAACAAAACCAAGGTCAAGAGGCAGTTTGGCACTTCCTGCATGGCTGTTGGTGTTACTTAACCTGAAAAATCAGGACAGTCTTGTCGCTTCTGAAGGAAGCTTTTCCCCTAAGAGTATCTAGAAATGTGTTGTTACCTTACCAGCTATGTTGTCATACTGAACACAGGCTGTGTTTTCTCTTGTAGTGACTGTGAGGTCTTCCCCAAGAACCACCCTGCTCCCTTTTCCAAGGTCCTCACTTTCTACAGGAAAGAGCCCTTCACTCTGGAGGCCTACTACAGTTCCCCCAAGGAGCTGCCTTACCCAGACCCTGCTATAGGTTAGCACCATTCTGTATCTTTAACTAAGAGTCTTTTCTGTGTTTCAAGCATTTTCTGCCTAATTACATGGTCTGGATATGCAGCCTACTGCAAATGCTCTCAGGACAACATTTCAAATGGATTTTTAGTAAAATAGGTGGAGTAACATGAAATTTATGGGCAAAAAGAGCATCCTAATACTGGAGCAAGCCTGGTAGGGGCACACTGAGAGTTACAAAGTCTTTTGCTCTGATAAAAGTAATACCAGGTTTTTCATAGAGAATTCCCAATAGCTGTGCCCCAGCGTTGCTGAGTAAAAAAACTGGATTGTCCAACTTGAGTTGGTTTTAACATTCCCTGAGCACACTGCAGTGAGCTGTGTCAGCAGCAGTTGGGGTTTGCTTTGCATTCAGCACTTACGTTAATCAAAAGTGTTTGGGTTTTTTTCTCTCTGGGATTGTTTAGCTCACTTCTTGGTTCAGAAGGTCACTCCTCAAACAGATGGATCCAGTTCCAAAGTGAAAGTCAAAGTCAGAGTAAATATCCACGGCATCTTCAGTGTTTCAAGTGCATCTCTGGTGGAGGTTCACAAATCTGATGAGAACGAAGAGCCCATGGAGACGGATCAGCACGCGAAGGAGGAAGAGGTAACAGCCTCACTGCTCCCAGCTGCTCAGAATCCCCATGGAGCACAGCTGGCCAAGGTCCCAGGCTCGTGTAAGGATTTACTGTGCCCACAACTCAAATATGAGATTGAGTACTCATTGTAGTGTGTCACACCAGTGATAGATCTCTTAAAACCAGGACCTGAGGTATAGATCAAACTCTTAATGATGGAGCTGTGGCTTGCTGGAGCAAAGACTGGGAGCTCATTATTTATTCCTTCAGTTTTCATTCTGTTTCTTTTGCCTAAAGAGCATTAGAGGTGTTAAGGGATCAGCCTAAGAACTGAAGCAGTGATCTGCATTTGTTTAATGTGTGAAATTGGATCTCTCTGAATTTCAGAAGATGCAAGTAGACGAGGAGCAACAAAAGGCTGAAGAGCAACAGCAAACCCAGCCTGAAAATAAGGCAGAGTCTGAAGAAATGGAGGTAACAGGAGCATTTGAGACTTTATTTTCATGAGATTCCTGAGAATATGAGGAGTGTGAGCGCATCTGCCTTTGTCATAGTTCTGGAAGCTGAACTTTTATTTCAGTGCACTGGTGGTCTATTGTGATGACAGCTTTAGAAAGGACACAAATGGCACTGATAACTGCAGACCTGTCAGGTGACCTGCTACTGGTAAAATGGGGGAACTCTCCTGTTCAGGGAAGAAATAATTATCTAGTTTTCAATAACTTGAATACTAGAACAGTGTTCTGCCATGAGCACCCTCCCCCATGAATGTAGACAGAGTGCCCAGAAAAGGTCAGTGGCTGCATTAATTATCTCAGGCTTCAGCAGCTGAGGTGTCAGAATGGCAGGGAGTGCTTGGCTCTCTTGCTGAGGCACTAACTTCGTTTTTCTGGTGTAAACCTTGAGTGCTCCTCTTGAAATGAGTGGTGATGCTGTTTTTACTGTGAATGTTTAATGTATTTTTAATGCAGACTTGTCAGGCTGACTCAAAGGACAAGAAAGTGGATCAGCCACCTCAGGCCAAGAAGGCCAAAGTGAAGACAACCACTGTAGACCTTCCCATCGAGAACCAGCTGGTGTGGCAGATAGGGAAGGACATGCTCAACTTGTTCATTGAGAACGAGGTAAACTCTTCCTGTCCAAGCTAAAAATGTCACTTTTTGGTCTCCAGAAGTGTTGTTCATTAAACATGGTTAAGGATGGTCAAGGAAAGGATTAAAAGGAATGAAACAAGCAGTTAGAAGTCTGAGGTGAGCAACAGTGCCCCGTGGAGGCAGAACACATTCATTGCTCCTGGTCAGTGAAGCTGGCACTCTCAAAGTTCTGTTCTGCAGGAAACCTCCAGAACCACCTGCAGGTACGAGGTGTGCAGGTGAACTTCAGATGGGGGTTCCTCAGCTGGAGGAGGATTGTCCTGTGCTGTATTGAACATCACACCAAAACTGAAATGAGTTTTCAGTCATGTGCTGTGTTAGAACAGTTCTGTAAATCAGTTTTGGAAAATCTTGAGCTGGTTTGAGCCTTTGCTAACAAGGTGTCCTGGAAATAAATGTTAAATAATGAGCTTTTTAGCCAATTAATTTGACACCTTGTTCACAGGGTAAGATGATAATGCAGGATAAGCTGGAGAAGGAGAGGAATGATGCCAAGAATGCAGTGGAGGAGTACGTGTATGAAATGAGAGACAAACTCTGCGGTGTTTATGAGAAATTTGTCAGTGACGATGTGAGTATTGCTGCCTGATTGTCCTGATCAGCAGTTGGATTTTGTAACTCTTGACCTGTATCACATGCTATATTTACATAAATTACATATTCAGACTTTAAATTTGAGGAAATAATTGTAACCTTTCTGGCTGTGATGATAATCTACTAAATGTGGGCACCTGTGTCTGAACCGGTTGCCTAAAAATCTCTTGGCATTATTAATCAGCTTTCCCTGTTGTACTGGAGGAGCTTGGTGTGTAATGAATTTAACTCTGCTTTTAGGGATGAATGTCTGAACACCTGACTGTATCTCCATTGATTACAATGGAGCTTTGCCAGCCAGGTGTCTGCAGAGCCCAAACTGGGACATGCCAGGAGATGTTTATGGCACCTTTGCTAAAGAAAAGTTCCCCTCTGTTCTCAGGCTTGCTCATGTAGTGACAGTGAAAACGTGCAGGGGACAAAAAAGCCTTTTATGTGACAGTATTTGATCTGAACTGTAGCTGTCACACGTGCTTCTTCCTTGTGCCTGGAATCCACCACAAAGCTGTGCAGAAGAATATTTTATTTCTTATTTTTCACTAAAATAGGATAAAGAGTTCCAGACAGAGTTGTTTATATTCTAAAAATACAACCCTTCCAGAAAGGTTCCAGGTACCATTTAGTGCCATTTGTCACCTAATAAATGATGTCACCTGCCTATTTTGTGTGCATTGCTGCAGGATCGCAATAGCTTCACACTGAAGCTGGAAGATACAGAAATTTGGCTTTATGAAGATGGTGAAGACCAGCCCAAACAAATATACATTGATAAATTGACAGAACTGAAGGTACGTGGTTCTTACATTCCCATGTGAGTTTACTGAAGCTGGAGAACTTTGTTGCAGTGAGGAGCTGTTGATTCTGAGGTAACAAACAGCCTGCTTTGGACTTGTATGAGGACCAGATCTCCAACAGACCTGTAACAACAGGGCTGAGGGAGGCTCAGTCTCTCCTGTAAGTTGAGAGAAGTCAGAATTCCAAGGAGTTCAGGAAAGTTGATGTATCCTGTCAGACCTTGAGGACCCCTCAGTGATGCTCCATAAATTTTGATATCTGTTGTGCTTTGTTTCAGACTCTGGGTCAGCCTATTCAGGCAAGATTCCAAGAATCAGAGGAAAGACCAAAAGCGTTTGAGGACTTGGGGAAGCAAATCCAGCAGTACATGAAAGCTGTTCATGCCTTCAAAGCAAAGGTATTTCCATACTTAATTTCTGGAAAATGCAAGGGAATGGTACAAATATTTTCTGAATTTTAGGTAACCTGCTTCAGACAAAAATCTGGTGCAGCCTTCCAGTGAGCTTATGAGTTTTTGATGTTTAATAGATTTTCAGAAGTGGATTTTGGGCCTTGCACAATTCAGTCTCTTTTTAAAAATCAGGTGTTGATTTCCTCATGGAGGCAAAATGCCAGCAGCAGCAGAACTTCAGTCTCTGATTACCGAGCTGTGGGTGATCAGCTCGATTGATTTGTTAACCACAACAGCTGTTGGCTAAATGGTCTTTAGTGTTTGAAGCTAAGTTTTGAGGAAATCACGATGCGGTTTGTGCTCAAACACTGACATATGTGCTCCTGTTTGGGTGTTGCAGGATGAATTGTACGAGCATCTTGATGAAGCAGATGTGGCAAAGGTGGAGAAGAGCACCAGTGAAGCCATGGAGTGGATGAACAACAACCTTAACCTTCAGAATAAGAGGAGTCTTACTTTGGACCCAGTTATAAAAGCAAAAGACATACAGGCTAAAGCAAAAGTAAGTTTCTCTACATAACTCACTCCATTCCCGTGAATTTTTGTGTTTATTGCTCTATCAGAAAACTTTGAGGTGAAAAATCTCAAAAGTACCAGGGAACATCAACCCTCAACCGGAGCATTCTCAGTGATGGTTTCAAAAGTTCAGCTGTGGGAGATAAAACCATTTCTAAGGATGTGTTATTTCTGTGTTTTGTAGGAATTGGCAAGTATTTGTAACCCCATAGTGAACAAACCCAAACCCAAGGTGGAGCTGCCGAAGGAGGAGCAGAAGCCGACGGAACCTAACGGACCATTGGATGGGCAGGGAGACGCTGGGAGCGGGACCCAGCCCCCCGAGCAGGGCTCTGCCCCCACAGCCACTGACAAGAAGCTTCCGGAAATGGACATTGACTGAATTTCAGCACTTGTTTATATTATTGCAAACTACAATAAAGCTTTAAGTTGTCAACGTTGTATGTTCTGAATACAAACTGAAGCAAGTGAATCCCACATCGCTCTTGGTTACTCTTGGAGAGGTTTGGGCAGTGCAGAAGGTCAGAACACGGAGGTGGCGAAGGACTCACTCAGCTCAGCAGTGTTTGCCTTTATTGATTGTATTTAGAAGTTTTGGTAGTCTAACTAGACCTCTAGGAACAGCCATAAGCTGCTTCTCTATTTTTAATGTCCAGGCTGAGTCAATCCTCCCTTGAAGGAGGGAGACAGCAACATCTGAAGTCTGATGTGCACCCTGCTCCACCCTGTCCCTGTGGATTGCAGCACTGGCACTGCAGGGAGGGCAGGAGAGAGCCAAGGCAGAGTCTTCCATTGCTCTTGGTTTAGTGTTAATGCCTGCTCTGGACTCACTCTGATTTGCACTGAAACAGTTGATGGTTATAGGAGGTTTGCAGAGCAGGGGGTGGTTCATCAGCACCTTTATTCCTTAGCCCAGACTGCAGATCAGACTCAGAATGTGCTCCTGGACAGGGGAGTGGGTTTCTCACAAACTCCCCAGCTAATTAGGCCCTGTAAACTCCTTGTCTCTAGTTAAATTAGCTGCTTGTAGAAAGAGTGAATACTTGTATTTCAGCTGCCTATGCTGATAGTTGATTCTGACTTGTTCCTAACTTTTTCTGGCAGGGGTATGCTTGCTTCCACGAGGCCTTCATTTGGAATGCTTGGTTTTTTGTTTTGGTTTCTTTTTTTCCAGGAAAACCAAGAACTGATAGATATGTTGTTTTGTTTTGTTTTTTTTCTATGAGCTTTATACAATGATTTGCTTCTAGTACTGATTGTCATTAAACTTGCAAAAATTAATTTGTATGTGTTAAAATCCAAAGCTGAAAAACACCCATTCAGATATTGCAAGAAATAAATGCACTGGATTCTACTGGATCACCTGCTGCAGCTGTTGATTGCAATGCAGAGAGAGCGGTGTCGGGATGGAGGGAAGGGCTGTGTCCCTGGTTCTTGGGGTGTGCAGGGAGCTCTGCCGGGCTGCTCCGGGGCTGTGCGGCTTCCCACGGGGTGTGGCGGGTGTGAGTTTAAGCTCCCTGTAATGAATCACCACCGTGCAATGCCCTGCGTTAGACCCACAGGGACCAGCGAGTCCAACTCCTACCCCTGCACTCCCACCGTGCCCCTTCCCTGGGAGCCCGTTCGGTGCCCGAGCAGCGCAGCTGGAGGCCCCGGGGCCTCGGTGCCGGCGGTGGGGAGGGGCGGCAGGCGGGGCACTGAGGAGCGGGCACTGAGCACCCCGGGCTGGGCTGGCCGGGCCCTCCCGGCCGCCGGGGGAGCTGCGGGGCCGGACCGGCGCCTCCTCCGCCCGCCAGCGCTTCCCGTGCCT
>WEKY01043576.1:18835-37332 GCA_013390045.1 Picathartes gymnocephalus
CGGCCCGGCCGCGGCTGCCAAGGTGAGGAGCGGGTGAGGCCGGGCCGGGCTCTCTCCCCGGGGGCCGTGGGCCGGGGCACAGCGGTGGCAGCGGCCGGAGCCGCCGTAGCGACGGCGGAGCTGCGCCTGGAGCCCGGGGCTCGTTCCGGACCCGTCGCCGCGCCGTCGGGCCCGGCCTAGCCCGGCGTCGCAGCTCGGTCACGGCTCCTGCGGCTGCAAATGAGCCCCAAGGCCTGAGCGAGCTGTCGGGAGCGCCAAGGGGACTTTAACCCCAAGCCTGTTGTTTGTCCGCAGCAGCCCCAGGCCGGTGCCAGCGCCAGGTGTTTCCCCTCAGCAGCGCCGTGTCCGTGCCGTGAGGGAGGAGAAGAGTCCGGCCCTGAAGGGATGGTGAGGGAGCGGCTCCTCGGCTCTGCCTCTGCGCTGCTCTGACTCGAAAGGTAACTCATTAAACTGGCTTTATTGACCCAAAGGTAGAGCTAAGATGCTCCACGAGCACATCTCTTAAGATGCACGTGCAGGATTTGAACCTTTCTCTGATTTTTTCAATCACTAATGGGACTGTTTCCCCGTTTGCGTTAGAGCAATAGACAAGAGCTACTGTTACAAATTCATTTCTCATGTGTGTTTTGGGGGGGTCTGTTTTCTTCCAAGCATCAGTGAAATATCCATGTGTCATTTGTGCCATCTCCATATTTCATTATTTCTCCCCTCACAGCTCTCTTTACCTACTAACACACAGTTCACTTTCTGCTCTTTCAGTATTCTATTGTGTTTTGGTTTTTTTTTTTTNGTGAGTCCTGTAATTTTTTTTTTTTTTTTAATTTTAAAAGCTACCAATATTTTTTCCAACCTGTAAAATGCCTTAATTATATTTCACATTGTTTTAGCTTGGTTACCTGCGTTTTTCCAAAGCTTACTATGCTATAAAATAGATGCCTCAAATTGATGATTTGAATTGGATGCATTAACTTGGTTGATGTTGCAGAGTTTTCTACAGAAAAGTTAAATGTCTTCAGAGGACAAGGAGGCTCAGGAGGACGAGCTTCTGGCTCTGGCCAGCATCTACGATGAGGATGAGTTTAAGAGAGCAGAGTCTGTCCAAGGAGGAGAAACAAGAATTTGTCTGGAGTTGCCTCAAGACTTCAAAATTTTTGTGAGGGGTGAGTTGAGATGTTTTGTGTTATCCCAAGGGAGGCTTTACCAAGCTCAGGTGGTTGTTGGGGAGTGACCTGAGGGAACAGTGACTGGACAAAGCCATGGCTCACCCTTTGCTGCGCTTGTTGGGGACTGTGTTTGACCAATTTAATCTTCATACACAGAACGTCTTCAGTAAACTTTAAAATCACAGATGAGTAATAGCACTTCTTCAGAATAATTAAGTTCGTTTATTGGGTTTTTATTCCCCTGCGGATATGTGTTCCCAGGCTCCTGGTTTGTGTAGGATCTGACATTTCACTGTGCTGCTGTTTAACTGCTTTAATCACAGACCTCCAACCCTATGACATTTGACTGCACTGAGAGTTTTGTTACTTAAGGTGGAACAAATAATTTTAACCCAGAAATATATCAAATTAACAGGCATCAGGTGCTGTCAGAAACAGCAACAGTTGGTTAGTTTTCATTTTTCTATTATTTCTCCCACTGGCTCAGGCAGTTCCACAGAGAGCCTCCAGAGCAGTGGGTTCGAGTATTCCGTGTGCTTCCTGCCTCCCCTGATGCTGAATTTTGAGCTCCCACCTGACTACCCATCGACCTCCCCACCTGTGTTCACCCTCAGTGGGAAATGGCTCTCCCAGGCCCAGGTTTGCAGAGGATTTTTCATATTTTAACTGCTGAGCAAGTTAATAATTAACAATTAAGCAAAGTAAAAAACCAATGATGTTGCTCCTCAGTTGGCTCTTCTTTTGTCTCTTGCTGGTTTTCAAAGGAAAACTTGCATCTGTGAGAACTATTTTATGTGTATTTTATGGATAAAAACTGCTGAATCTAAATCAAAGTTTGCACTAAGGGACTGTGTGAGGGGAGGAGCCCACTAAGGAGTTTCCCAAACTTACTGAAATCAGGAATTCTTTGTTCTTTCCCAGCTCAGTGCTCTTTGCAAACACTTGGACAATGTGTGGGAAGAGAACCGAGGCTGTGTGGTCCTGTTTGCCTGGATGCAGTTTCTGAAGGAGGAAACACTGAATTACCTGAATATTTCATCACCATATGAGCTTAAAATGTGCTCTCAGGGGAAGGAGCAGAGCCGGACACCAGTGGGGCCCCTTGAGGCTGGGAAGGACTGTGGCTCTGCCACAGCTGAGGAGGAAACCATGGATGCCAGAGCTGTGCAGGACGTGGAGTCCTTGTCCAGTCTGATCAGGGACATCTTGGACTTTGACCAGGCCCAGAGGAGGAAGTGCTTTAACAGTAAGATGTACTCGTGCAGTATCTGCTTCTGTGAGAAGCTGGGCAGTGAGTGCATGCACTTCACCGAGTGCAGCCACGTGTACTGCAAAGCCTGCCTGAAGGACTACTTTGAAATCCAGATCAGGGATGGGCAGGTGCACTGCCTCAACTGCCCTGAGCCCAAGTGTTCTTCTGTCGCCACTCCAGGCCAGGTAATTCCTGTGCACGGGGGCTGTGGAGCTCTGTAACCCACCCCGAGTTCTGGGCCAGGCTCTGCATGGTGGCCACTGGCAATCACTGAGTCATTTAGGTCAGAAAAGACCTCCAAGATCACCAAGTGCAGCCTTTGACCATTAAACTATGTCATGAAGTGCCACATCCTTGGACACCTCCAGGGATGGGCACTCCAAACCTCCCTGGGCAGCCCCTGCCAAGGCCTGAGCACCCTTTCCAGGAGGAAGTTCCTGCTGATGTCCAACCTGAGCTTCCCCTGGCACAGCCTGAGGCCATTCCCTCTCTTCCTGTCCCTTTTCCCTGGGAGCAGAGCCTGACTCCCTGTGACCTGTAGGAGAATCTAAAGTGGATTCATCCCAGCTCTTGGTACCTTTTCACTGACCTGCTCTTTGTTGCTGCAGCAGGCTCAGAATTACAGATGCAAGGAATCAGAGAACCCCAGACTGGTTGGGCATGGAAGGCACCTTAAAGCCCATCCAGTGCCACCCCTGCCATGGGCAGGGACACCTCCCACCATCCCAGGCTGCTCCAACCCCTGTCCAACCTGACCTTGGACACTTCAGGGATCCAGGGGCAGCCACAGCTTCTGTGGACAGGCAGTACACATGGGTGAAGGATGTTTTCCCTGTATCTGGCTGTTTGCAGGTGAAGGAGCTGGTTGGGGAGGAGCTGTTTGCCCGCTACGACCGCCTGCTGCTGCAGTCCAGCCTGGACCTGATGGCTGACGTGGTTTATTGCCCCCGGCCTGGCTGCCAGACCCCCGTGATGCAGGAGCCTGGCTGCACCATGGGCATTTGCTCCTGCTGCAACTACGCCTTCTGCAGCCTCTGCAGGATGACTTACCATGGGGTGTCCCCCTGCAAGGTCACTGCAGGTGAGTCACCCCCACCCCGGGCTCACAGTCACATCCAGACACAGCTAAAACTTGGGTGGAAAAGTCCAAAGTTGAGCAAGGGAACTCCTCACCCTGAGCTTTCTGAAAGGTGCATTCATTTGGAGGAGGGTTGTTGTTGGTAATTAAATATTCCTTTGGTGAGACTCCTCAGCTCAGGAGCTCCCTAAAGTGCTGATTGTCAACTGCTGAGAGGTTGTAGCAGGGGCAGAATTACTTTATATTTTCACTACTTTGTACTGTCAGAGTTAATACTGGAATCAGGTGGAGGCTTCTCTCTCTGTGACAGAATTTCATTAAATATATAGTCAGAAAAAGTATTTCCATTTTTAGTTTATTTTACATTGTTCTAATTTCATCAGCAGATCTCTTGTATAATAAAAGTGTCAAACCGCTGGATTTTGGGGCAGAGTGGTTTTAATATTATCATCTTATGTATTCTAATAGTTTCCTTGCTTCTTAATTAATGACGTTATTTTTCTTTGAGAATTTCTATGCTGCAATTAGCTGGACTTCTGTATCTAGTATCTTATAAAACCTGTCTGGTTTGGTTTGATTTTGCCTCCCAGAGAAATTAATGGATTTGAGGAACGAGTATTTAGAAGCAGATGAGACAAATAAAAGATTTTTGGAGCAACGCTATGGCAAGAGAGTGATTCAGAAAGCCCTGGAGGAGATGGAGAGTAAGGAATGGCTGGAAAAGAACTCCAAGTCTTGTCCTTGCTGTGGGACCCACATCGAGGTGAGTGAGGAGGGAAAGGCTGGGGAATCATGGAACAGAGAATAACCCCCAAGGAGGCAGTTCTGGGTGTGTTGGAGCTTCTAGGAAGAGGAAATCTCTAGGAAATACTCAGAGAACTTTCCATTTCTGTCTGTGGGACATGGAAAAGGAGGTGCGGTGATGTTTGGGGATCCCAAGGACTGGAGTACAAACAGTGACTGCTGGTCAGGCTCCCACACTAAACAGATCCAGGCTGACTCTGGATCTGTGTGAATCCTTTTGTTTTCCAGGTGTTTCAGGCTACCTGTAGTTCACACTAGAGCCAGGAAATCAATCCAGCTTCAGGAAAATACTAATTTCCAGCAGTTTTAGTATTATAACCGATTTCCAGTGCTGGGATTCCAGCTCCCAGTGAAAACAGGAGTGTGTGGTGGAGCCAGGGGGGGCTGTGTTCACTGACTGCTGTGGTTCTGAGGGCTGTTGGCAGAAAGGGACTGAATCCTGCCACAGTGGGGTTCTGTTATCACCATTTCTTGTTTTTTCCCCCAGAAACTGGATGGCTGTAACAAGATGACCTGCACAGGGTGCATGCAGTACTTCTGCTGGCTCTGCATGGGCTCCCTGTCCCGGGCCAACCCCTACAGGCACTTCAACGACCCCTCCTCCCCCTGCTTCAACAGGTGGGTGCTTCAGCGACCTCCTCCACTGCTGGAACATCTATTTTCTACTTCTCTTTACAGTCTCTCCCAGGTTTTTACCTGAAATTTGTAGCTACAGTGTAAGACACAGTTTGTCCTCTCAAATATTTGCACTAACAGTAAAAATCAGGAGTGATTCAGGATATGGTTTTGCTTCTTAAGAACTTTGGTCCTAAAATTCTGGAGTTTTCTGAGCCTATTCCTGATTATTTTGGTCAGGTCATGACCTCACCCTTTCTGTGCTGCCACAGCCTGCAGGGAAGTGTTTCCCTGCAAATGTTCAGGAGCAGCTCGAGGGTTTGGGGAAGAGCTGCAGATTTGCCTCACATTCCCTTGGGGAAGAGGGGACAGAGGTGCTGCTGTGGGATGGTGACAGGCAGGTCACAGGAGGGTGACAATGGCAGCCTCTCAGCCTTGGGTATTCACAAGGTGCTTTGTGATACTGAAAAAAACAGGGGAACACGCTGTACTGTTGTTGCATTTAGGGTGATACTTATTTAACATATTTGACTGTTTTCAGGCCTTGATATCACTGATTTTCTGTCTTGCAGATTGTTTCAAGCCATGCACATCGAGGATGGGGAGTTCTGGGAAGTGGAAGATGATGATCAGTAACTTCCTCTGGCACCTAAAGGTGAACAAACCAGAGACAGATGCTTTTTGTGTGTCCTTTGTTTGCTTTTCACTTCCATTGTGTGATAGAAGAGTGGTAACTGCCCTGCACTGCAGGACACTTACACCTCAGAGCCTGCTGCCAAAACCAAAGGAAACTTTTCTCCGTCCTGGGGTCAGGATCGTCATGGAATGCCCAAACAAACGTGTCCACTATTAAAGAAGTCAGAAATTGGAAGACCATTGGGAAAATATATACTAAGAGGTGCCATTTTTTTGAAAGCCAACAGACAAAACTGAAGCCTCAAATCCTGGAAGTATTTGGGGGTTTCCTTTAGGGAGACTGACCCTTGGAGGTTCTAGGATCATGAATTTTGTGGGGTTTGGTGGAGCTGTAGTGCCCTCTCTGGAGCTGCTTGGACTGGGGGAGTTTTCTGATACAATACAGAAAATTTCTGCTGTATTCAGCAACAAAGTTTGTTGCTTTTATGAATTTCCTGATGTGCTTCTCTGAAAAGCAGCTCCTGGCTCTGTCTCTGGTACTTTCTAATGACATTAAAGCTGATTATCCCCAACCCTTCTTGCTGGCTGTTGTGCCTGAGCCTTTGCATCCCTGAGAGCTTGGGCAGAAAATGACCAACAGCCATTTCCAGGGATTTCTGTGAAGTTGGTGACTCCCAGTCTTGCTGTTGGGTTCCCTCACATTGCCTGTCCTTGTTTTGGCAGGGATGAGTGCCAAGGCAGTGAGCTGAGGATGTGACCAGTGAGAGGGTGAAAAGTATCAGGAAGAGATGAACTTGAATTCTTCAAGGTTTTGACAATTACATTGTGTTCTCAGTTGATGAAGTAATTTATTTTTTAACTCTTCATGTAAGCAATTTGATTGCTGATACTTTGGCTTCTGGACTAGGTCCTTTATTTCCACTGCTTTTGCACTTCAAATTACTTCAGAAACCAAATGCTTTCCTCTAAAATCTCAGCAAGTGGTTTTGAGAGTATGAAGGTGATTACTGGAGGCAAACACTGATTTTTTACAAGTTTTTCCACTTGCAGAACAGTCTAAAAGTTTATTTGGAAACTAAACTGCATGTGCTGTGTTCAAGAGCAGTAGGGCCTGGATGGAAAGCTCTGGAGCTGAGACTCCTCAGGAACTCAGGGTGATCACAGCTCACTCAGTTCTGACTGAGAGTTAGTAAGTTTATCCTGGGATGTGTGGCCAGAATGAGTGGTGCTTCAGTTCCTTCTGCACAGGAGGAGCCTGCACTGTTGGAATTGGCAGAGATTAAAAAGATGAAGAGCAAGTCTCCTCTCAGTTGAACCTCTAGGTCAGTGTGTAGGAAAAGTATACGTCGTGTATGGTTTGAGTTGTATTTCCTGCACCTTTCACATGCACTAAATTCACTTTAAGATGGCAAACACAGTTGTGTCCCTGTCTGTCTTCCTTCTGGCATGGATGTGGCAGCACAGGTGTGCCCACGTGCTCCTGGGGACAGCCCACAGCTCCCACCTGGAGCTGTTCTGTTTATGGGATTTCTGTGCATGCAAAGTGCCCTCCTACCCCCAGGGCCCTGCTTTTCCCTCAGAGAAAATCCTGCCAGCAAACACTGGACGAGGAAGGAGGGGAGCAGCAGCTTTTCCCACCAAACTGCCTCCAGGACAGCTTTGGTACCATGAGCACGCTGAGACCAAGCACCAGATACAGTCAAATGTCACCATTTAAAAAAATTAAAGACATTTAGTGAAGAAAGTTACATTACAGATCAACAACTTCGAAAATTTCTGTATCGAGAAAATAAACGTTGCCCAGTTTTCTTGCCCCTCGTGTGAGAGCATTGGATAAAAATCCCAGGAATCACATTTCAGAACTGGTGGGGTCTTGGCTGTTGTCCACCTGTGTGGGGTGTCTGTAATTAAACAGAGGCTGCAGCCAGTAGGCACAGAGTGTTTCCTTTGGGGCTGGTCTGGCATTTCCTCAGAGAAATGGAAAATTCTAGAGAAGAGAGAGCACCAGGCATTGCAAATCATACCTGGGCCTGAAGATGAACAACGGCTTTGTGTGTGACAGCAGTGATATCCTCAGGTGCCTGAGCTGCACCATGGACCCTGTGTGGGGGATGCCGCTGGAGCCTCTTCTGCTGAGGGGTCTCAAGTCCAACACGTGGCTCAAAGCAGGGCTCAGCCAGGGCTTTATCCAGTCAGGTCTGGGCAACCTCCTAAGGAGAGAGCCTGCACAGCCCTGGGGAACCTGTCCCACTGCTTGGCTGATCCCACAGTGGGGTTTTATCCTCTCCAGCACGAGCATGGTGTCTCCACTGAGGCCCCACTGTCCCTTCTCAGCTTCCCCCTGGTTCCATCTTCTCGCAGCCCTCTCATGGCTGTGGCTGCTGCTCTGAGCTCTCCCTTCTCCAGCTGGACAATCCTCTTTTCCAGGATTCTAATGTAAGAGTGTTTCATGGAAGAGGAATAACACCAGGTACGTGTCCTAATTGCAAGGAATACACCCCAAAGTGATCACCCCCTTGTTTCTGTGACACTGTACTTTCATTTACCCTCACGTTTCAGTTCTGCAGCCTTCAGTCCATGATTACAGTCAGTTCATAGATCAAACAACTCATTCTTCATTTCCTTCAGAGAATGAGTTGGTGGCAGAAGTTTGTGGAACACAGAACACTGGATCCCATCCTCCTTTGGTTAATTAAGGCAGGTGTTTGGCATCTGTCTCTTTAATGGGGAGAAGGAACCACATGATCATACTGCTAATTTAAGAACAAATATGAGATCAGTTTCTGCAGCAATTCCTTCTTCTCCCAGCTGTTTTCAGCAGCTGGTTCAGCACTGCCCCAGCACATTAATCACTGTAGGGCTTCTTGGACTGGCTCCTCTCTGCTCCCATCTCCTTCATGCTGTACAAGGGCTCCACGAGCTTGTTGTGAACCAGCATTAAACCTGATGGAGAGAGTCAAAAAACAATTTAAGTAGACATAATAAAGGAAAGTTCCCCTTCATTGGATGCTAGTGGAATTAGACATTACTGTTGTCCTTGTGCCTTTGCTCCCACACCAAGCATTAAGCATTTACCTTCACACTTGTACTACTGTGGTATATTTAAGGAATATATTCCTTAGGGAGTTAATTATACAGCACCACCTCTGCAAAGCGTGGCTTGTGGCTCCTAAAAATGTAACAAAAGAGCTGCCTGGCCTGGTCAAACATTCACCTTTGAAGTATTTCACTGTTTTGACTTTGAGCTCCAGCGTGGCGTCCTCGTCACACACGAACACGGTGTTGGGGTGCTGCTGGAAGGCTGATACTGTCCACATGTGGTTGACACCGTCCTCGATGGCTTTGTACAGAGCAAAGGCTTTGTGGGCTCCTGTGATCAGGATCATCACCTGCACCCCCAGACACAGAGAGGGGCAGTCACAGGGGGTCAGGGAGAGGCCAAGCACACCCTGCCAAGCTGAGAATGGGGACAGCTCTGTCACCCTCGCCACAGTCACTTCTCTGTGCTGCTGCCCTGCTTCAGCTCTCAGTGAAATCACAGCCTGGTGGGTCACTGGAATGATCCTCTGGGCACCTCTACACTGAGGTTTAACAAGTGTAGATCAAGGAATAGACTCCAGTAAAAGTGGTCCCACACAGTTTTCATGACCTGCTGGTGTGGCATCAACTCAGCCTGATTCCTGCAGTTACTCTCCAGGTGAGATTCCTAACCAGAGACACCCTCCCAAACCTTCCTGGCTCCCTGGGGGGAACAGCTGCTGCAGAGTTACACAAACATCAGTGCCAGCAGAGACAGAGCAACAGCCTTTCCATGGTGTTGCAGGATGCAAGAGGACAGGAGGATCAGGCAATCTGGGGCAGGAACACCCTACCCCAGAAGGCACGTGGCTGCTCCATAACAGGATAACCTTTGGCTGCTCCAGAGGGACTGCAGGAAGCCACTTCTTACTTCCTCACCTCTCTGGCATCCATGACAGTGCCTACTCCGACTGTCAAAGCCATGGTGGGCACTTTGGAGAGGTCACCATCAAAGAACCTGGCATTGGCCAGGATGGTGTCCATGGCCAAGGTCTTCACTCGTGTCCTGGACACCAAACTGGATCCTGGCTCGTTGAAGGCGATGTGACCATCGGGGCCGATACCTGGGACAGGGACAGTGTGAGCAGAGGGTCAGCTGTGGGAGCAGAGCCAGCAGCTCTCCCAGGAGAAGGGCAGGCAGTGCTTCTGGGAACACAGAGCTCAGAAAAACCCCTGCAATTCCTCTGCTCCAGCTCAGATTTGTGTCTGGTAGGAACGGCAGCAAGAGCCCCCTGAGAAGCCACCAGACAATTCCCTGATTGCTCTGGGACAAGAACAAAGCAAAGTAGGTGGCAGAACCTTCTGGCAAACTGATGGGAAGAGCTTGTGTGGGAAAAGTTGCTCCCAGCAGTTTCCTGCCAGCACTGACAATTGATAAACACTTCGTATTTGTACAGTTCTAGCCCTTCCCATTTCTCCTGCTAACATTTCCTGAACAATTCACTGACTGCACTGAAAGCCCTAAAGCTGGGAGTGGTACATGGGGAGACAAGGCTGCCAGGACACAGCAGTGCCCAGGGCCATGGCCTGTGGGGTGGATTTCACTGCAAATCCACTGAAAATGAACAACCCGGACAATAAATGAGAGCTGGGGAGGACAGGCACAGCTTTGGGCCAGGGTTTAGAGGCTGCTGCTCTCAGGTTCTCACCTCCAACAAAGAGCTCGATGCCTCCTGCTGCTTTGATTTTCTCCTCAAATGCATCACACTCTGCCTGGAGATCAGGGGCATTTCCATCCAAGATGTGGACGTTTTCTGGTGAGATGTCAATGTGCTTGAAGAAGTTATTCCACATGAAGGAATGGTAACTTTCTGGGTGATCCCTCGGGAGACCTGGTAACAGAACACGCAGGACTGAGGCCAACGGGAACAGTATCACCCGTAACAAAGCACTTCCATACCCTTGCAGTGCCTTTGGTGACAGAGTTCTACTCTCTCGCTCTCTTTGTCACTCCCTCAACTTTCAGAGTTTATTTCCCTAAATACCAGAATGAAAATAAGCTCCTGTAAGACACGTGCCCCTATTAACATACAACAGATGTTCAAAAAGCAGGTGTGTGCTATGCCTCATCTGTCAGTACCTCTTCAGCTTTTTTCCTATTTTGTATTAGTAAGAATTATTTTAAAACTGTGCAGAAGCCTGGGAAATTATTATTATATGATTATTGCGTATTTACCCCCCGTGAATGCTGTAAACCCACACTGGACTGCTTATTCCCTAGTGCTGCCTGATTGGGATTATTCACAGAAAAAACCCCTCTTGACCAGAACAAAATTAGCATTGGCAAATATTTAGCTTGTACGTTTTTCACCTTTGGGTCTATTTCTTCTGAGGAGACTGTTTCAGCATGACTTCAGAAATGACAGTCCTTTGCTACCTCAGCAGGAGATACCAGAGGGCACTCAGGGAACACACTGGTCCTTGTAAGGGACCTTTATAATCCCAGAGCAAAGGTGGAAGTTAATGCTGCACACTGAGCCTGCAGTCATAAGCTGTTCCTTACGTGGTCAGTACCTGAGCACAGCTAAAATACAGCAGCGTCTGTAACAGTGTGTGCAATACTGGGCAACACCCAGTATCCAGTTTTGTCCATACGTTTTCAAACCTATAGAAAAATTTCAAATTTCTTCCATAGCTTTTCAAATTGTCCCCCTTTGCTAATTCCCTGGAGGTGTTTAAGGAAAGACCGGACATGGCACTCAGCCCATGGTTCAGCTGACATGGTGGTGTGGGGTCATAGCTTGGCCTCGATATCTCAGAGGTCTTTTCCATCCTAACTGATGCTGTGACTCTGTGAAATGTTGTCCATCTTACCTGGGCAGGTGGATTTCCCTCTGGCGGGGGTAAGAGCCCGGCAGCTCCCGGGCAGGGGGACAAAGGCGACAGGACAGGTGGCTGCGGCACTCACCCACGTACTCGTCCATGTTGAAAGTCTTCACGTACTTGAAGGAGAGGTCCCCGTTGCGGTAATACTCCACCAGCTTGCTGTAGCAGCCCAGGGGGGTGCTGCCTGCGGGGAGCGGCCGCCTCAGCCGGGGCAGGGCCCGCGCTCGGCCCCGGCCCCGCGCCCGCCCCCCGGCACCCACCTGTGGGCAGCCCCAGCGTGAAGAAGCGCCCGGGGCCCGGCCCGAACTGCACGATGCGGTTGCGGATGTACTTGGCCGCCCACTCGCTGGCCTGAGAGTAATTCTCCAGGATGATGAGCTTCATGGTGGGGCCGCCCGGGATCGCCGCTTCCTCCCGGGATCGCCTTCGCCGGGGATCGCCGCCTCTTCCGGGGATCGCTTTCGCCGGGGATCGCCGCTTCCTCCCGGATCGCCTCTGCCCGCGATCGCCGCCTCCTCTGGGGATCACGTCTGTCCGAAATCTCCGCTTCCTGCCGGCCCTGCCCTGCCCGGGATCACTTCCGTGGGCCGGGAAGCGCCGCCCGGGCCGCCCCCGCGGTGGGCGGAGAGCGCCGGGCCCGGCCCCGCGGGAGAAGGCACGGCCGGGCCCCGGCAGGGCTGGGGTGCGGGGTTAGAATTCCGCAGAAGGGCTGAACCCAGCCGGGGATGATGGGCTGCGGCTGCCAAGCTCGGGCGAATCAGTCACCACACTGCAAGTGCGCCTGTTGTCCAGGCAAAGCTGTGGGAAGCAATGTTTCCTCCAAATACATTAAAACGGCCATAAATATCTCGATGTGGTTCTGCTGGAGTGTCAGCATCACAGCAGGGATCCACCCGACTCTCTCTTCCAGCTTTTCAGCCCTAAAGAGAAGCTCCCAGCCTTGTCCCATCAAAAGGAGCTGCTCTCACGCTTGAACTGTTCTGTAGAGAGTCACTTTGGGGCATGTTGGGCTCGTTCTGGGGGAGGGAGAGACCATGATCTCTGTCCTTGCTGTTCCTGGCACAGTGGTATCCCCAAAACACCTTCCTGCTGTTACTCCAGCTGCCTTCAAGCTCTCATGAAAGTGTGCCCGACCTTTCCTTGCACAGGCTTGGTTCGTTGTTGGGATACAAAGCTCTTACTTCAAAGTTAGACTGATTTTCAATTTCATCAGAAGGAAGAATGAGCTACAAATTGCTTTGCTGGGATCCAGCCCATGCAGTTCCTTCTCATTTCAATAATTTAAATTACCTGGCTAGAACCAGTGCTCCCGGTATTGTCTCATCCTGGAGAGCCCTCGGTTTGCATTGGGATGGGGAATGACAGGTGCGGCAGGCTATAACTGCATGGCTATGGGCAGACACGGGAGCAGTTTTAGGCCACAGAGACGAAATAAATTCCATGGCCATGTGTTTCCATGAGCAGTCAGCCCACGGGCAGGTCTCTCGGTGGCTGGTGTTGGGTGAGGAGCTGACAGCTGTGGCATTCCCGGCTCTCCCGCAGGGCAGGACAGCCTGGGCTCTGGCCCTGTGGGACACAGCTCTTCTCTTGTGCCATCGGGGCCATTTCGGTGTGACAGACTCGTGGGTTCCACGGACACTGGCAGGAATCTCGGCATCGGAGGGTTCGGAGGCACAGGACCGAGGTGCTGGGCTAACCGGGGGCTGTGCTCCGCTGGGATGGAGGGGATGGGGACCCGGCTGAGTTTGGACCCTTCCCATCCCGGAGCTGCTTCAGTCCTTTCTCCAGGATGCTACGGGCATGAAGGACACCCGGTGAGCGCACACTTGAGCTGCACACACACCTGGGAGTTCACACATCACCACTGTTGTGGCACAACTGCAGCTTCTGGTGTGCAAAGCTAAAACTGCTGCAGGGCTCGGCAGGGAGAGAACACCGGCACCGCCGCTCTGCAAAGAACCCTCATTGCATCGCTCGGCGTTACCCTGGAAACGCGGCCAGCACTCGGAAATTTGGGAAAAGCAAATACTGGAGGCACAGCCCGCATAGGAATTGATTGCAGGAGACACCATGGACTTCCCTCGGCGCTGAGCTCTAGGGCAGCAACCGGGGTGACTTGCGGGTTGTGGGCTTTGCCTGCCCTCAGAGCAGCCTTGGACAGTGTCACCCCGTCCCCTGCCTCCCACCTCACCTTCCCTGGCTCTCCTGGGAGGTGTGGAGAGTTGCTGCCTTTGACATTGGCCTTGCAGCCCCCCCAGCTGCTCACACAGCGCCGTTGTGGGCATGGGTTCGATGAAATCCAGGTGTTGGAGGGCTCTGACTGCACAGGCTCTGGCTTTCATCTCCCCTGCGAGTGGCTTGGGCAGCCGCAGCGCACGAAAATGCAGGAGGAGCCGACAGCTCCCTGTAAAAGCAAACCACGTTTTGGTGAAAGCAAAAACTGCAGCAGAGCCAGGCAGGTGCCCCCGCGCTGCCCACCCCCGGCACATGCCGCGGATCCACACGCTCCATCCACCCCGCGCTCCTCCGAGCTGCTCCGGGGCTGGGCTATGCGTGTGACTCGCATGCAGGGTATTTTTAGGTATGATAATTTCTGCCCGTTATTGTCCCTGCATTTACAGCGAGCTGTTCCCGTGCTGAAGAACTTCCTGGTGTCTGAACAGGCTGATTTTCCTTTCTTGCAAAAGCAGCAGATGGAAGGAAACAAACACTTCTCTTCAGGCGAAGCTGAAGTTTAATGGGGGAGCTCTAACAAACACAGCATTTTCTTTTGCCCCATCTTGAAGGGATCAGAGTCAGCAGTGCTCAGAGACCAGGGCTTTTGCTATTGGGAACTGCTTGGGAGCACGGGGATTCTTTTCCTGAAACAGCAACAATTAAAAAATTATCTCCATGAAGAATCGTCTCTCCAAATCCTGTAATTAAAGAGTCTTTTTAATATACACCATCAGTCACCTCTTCCTGCTCCAGCATGTTCCATTTACCTTCTGACCCCAGTTTATTAGAAAAGGAGAAATAATAGATCTGGAGGGGAGTTGCTCTTTCCTGCAAGCCCCACTCACATCTTAGCTCTCCCAGCAGCACCCAGATCCTAGTTAGGATATTTTTGGGGCCACAACAAGCTGATGTGTAGGGCAATGCATGAACAGGCAGCTCTGGAGAGCACCCATGCCAGTCCCTTCCCATTTTTCAGGTGAAGTTCCCATGGCAAAGCTGTCAGGACTTCACTCCTCACCAGCTTCAAAACTGCCAGCCCAAGCAGGGATTTAATCGGGATAGCAGGGTTAAATTAACCATTGGTTAATTGTGATTTCTCCAGTAGGCTGAAGAAATAAGGGAGCAACAAAGGACATTGGTGGAATCAGTAAGTTGGGGCCCCTAAAGCCAGGCTGGACCCAGCTGGCTGTGCTGTGTGGAGGCAATTTGGAGCTCAGCTCAGCCTTGCCCTGTGCACCAGCCAGCACAACTCACTGCATCACTCCATATCTGCCCCTCGCTTCTGCTGCTGGCTTTCAGGAGAAGAGAACTGCCATTGGGAAAGTCTTCCAACTCAATGCTACTGTTGTTTTCATTCCTCCTCCTCACAATTCTCATGGCTCATTGGGGCGTAATTTCCCACACCAGTGCACAAGGCGCTGCTTCCACCCAGCTCTGCGCAGGCTGAGGGAGGTGCGGCTGTGCTTACTGGGGCTTTCCTCGTTCCAGCAGACCCGACGTGACCGAGTGCCTTTTGTTGTTGCAACAAACACTGAAATTGCAGCTGCCTGCATGTTCAAAACCCCGTACAGAGCCCACACCTGCAGCACCTGCTGCTTCCGAGGCAGTGGGGCAGCTGCCATGGGCAGGGGCTGTCACAGAGTCACAGAATGGTTTGGGTGGGAAGGGACTTAAAGCTCACCCCTGCCATGGGCAGGGACACCTCCCACTCTCCGAGGTGGCTCCAAGCCCTGTCCAGCCTGGCCTTGGGCACTGCCAGGGATGGGCCAGCTGCAGCTTGGCTTTTCTGGGCAAAAAGGTCAAAGATGATTCAAATACAAGATGGTCCCAAGCACAAAAATCTTTGTGACTAAGTGATGTTTTGGGGAGGATCATCCGTTAGACAGCATTTATTAATCCTTAACAAATCTCTCCGGCTTAATTATACAAATCTAATTCAGGATGTTATTCCACAGTGGGAAATGACGTCTATGTATATTCAAACCCTGTGAATCCAATTCTTGCACATGGAGTGTCTCTGCCTCCAGGGACACAGGAGTACTTTTGAGTTGATGACAAAAAGGTTTTTGTCATGTGAACATCTTGATTTTTTTTTTAATTGGGTAATTTAGCACTAAAAGGTTGGAAGAAAGATCTAGTTTTAATGTCCTGCTCAGTTCTTACTAGTTTAGCTTACACACCCTGCTTTTGAGGTTTATTTTTCAGCTTTTAGTGTTCAATATTTATTACAAAGTGCAGATTAAAAGTGTTCCCTTTATTGCTTAGTTGTACACAACAATTAAAGGAACACATGTACAGCTCCAAGATTTCAGAGGACTCACTCCACTGCACTTCTGTCATACTTTCAATTGCTTTCAAATACTTTCACAGCACATCCCGTACGGAAGTCACTAAAATCAATGACTTCAAGCTTCAAGTGTCTCTCGGGAGAAAAGACATTTTGTACTGGAGAAAAAGTCAAAAAACACAGAGGCATGAAGTGATTTGCCTCAAACCACTTGGGAAATGAAAGCAGAACCAGTCATGTGCTTTAACCACAGCATCATCTTTCTACTGAGCTTCCCCACCTAAGAAAATAAAAATAAATACAGGGAGAGCAGCTGGAAGAAATTGCCATTACCCATCCAGAATTAGTTGTGTTCAGACTAGATGGGCTAATTAGGCTGTGATTTGCCTCCACTGGCCCCAAAATGGCTTTGACACAAATGGTTTCATCATTTCTCCAGGATACATTCCAGCATCTTCTCTGAGGACGTGCAGAGGTTGCATCTTATTTTAGTCCCTGTGTTGTCCAAGTCAATCACTGTGCAGCTAATTACCACTGCTGCTACAGCCCTACTTAGGGATGTAATCCCACCTCAGCAGTGAGTAAATCTATGCATGTCATCAGGACAGCTCCTCATTGCAGGGAAATTCTCAGTGCAAATTGTGAATCTTGTGGCAAGGTGAAACCAGAGTCTGTCAGTGCCTGCAGCTCTTGTTCCTGCTCCTTCAAAGGCAGCTGTGTTGCAAGAACCCTGCCGTGTCCTTGTGTCTCCAGCATTTCTCAGGAGTCACTCTTTGAGGTTATTCATGGCTAAAATCCTTCACGCTTCCTGCCTCTCCTTCAGCTTGAGAACTGGGATGTTCATTCATCTCACTCAGACATTGATGAACTCCCTACCCTTCAAAGGCAAAATACAGGGAGAAAAGAATCCAGGCTGATTACGGTATGGAATAATGAGCATTGAGGCCTGTATTTATGACTGAGTGTGCAGTTCAAAACCATGTCCTTGGGCTTCAATGCTTGCAACTCTCTGAATTTGCAGTTTGGAATCCCAGCGGGGCTGATTCAGCCTTCCTCATCCTAAAGCTGATATATTTAAATCTCATGCACCTTAGGGATTGATGTGAGTAATTTTGTGCAAGCCTGACTAGAGCTGAACCGCAGATGTAGAAAACAAATGTTACACAAGGTGAGAAGTCTTCTGGCCAATGTAACACTGAAGAACTCAGAATAAACCAACTTCTCGCACTGCGTGGTTTCCTACACGTGCTCCTTTTGAAAGGAAGGAGCTCAACACCATCTGCTCCCTGTGGATATGGAAGAGCTGACGGTGCTGTCAGAGGAGTTGGCCAAGACCTCGTGTTTGATGCAGCAGTCACTGGCCTGTTCCTTGCCCTCCTGGTGGGACAGGGATGGGTGGGGTTATGAGTGGCCCAGGCTTGGTCAGTGTGGCTCAGACAGAGCTGGTTTCTCAGCGCTGGCTCTGGTGTGTCCCTGCTGAGGCAGCATTGTTTGTCAGCATGGCTTTACATCAATTTCCTGACTCTCTAGGTTTCACTAACACATTCTATGGCAGCTTCCCCTCTGAAAATTATACTCGAATTCCACAATGCACATTATTTGTAGTGCACGGAGCTTGCGGGGTCACTCCTGCAGCTCCAGCAGTGCCAGGGACATGCTGCTGGCTCTCAGCATTCCTGCAGGCAGCGGCACACTGGGGCCCACACACAGCCGGGCTGGCTCCGGGCTGGTTCTGGTCACCCTCCAGCCCCAGTGAAGCTGCCCAGCAGAGAAGGACCTGGGGGTGCTGGTTGACAGCAGCTGAACATGAACCAGCAGTGTGCCCAGGAGGGCAAGAGGCCAATGGCACCTGGCCTGTATCAGCAGTAGTGTGGCCAGCAGGAGCAGGGCAGTGCCTGTCCCCTGTGCTGGCACTGGTGAGGTCACACAGTGAGTGCTGTGTCCAGATTTGGGCCCCTTGTGGTGAAAGACATGGAGGGGCTGGAGCGTGTCCAGGGAAGGGAACGAAGCTGGAAAGGGGCTGGAGCACCAGGAGGGGCTGAGGGAGCTGGGAAAGGGACTCAGCCTGGAGAAAAGGAGTTTCAGGAGGGACCTTCTGGCTCTGCACAACTCCCTGACAGGAGGGGACACCGGGAAAATCAGGCTCTGCTCCCAGGGAACAGGGACCGGAGGAGAGGGAACGGCCTCAGGCTGGGCCAGGGGAGGCTCAGGTTGGACACCTGCAGGAATTTCTCCATGGAAAGGGCGGTCAGGCCTTGGAAGGGGCTGCCCAGGGAGGTTTGGAGTGCCCATCCCTGGAGGTGTCCAGGGAAGGGCTGGAGGTGGCACTCAGTGCTCTGGGCTGGGGACAAGGTGGGCATCGGGCACAGCTCGGACTCGATGGTGTCGCAGCTCTCTCCCAGCCTCGGTATTTCTGTGATTCCGAGGCCCCTCCAGGAGCGCTGCCCGCGGCCCGGGGCGGCTGCGGCGGCGGGCGGGGCGGGAGGCGGCGCGGCCGAGCGTGACGGGGAGGGCGGGAGCGAGCGGAGCTCGCACCGAGCA
>WEKY01043576.1:37412-53792 GCA_013390045.1 Picathartes gymnocephalus
GCGGCGCCCGGGGCGGAGGCCGCGGGTCCCCGGGGAGTCGGGCCGGGCTCGGCCGCGGAGCTATTCCCTGCCGGCTCGGGGCCGGGTGTGCCCGGGGCCAGTGTTTGTCCAGTCCTGGGGCTGCTGTTTGCTCTGTCCTGGGGCTGGGTGTTTGCCCAGTCCCGGGGCCGGATGTGTCCGGGGCCGGTGTTTGCCCAGTCCCGAGGCGACCTTGGCGCAGGGCGCTGACCCCGGCCGGTCATTTTCCCCCAACGGCCACCGGCTCCCCAGGGAACGGTCTCGTTCCGCATCGTTCCGAGGTCACCGTTAGTTTTCTTCCATCTTTTAATGTGTGGACTCCTCTGAAACCCCGCCAAGGCCAGGGGCTGGCCTTAAAGAACTCCCTCGGGAATTTCGGTCGTTCTTCTCTTCCTGCCTCCCGTTTGTCTGCAGTACTGGCCCCACGGAAGGGCCGGGTGTCGGCCGGGCCCCCCGGTGTGACCCAGTTCTGGCAGGCGCCTTTCTGACATCAGACATGGAGAATTCTTTACTCAGGGTAATGGAGAAATCCCTCAAAACAGCAGACAGCTCGCTCCTGTTGAACCGAGGTTCTCCCAAGAAATCGCTGTGTTGTGACTTTTCCTGGGTAGCATTCCCAGCGTGAGTAGGCTTGTGCTCGGTGCAGTTGGAGATACACCCTCCCATGGGATGGAATACTCGTCTCATCTGACGGCTGCAGGTCTCCGTGTTTTTATATACTGGAAATGTGGAAGTTAAGTAAAACTTAGGCTTTTTTTTTTTTTTTTTTTTTTTTTTTTTTTTTTTTTTTTTTCTGTTCCAACACTCCGCGCCACNTTTTTTTTTTTTGTTCGGTGCAAAACAGACGTGCTCACTTACAATGACAAATCTCTTTGTGTTGCTCTGGGGCCTGCTAGGGACAGATAACCAGGTCTCTGCACTAATCGCTGGCAGAGCCCTGCTGATGATGTTGACCCCAACAAGTGTTTTCACAAATGCCTTTTCCCAAGGGATCTGCAGCGTGTCCCGTTGCCCGGAGCCGTGGGGATGAGTGACAGAATGGCTGAAGGATCCGATTGCCGTGCTGTTACCTGGCTGATGCACGCACTCCAGGTTTCTCCAAGAGGAGTGCGCAAATCTGTTGTTTGCCAGCTCAGCGTTGTCTGCTCACACCTCGGGCAGACCCAGGGCAGACTCATCTGCCGAGCCCTGCGGCGATTAGGGAGCCAGGCTGTGCCAGAGGATTTGCACTGCTAAACACAAGCACATAATGGAGGCCTGTGGAGCCACTGGTTTAACTGGAGTGGGAGGCAGATTCTCACATGTAAATGTATTTACTTTTGTGCAGCTATTTAGAAATTGCTTCTCGTTCCTCGCCCTCTGCCAGCACCCAGGTATTCCTGTTAGGAAGTGTGTTTTCACTGAACAGGCTCCTAATGTTTGTGTTGCTTCAAACACCCTGCAAGCTGTGGAGATGCAGTTGGGATTTAGATAAAGAGAGAATGAGAGAGTGGGAGAGTCTCTGTAGCATTGAGTGTACAAATTTTTTCCCCATATTTTGAAACTTTGTATGTGTGTGAATGTACAATAATGAATGTAGCATGTGCCAAGGAACAGAGACTGATAGTGAAGTGATAACTGCAAGGGCTAGAGGTGAATACAGGACCCCGCCAATGGAGGTAGCCTGGAGAAATTCACAACAAGCTCATTTAATCCTTTAAATTATTGGATTATGAGGCAGTGGAGGAGTTTTTAAAGCTTGATTTTTTTGGGTGATGGGGTAATGCATTAATGGAGTTGGTTATGTAGGTAGGTGGTTCTTGTACAGGTGAATGTGATTGACTGTCCAAGCTTGCCAGGGATGTGTAACCCTCACTCTGGGATGGGTTCCTGATGTATCCATGTGTATGCGGCAGCACCACTGGTGAGGTGTGGGCACTATGGAACCAGTACAATATTTGTAGGATTCCTCAAGTGCCTGTATTTTCAGGTAAAAAAGGTGAGATTTAATGACCATGATCTGAGCACAACAGAACTCGATACCCGAGTTTGAGACCTGTGTGTTTCCTCTCCCACCCCTTCCTCAGCCATGCAGGTGGGATGTGGGAAGGTGGGAATGTGGGCTGTGCTCCCTCAGCAGCCTCCTTCTTCCCTGCAAGCTCCCAGCCCGTGTCCATTCACCTTAGTGGGCAGTGTGTAAGGGGCGTGCACTGATTTATTTTCCAAAGCCAGCTTCCTAGCCCATGGCTTTGTTCAGGCATTAGAGAATCTGATAAAAAGTAGCCTGCAGTGATGCCTTTGGGCGACGTGAGTCTGAGCTCACAGACTGAGGAAGTGCAGCTCTATGTAAAGTAAAACTCTGGAGAAGGGATTTCAGCTTCCCCGACGCCTTCCATGGGGAGCAGGGCTCGGGCGGGGTCAGAGTGGTGGATTTGGATCCTCCTCTGCAGGCCAGGCTGGGGCTGTGCTTGTGGAGGTGGCAGTGGAGAGGTTTGGGAAGAAGGAGAGCTGCAGCCCGCCCTGGTACTGTTATTCTGGGCACCGCTGTGTCCCCAGAAAGGGACACTGTTGTCATTTCAGTCTGCCTTTGGGAAAGTTATATAGGGATGTTGTTGGGATTAGGGGGCTTAAAGCCTTTCCAGCATAACCCTGGATTGAGAGTTCAGTTGGCAGAACTGTATTTCATCCTTGGAATAAAAATTACCCTCCATTTGGGAAAAAAATAGCCCAGCTTTAACAGCTTTATTTACACTCTGTGTTTTCCAGGCATGCTTTGCATTTGGAGCATTCGAAAATATATGTGAGGTGTATGAGTAATGTAAACCCACCTAGGAAATGGTGGGAGTGTTAAATAATGAGGACGTATTCCTTTTTAAGTGCTATGTCTTCCTGTTCCACTTATTGAAGGTTTACATGGATCATGAATCATTCCAGAAAGGGAGGTGTGGATGGGAAAAATAAGGAAGAAAGATTTTTCCATTTGTTTTTCATTCTGTGAGAATGAAATCAGAAATCCATTGCTGGAGGTAGAATGGGAATAGAGTTTAAATGCATTAAGGACCTCAATGCTTCTTTAATATCTGAGGAGGCTGGAGTGGAACAGAGGGGCAGGTATCAGTTGCTGCCTTGTGTGTACCTTAAGCTTGTATTTAATTTTTCAGCTGAAATGGGCACACAACTTGAAACTAAAAGATGAGAACATCCCAAATCTTTTCATGTCAGCAGTTAGAATCAGAAATGTCAGTGACTGTTTCCTCAGTGAGGTCCTTGCAGTGTGCAAGATGTGCTAGCTAAAGATAAGAACGGTAAGAAAAGTTGCAGGGTAGGTTGTTTGCGTATTTATTTATATATTTTACTTTATTTGTAAGTAGAATAGGAGATGCCATTGACATAAACCAAGTAAAGATTAGAAAAATTGCACAGCAAAATTGTTTGTGCAGCGTCTGCTCCGAGGTTGTGCTGAAGCTGCCCCGTGTCCAGCCTTGGCTGTGCTCAGGTGACTAAAATCTGATTATTTTCCTCTGAAACATCCACCTCTCTAGGGAACAGTACCTGTCAGGTGAGTTTGCAAGGGTTTAGTGATTCTGTGTTGAAAAGTAATTGTAGAATTTAAATACATTCTCTCCCTAAAACTCAAAGGATGTGGGAAAGGCAGGGAAACAGCAGCAGTCCAGTGTCATCTCACAGCTTGTATAGCAGGAGAAAATAGCTTTGCTTGCAAACTTTTCAATACAATATTATCTCAGGCATCAGGATGGTGCTGAACTCTGAGCTGGGCTTTTTTGGTAACTTTTCTGTCATCACTAAAATTCAGTGGGGCTCAGTAACCCCATTGGGAAGCAGCTGTAGGAACAATCCCTGAGGGCTTTGGGTTGTTAGGTGCTCCCAGGAGATGAGGAACCTTTTTCTGTGAGTTTGGCATCGTGACTTAGAAGTAACCATACAGAAGGCAAGGAGCAAAAGTTCTGTATGCCTGTGAATTCTGATCCTTTGTCATTGGGACTAGTGAGAAAAATTCAGTAATAAGGGGTATTCTATTCCTGCATGTTGTGAAATATCCAAATTTGATCTATGGTGGCACAATGGGATTTTTTTCCATTGAAGATACTTAACCGTCTTCATATAACCGTTTAAAAAATGTGATATTTTAAAATGTTTAGATGTCTTACTGTGACACCCTAATGTCCAGAAAAATATTAATCTGATTCTAAATATTATGAGAAGGCTTTAAGTGTGGGAAATTTAATTACAGCTGTCCAAGATTAAAACCTTCTTTTTCCATATTAAGACCTTGATCTCTCAAGTCTAAGGCCAGTGTGTGGGCACAGGTTTGTGCTGGCCCAAGTGCTTATTTCCAGTCTGTCCAGACCAGTTTAACTCCCTGTTTGAACAGAAACGAGGGAATTAGACCAGCTTGTTTCCCAGGATTGAGGAACATTTCTGTGGTGTCAGGCCCTTGGCTGCAGTGAGTCAGAGGACAACACCCTCATGAGCACAGGTTGTATTTTATGGACATGAAATAGGTTTTGATTTATGTTTTTGCTTTGGTGACTCCCAGGGTCGTGTCCCTCAGCTCGATGCTGCTGCTGGTTCCTGCTCTGTGTGTGCTCACTGGGTACAAGGGAGCTGCTCCAGCTGGGGAAAACTAGGTGGATTTTGGGAGTGGAGGCACATTTTTCAGTCCTTTGTTAAAAGGGAGGAGTATCAGAATCTCTAAGTCACTCAGTTTGGAAAATCCCTGCCAGCCCATTGAGTCCAAGCTGTGCCCAGTCTCCACCTTGTCCCCAGAGCACTGAGTGCCACCTCCAGGAATTCCTTGCACACCTCCAGGGATGGGCACTCCAGACCGCCCTGGGCAGCCCCTGCCAAGGCCTGAGCACCTTTTCCATGGAGGAAATTCTCGAGCTGGCACCTGTAGGGCGGTCACTCCTGTGGAGGGAGGGAGGTCACTCCTGTGGAGGGGAGGTCACTTCGGGAGCTGGGCTCTGCTCAGGGCTGGTTCCCCAGCACGAGGCTCAGGCAGGAGCATCAGCATCTCCCCAGGTGGGGTTGGCTTGGCACAGGTGCCAGCTGTGTCACCTGAGAGGTGCTCAGCACACCTGTGCCTGGTGCAGGAGCTGGGCAGACACTCAGGGGTGTCACTGCTCTGGGGAAATGGACTGGAAGAGCCTACAGGAGAAAACAGTTATTTGCTCATCAGGGAGAGGGCTGAAGGGTGTGGGTTGGCTTGTCTGGTAGCTTATCATTGTTCCTGCTGATTAATAAGCTGGTATAAAGTTACAGGAATTTGCAACAGCATCGGGCAAAAGTCAGGATTTTAAATCAGGGTGTGTTTAATTAAGTAAAGCACAAGTCAGTAGAAATAACTCTCCTTTTCAGACTTGGCAGTGACTTCAATATACTTCCAAAAGGCTGAAGATATGGAATGATATGTGATCAATTGCTAAGGCCGAGGTTGTAGTGATGCTGATTTAGTGTAAAGAATATTTACATGCAGCCTCAGAGCTTGACAAAGGGGAGTTAAAAAATAAAGATTCAAAACTATGTCAGCAGCCCATATGCTGAGTTTAGGAAGTTTGGAAGAATTAACCAATATATTTGTTGGAAATGCTTTCTTCAAAATTTACATGGAAATATTTCCAAACAGCTTGGAAGATTTCAGCTTTTATGTTGCTGTGCTGTGTATTTACACGGGACAGGTCTTGGTCAGGGCAAGTGGCAGGCAGAGGTGATGTCCTGCTCAGTGCCAGCCTTCTGATGCTGGGTTTTTTTTGAAACTAAATATCCCAGGGTGTTCTGTCAGTCAGCTTTCTGTTGGTTTAGCAGTCTGGTGAAAAAATCCCAGCCAAGCTGTTGTTCTAATAACTACATGCATGGCTATAAAGACTGTTTTATTTTTTAATGCCACGAATACCAGAACCTTGCCTGAAAAGCTAAAATCCATCAGTGAATCTAGGAAAGAATTATCCCACATCCTCAGCAGAACAGACTGAAGTCAGACACTGCTTTAACCAGGCTCTCTGTGTTTTCAGCCTTGGGGGAATTCTCTGGGAGCCGAGTCCGTACCTGGAGCTGTGCAGGGCAGGTGGGAGCCAGGGCCAGCCAGGGCAGCAGTGCAGCCCTTCGAGGCCTGATGAGTCATTCTTCCTGTCACATGAACCCTCCCTGCTCTGCTAATAGGCACTTAGTTGAATTTTAGATGCCTGGAATCATTAAAAAGGCTGGAAGGCATTTGTGTACCTTGTCCATTAGAAGAAAAATATGTTTTCTATAACTGTAACCTCCTACAGCCTCAAGCTCAACTTTAGAAAGTAGCTGCATTTTTGGTGTCATTACCCATTACCTGAATTGGGATGTTTGAAGGCAGCAGTGAATTCAGCTGCTTTCTCCCACATGACATTGGTGGAAGAACAATTTTTCCTATTGAAAGAAGAACCAGTGGTAGGAGTTAATATTCCACTCAATATCTGTGTCCTCTTTTGTTTCATCTCTTCCAGTGTTGTCACATGTGGTTGTTTCCTCCCCCCCTCCCTGGTGACTGTGCTCTCGGGCTGTACCTGCCTTCTTTCTTACAGGCATGAGGGGTTGAATTTCTGCCACCCCCCCACCTGGAGAGCAGGTAACAAAGGGCACGTGGAATCCAGAGTGTCCCAGCTCTGACAGAGCCTGTCCTCCTCTTAATAGACCAGGTCCTGCACGGGTGGAGGGAGAAAAGAAGTACTGAATTTTCATGGATAGACTGTCAGTAAGCATTTTCTGAGGATTCATAAACTACAGAGCTGGGAGAATCATGGAATCACAGAATGGTTTGGTTTGGGGTGAACTTAAAGATCATCTTTTTCTACCCCTGCTGTGTGCAGGGACACCTTTTACTATCCCAGGTTGCTCCAAGCCCCGTCCAACCTGACCTTGGACGCTTCCAGGAACAGGGCAGCCACAGCTTCTCTGGGCAGAGATTGAATCAAGCACTTTGGCTCTGTGTTTTCCTGTCCCTTCCACTGCCCCTTGTACTCTGTGCAGGGTGGTTTGGGGTTTCTGGAGTAATGCTGTCTCTTTTTTTTTTTAAATTTTTTAAAGCATATTTTAATAGGCAATTACTTCTCAAGCCAGTTTGCATTTACTTCTAATGCCGAGCTCCATGGGGTTTATAAAATGAGGCATTTTTGTTTCTTGGAAAGGCTTTGAGAAGATGAAGGTGCCTCACCGTGGTGGGAGTTGCTGCAGCTCCTCCTGTCCCTGCTCAGTGCCCTGGGGCTCAGGAAAGCTGCAGGTCAGGCAGGTCCTGCCACCTCTGCCCCAGGGCCTCACTCGCTGGGATTGTTTGCTGTGCTTCACATCTGGCCAGGAACCAGCACTGGGGATGTGTCCCACTGCCAGCTGTGCTGGGAGCTGCTCCTGCTGGAACACAGATTAAATTCTCATCCAGGTCACTGGTTCCTCCTTCTTCAAGGAAGTGGCTCAACCTTGTCATGTGAGGGCTGCTTATCCACAGAGCTTGGGGCTGACCAGCACACTTCTTTTTTTCCCACCTATTCTGTTTAGAAAATGTTCCTGGGGAGCTGAGGAAGCTTGAGCTGACAGGGAACTGGAGTGCAGGACTGTTTTGCTGCACCTGGACTGGCAGACAGTGCTCCTGCTTTTTTTCTGGTGCTTCCCAATGTTGTTTCCTCTCTTTTCCCCCTCTTGGCCAACCCCTTGGACCTGCCAGCAGAACCACTCATGTTGTCATCTGCTAAGCCCAGTGAAGACTTTCACAGAGGGTGTGCATATAGTGTGATCTGGAACAGGCTATAGATTATAGACTTTCACTGGCACAGAGAAGCTGTGGCTGCCCCTGGATCCCTGGAAGTGCTCAAGGCCAGGCTGGATGGGGCTTGGAGCAGCCTGGGACAGTGGAACGTGTCCCTGCCTGTGGCAGGGGCTAGAATGGGATGGGCTTTAAGGGCCCTTCTGACCCAAACCATTCTATGATCTTTGATGTTAAGCAGCAAAAGGAATAAAGCTCCAAACCACAGAACACTTGGATATCCAAGATCTGCATTTAGAAGTGCGAGCTGATTTATTTTCCCCTGATAAAATGTACAAATAAGAAAAGAACATCCCCCTACGCCCGCATCCCCTGTGTTTAATGCTCAAGGAGAATGGCAACATGTCTCTTCAAAGAAAAGAAAGCAAAATATCCTGGATGGCTTCAGGAGCAAATGTATGGGATTACAGGAGAGAAAGCTGGAGGAGACATTGTTTAGTGGTGATTTCAGATGAGGGCAGTGCCTCCTGCTCAGGCCAGTGCTTCAGTCCCGAGGTGCTTGTTTGAGGTGAGTTGTTCTGCAGAAAACCTCAGTGCTTTTGCTGCTGAGGTGATGAGAAATGGAAGGAAGGGGAAAATGAGATGGCAGCTGTAACCTCCTTTCTGGCCTGGTACTGCTGCTTCCCTGATCAAAGGTGCCATGGCACACCTGCCTCGTGTGATCTGTGGATCTGTGATAGCTCCTGGTTATTTATGCAGAGCCTGTGGGAAGCACAGTGCACAAATAAACCGGCTCCTTTTCAGTCATGCAGTGTGGAAGGTTGAAGGGAAATGGCAACATTTATACTTATGTGCATCATTATGTAATGTATCCATGGAAAAAACCCTTCCTTAGCAAAGCTACAGGCAGCAATGGAGCCTTTTGTTGGGTATCTCGCTGTATTTCTTTGACTAAAACAGATGCAACTGTGCAATGTGAGCTGAGGAAGTGCCAGGGAAATGGAAAGGTACTGGAAAGCTGTGTGCTGTGCTTTGCTGGAGTCCAGGTGTGTGAGGAGAAGATTTAAAAACAACATTAAAACTGAGACGGAAGATTGATCATTTCGAGTGGGAATGCTTCGGAGGGAGGCCGAGCAGCTGCTCCCGTGGTGCTGCAGAACAGTCTCCTTCTGGAAGAGTCTGTGGTGTGCAGTTCAAGCTGCAGGGGTGATGTCAGAGCACTGAGAACCCCCCTAACCCGTGGTGTGTGGGTCTGTTCAGCTGCAGAATGAAGAGGAGCCAGGCGAGGCCGTGCCCATGGTGAACGATGCCCCTCCACCCTACAGCAGCATTTCTGCAGAGAGCACAGGTACTCTCACCTGGGGAAAGGGCTGGGGTTGCTCTGCTGCCACTGAGTGCCCTCCTCACCCACGGCTGGCACTGCAGCACCTTCCCAAGCTGCAGGGATCAGGATTGATCCACACAGCCTGTTGGTACTTGTGGTTTAGGAGATGCAATTTGGCTGCGTTCATCTGATGTCATCCCATCAAGGGGTGTTCAAGTTACAGTTCACAATGTTCTCAGTAAATTGAAGGCAGTTAAAAATCAAAGTGCTGTGAGGATTTGTGGTTCCCCTCTCATTGTTTGGCATTTGGATGATGCTGTGCCCCTTCCCTAAAGGCTTCATTGCTTAAAAGGGTTTAAAGAATTCACTTTTCCTGCACTTTCCAATAACTAAGCACATGGTCATAAGGATGGGACTTTGAATCATCCTCCTGTCCTGTCACTAATAACTTTAATAACCACTTGCATCTGGAAACGTGGCTATTTCTGAGTATCCAAGTCAGCAGAGGCACAGCATGGGGTGTTGTTTTAAGCAGAAGTACAGCCAGACATGTTCAGTGACTGTTCTGTGGATTGCTGGCTATCACAGAAGGTGCTCCTGTGCTTTTCACTCTCTGCTTTGCGATGGCAGGAGGCTGGAATGGATGGAAGGGTGGGGAGGGGACAGGCTTCAGCAGCCTGGGGCATGGGGCTCATTGGAAAGCACCTGGAACACTGCTGGTTCCCAGCACAGGGTTCTGAAGGAAGTGCTGAGTTGCCTCCTGTGTAACTGTTTTTGTGCAGCTTATTTTGACTACAAGGACGAGTCCGGGTTCCCGAAGCCGCCGTCCTACAACGTGGCCACCACTCTGCCCAGCTACGACGAGGCCGAGAGGAGCAAGGCTGAGGCCACCATTCCCTTGGTTCCTGGCAGGGTGAGTGTCCCTGCCTGCCTGGCTGTCCCTGCACTGCTGGCTGCAATTCCAGCTTTAATTTCTAACTTTTTTTAGCTCCTCCCCATCATCTGTCATGACTTTTAAAATTTGCGTTGCGTTTTTTAGTGTTTTTAAGGCTTTCTGGGGTGGGTGATATTCCACACTCCTGAGAGTCCTGTGGTTATTTTTTTCTTTTCTTTTTAATTTTCCTCTGAGCAGTGTGATGATGTCTGACATCTCAGTAATGCCAGCATGTGCTAGCCAGATTAGCTTGGCAAGCTGACAGAGGGACTGTACTGTATCTCTGTGCACTGACACTGGGGTTTTTGTTGGTTTTTTTTTTTCATTTTTAAAAAAGATTTAGGATTAATTCTTCAGCTGTCTGGCATATCTACCCTTGATACTCCTGCTGCTTACTTAGTTGACGTTTCTGGAGGTCAGTGTAGCTGATACAAGGATGATAAATCCATCCTGTCATAATGATTTCTTTTTGTTTTTTCAACATTATCTCTTGTTCAGCCACTCCCTCCACCCCTGCTAGCATTAGAAGTCCACTGCTCATTACACTTCTTCACAGAAGCCAAATTCCTTGCTGAGATGGTAATTTTTTGATGAGTAGAAGAATTCTTCACAGTGAGAACAAGAACATGCTGGATCTTGACTATGTTAAAAATAAAGATACATTTCCTATTATACAGATAATGTTTCATGCCCTGCACCATTTCAGGATGAGAAACAGGAACTGTTAAGTGCTTGCATTTGTAGCCTTTTGAGATTTAGGATTCCAGCCCTTTCTGGAAGAGTCACACCCAGAGCTGGAGTTCCTGTATGGGCTGGACTGACCTAAATCCCCCATCCTCCCTCTGCTTTGCAGGATGATGACTTTGTCACACGAGATGACTTTGATGACACTGACCAGCTGAGGATAGGAAATGATGGCATTTTCATGCTGACTTTCTTCAGTAAGTACCTGATGGAATGAACTTTCTTTTTCAAAATATTTTGGGTCCCATTTATGTTTATGTAGCACCAGGAAAAACCTGTGTGCAAGGGGTTTATGTTTTTTTTTCCTTGGAATATAAAGGTGTCTTGACCTGCTGCTTTTCTCCTGCTTTCTCAGTGGCATTCCTCTTCAACTGGATTGGATTTTTCCTGTCTTTCTGTCTGACTACTTCAGCTGCAGGACGATATGGGGCCATTTCTGGGTTTGGTCTGTCTCTTATTAAGTGGATCCTTATTGTCAGGGTGAGTTGTGTGGTGCAAAACCACCTACACAGACACTGAAATTCTTTTTCCCCAGCAGATTTTTATCTCATGCTGAAGTTAGTGATAAATGTAGGGGTTTTTTTTAAATAATGAAATAATTTTTGAGCTGTATATTAACGAAGAACAGAGCTTTTTCATAATTATATCCTGTTTATATGCTGGAATTACAATGGTAGTAAAAGAAAATAAAGATTGTACACCCAGGTATGAGCTGGGGATGTTCCATCCCTGCAAGTGTCCAAGTTTAAGCTGGACAGGGATTTCTGGGATAGTGGAAGGTGTCCCTGTCTGTGGCAAAAGAGAGGAGCTGTAGGATCCTTTCCAACCCAACCCACTCTGGGATTCATTCTGGGTGTGTGACAGAGCCACTGTCCTGGATCAGAGTGTGGTTTTGTGCTGAGCAGCAGCAGTGCTCTGATCCTGGGGAAAACTTGAACCCAGGCAAAGCCAGCCCTGCCTTCAGCCTCTGCAGCCTGCTGTGCCTTAGGATCTCCCCTGGCAGTAAGGAAGTGCCCTGAAATGCGGGATAGCTGATGAGCAGAGGGAAATAGGGACATGGGGAGGAGCGAGGGTTGGAGCAGCAGTGGGAGAAGGCCGTGGGTGCCCTCTGGTGCAGCCTCCCTGCGGCACAGGAGCAGGGACCAGCACCAAGCTGCCATCCTGCTCTAGGTTTTTTAGCTCTCACATTTTTTGGAGGGATTGGGAAAAATTACTTACATCAGGAAATCTTTATTTGGAGCCCATGAAATGGTGGTGCACAGACATTCCAGGCTGAAAGTTGAATTTTTAGCAAAGCAGCTCATTGGCTGTAAGTAGAAGTAGAGACCACTAATGTCAGAGCTGTCACCTCCTACCCTGTCTTTTGGGGCTGGGAGTTCTAATTTGTAAATACAGCATCGCTTTACTTTTCTGTTGACAGTTTTTGTGGTCATCTTGGTACAGAGGTGTTAAGAACTATTTGCTGGATTAAGAGATGTGACAGAAAGAGGTGACATTATCTGTGGATTTGATTTCAACTTCAGAAACAAGTTTATCTTTTGTTAAATTTTTAAACTTGAATAGAACAAACCCAGAGGAATGATGCTGTATTTATACTGAAACTGTGAACTTCAGTGCCCTAACAGTGTTGGTACCTTTCATTTAATAGTAGTAATTTTCCCAATTGGGAATCTTGTCAGTGGCTTCCACAGATGTGGGATTTCTTTTCCCGCTGTTACACCATCCAGCCTGACAGTGTAATGAATGTGCTGCACTGCTGCAAGCCTGCTCTGCCCTTTCAGAAACTGCAGCTGTGCTTTATAAGCACCCAGGACCCAATTTAAAACACAAATATTTGCCCAGTAGTGTCCTTGTGCCCCACTGATTGCCAGAGTTCATAGCTGGGTGTTGAATCTGTCCCATTCCCCTTGTTAGAGCTGGTGCAGAAAACCTGTAAATAACAGTTTGTGGAGATAACTCATTCCTGCAGCTGGTGAAATGCAACATTCCATGAGATCTCCTGTGTGCAGCCTTCCTCTGGCTACTGCTAAAATTGGTGGGAATAGACTTTGGTTCAGAAACTTCCATGTGCTCTAAGCTGTATTTTTTTTTTTGGCTTTTTTTCAGTTCTCCACCTATTTTCCTGGTTACTTCGATGGCCAGTACTGGCTTTGGTGGGTCTTCCTTGTACTAGGTGAGTGTCTGGGGTGGGGAAAGATGCTTAAAAACTCTGTAAAGTCAGTTAGGATTTTGTGAGCATTCCTGGCTGTTAAATGTATTTGTGTACAGATGAAATGTGACCCTCATACTCCTCTGACTGAACACATTCAGGTTTTAAAGGCATGTGTAAACACTGTCCTTCTGTTGCCAGTTCTTGGTGGCAGCATCCTGATACCATCCAGAAGTTAAGAAGAGAATAATGCTTGTAACTGATGTTGTGTCTGCTCTTGCATCTTAAGTGGAAGAGTGGATTGTTGCCTTCCTCATTTTATTTTCTTTTTCCTGCTTTGGGAGTGACTGGATCTTGTTTGGAGATAAAAGTTTCATGATTTCTCAAGGAAAGTTTGTTTTTGGAGTTGCCTGAAATGGAAAGATGAGGTGTTATTGCTACCAAAAACAATTACTGTGTGTGCTCAGGTGCTGTGCAATGATGAGGTCCCTCTGTAGTGGTGGCAGGGAGTTCAGCTGCTCCCTCTCATTGAAGAAGCAACACCTGTGTTAACTGGACAAATGTGTCTCTCCCCTGCAGGTTTTCTGCTGTTTCTCAGAGGATTTATTAATTATGCAAAGGTTAGGAAGATGCCAGATACGTTTTCCACTCTTCCCAGAACCAGAGTTCTCTTTATTTACTAAAGGTAAATTTTCTGCTTTCCTGAATTAGTTCTGCTTTGATTTTAACTCTATTTAGTGACTTTTATAGGCTACACTTCCCATTGCTTGAATATTTTTAGAACTCAAGGCAGCAGGGAACAGTTGATTTTTGGTATCCCCTACCCAGCTCCTGAGTCTGCAGAGCCCAGCCTGGCCTGGTGGGAGGCAGAGGAACACTGGACATTTCTCCCTGAGTTTTTGCCGTGAGGATTTGGATATTCATTTGAGTCCATGACTAGATACTGTGAGAGCAAAACCTCTGCCCCTCGGTGCTGCAGTGTATTTGGCAAGTGTGTCTTTGAGAATAAATCACATGCCTGAAACATGTGGTGTGTCCCAAACCTGAGGAGAGGTCACAAAACGTTGTTAGAGGGACGTGCCAGTGCCTTTGGCTTTTGTCCCAGAACCAGCAATTTGTCTGAATTCTGCTATTTGAAATTGCTGCCAGGTTCCTGAAGAAATGACACCTTTGCTCTCCTCAGACCTCTCCCACACACCTGAGCTGTCCTGCCTGAGCATCTTGCAAAAACCTGAGTGCCTAGGAGTCTTTTCCTTCAGTACTGAACCTCAGCCTGGCTGCCTTAATGGGGCTTTAAAGGAGGAGGTTTAAGTAGCTGCAGCCTTGTAGCATAATTTCCTGCTCACAGCAGATAATGACCTGGCATTAACTGTCCCTCCCCGAGGGGAAGGAAATCCTGGAACAGGTTGCTTCCCAGCTGGGGAATGGAACATGATGCTCCCTTTAGAAATATCATAATAACACTCCATTTCCCCAGACAGAGGCAACTGCAGCTGGGACAGTCAAAGGAAACCAAACCAACCCCAGCTTTAAATTGGGGGTCATTAAATTGTTGAGATTTGAAAACTGAGCCTTGGCTTTCCAAATGCACTTCCCTTTTGTTAGAAACTGCGAATTGCCCATGATTCTACTTCATTTCCAGTCTGTGAGGAGAACCTGCAGCACAGACCAGCCTTTGTGCAGTGTTTTCCTCTGGTGATAGTGTGTAAAAATAGTTCAGCCAATTTCTTTCCGTGTTTCAGTTCTGCTTAACAAAGTTCTGGTTTGTGACCTCCTCCAGGATCTGTAATATCGTCCCAGATTCCTGCTGAGTCACCAGAGGGTTGATTTCCCCCAGTTTATGGTCATGGAATGTGAGCATTTAAAGTCAGCTTTATCTCTGTATTTTGTCTGACTGAACAATTTTTTTTTTAAAATTTTGCTCCTTTACCAAAGCTTTATTTTTTATTTCCTAAAGGAACTCTGTGGTTTCTTTTTGCACAGACTTTTCCTATGTTTGAAATTTGAAATTACAGTTTTAGAGACCTGGCTTCACTCCTTGCTTGTAGAGGTGTAGAGTGTTTAAATTCTTATTTATGTGCCATTTTAGAGCATTTTCATCAAGCACTTTCTCTTTTAGATATGCTGAGATAAATGTCCAGAATAATTCATAAATATTACAACCTCGATACTTCCCCTGAAAATAAATCTCTAATCCTGAATTCTGAGGAAACCACAAAAGACTTGGATTTTTAGTGTATTATTGTCCTTAGATGAGATTTCCTCTTCAGCTCATGATGCAAAGGGCACAGTGAGGGTTATTTTTATTTTAGAGCAGGGATAATTTTTAGAAAAGTAGGAGGGGAATAATGAGTGCAAACCAGAAAATACAACCTGGTGAAACTAATCCAGTGGAAAGCTGGAGTTTACTATTCCAGCTGTGTGTGCAGTAATGGACACAATCCTGGCATTATCCTGTAAAATACACACAGATTGCTGAGCTTTTTGCTGGAGTCCCATCACTGTGTGCTGAGACACTTCATAAGCCCTTAGACATCCTGTGCTGTGTGAACGACATCCTCCTGTTATCCAAAATAACCCTCTGACTGCAGTTTCAGTGTTCAATATCCTTCTCCAACAGATGTTTTCTGGCAAATGTCTTCCTGCGTTAGTGAAATCCCCCCCAAGAAGCAGCAGGACACCTGCAGGAAGTGAATCAAGGCTCTGGAGCAGAAGAAAAAATAATCACCTGCTTTAAAATAAATAAATAAAAGTACTGTTGGAAAAAGGAAAAAAAAAAAAAAAAGGAGAAGCATTTCTTTCTATTTGTTTTTAGGTGTAAAATTTTAATAATTAACGCAGAACTCTGTAATTGTTGACTCATTAGGGGCTAATGTTTGCAGCAGCTCTTGCAGTGAGTCTGTGAGTGCTGATGGAGCTGTACAGGCCGGGTTTGTGCTGTTTGGGCAGCAGGAGCCGTCCCGGGGCCAGCAGGGGCCAGGCTTGCTTTAGTTCCTCCTCCAGCCCGGGAGCTGCCCGGGCTCTGCCTCTGCTGCACGATGTGTGTGACACCCTGTGCTGGGCAGAGTGTGACATTGTGTCCTGTGCAGTGTGTGACACCCTGTGCAGTGTGTGACGCCCTGTGCTGTGCAGTGTGTGACACCGTGTCCTGGGCAGAGTGTGACACTGTACCCTGTGCAGTGTGTGACACCCTGTGCAGTGTGTAACACCCTGTGCAGTGTGTGACGCCCTGTCCTGGGCAATGTGTGTGTGACACTGTGTCCTGGGCAGAGTGTGACACCCTGTGCTGGGCAGAGTGTGACACCCTGTGCTGGGCAGTGTGTGACGCCCTGTCCTGGGCAGTGTGTGACACCGTGTGCTGGGCAGTGTGTGACACCGTGTGCTGGGCATTGTGTGACACCCTGTCCTGGGCAGTGTGTGACATTGCGTGCTGGGCAGTGTGTGACACTGTGTCCTGGGCAGTGTGTGACACCGTGTGCTGGGCA
>WEKY01043576.1:54101-85997 GCA_013390045.1 Picathartes gymnocephalus
CCTGTGCGGGGCAGATTGTGGCACCCTGTGCTGGGCAGTGTGTGACGCCCTGTGCTGGGCAGTGTGTGACACCGTGTGCTGGGCAGTGTGTGACACCGTGTGCTGGGCATTGTGTGACACCCTGTCCTGGGCAGTGTGTGACATTGCGTGCTGGGCAGTGTGTGACACTGTGTCCTGGGCAGTGTGTGTGTGACACCCTGTGCTGGGCAGTGTGTGACGCCCTGTCCTGGGCAGAGTGTGACACCCTGTGCTGGGCAGTGTGTGACACTGTGTCCTGGACAGTGTGTGCTCTGTGTCCTGTACAGCCCACATAACAGCATGTCCTGTGCAGTGCACATGAGCCACATCCTGTACAGCCTGTGTGCGTCGTGTCCTGTACAACCCATGGGAATCCATGGAAATCCGTGTCCTGTCTTGCCCACTCCCTGTACTCTGTGTCCTGTCCTGTCCATTCCCTGATTTCCCTGTCCTGTCCATCCCTGTGCCCCCTGTCCTGTCCTGTCCAGCTGTGTGCCAGCAGCACAGGGGTGACTCAGGAGCTGAGGTGACAGCTCGGGGTGGCTGTGCTCCTGCAATCCCTCAGCACCCGGGGGTCACTGCAGTCCAGACTGCGAGGTGTCGTCGGGAATTTAGAGGTGGCACAAGTATTAACTTTTAACAGTCTTTATTCTCAGTGTTGTGGTATCCTTTCCTTTCACACCAACAACTTTTTGGGCTCTCCGAGGGTTTTCACGGAACAAGTCTGTAGTGTAAAACTGAAAGATCACCTTGCAACTTTGTATAAAAATCATCTTGCAAAACAAAGGCCTTTTTTTTTTCTTTGGCTTGGGACTTTTGAGACAATTCCTAACATACCTGTAATTCTTGCTTTTATAATTTGTGTTAGCAGAGACTCTGATGCGTTGGAAATGTAGATTTAATGTGCACTCCTGTGCTTTCTGCCAAGTGGTCATTCACTTTGGAGTTTTACTATGTTCAACCTGTAAATACAGCAGAACGTCAATAAATGTCACTTCTGTAGCAATTGTTGCCGTAGAACAATGTTTAATTGAGTTTTGATGTGTTATTGCACCTGGTTATCAACGACAAACATTATCTGGGGGAATTCCATCACTTTCCATGGAAAGCATAACACAAATCTCCAAGGTGTTCATCTTTTTTGTAACCAAGACTGTCAGGAAATGGTGATTCCATTTTGGGGAGTTTGGATTTTTTGGTAGTTTCATGACTTACCTGACCCATGAAACTGGTTTTGGTTCACAGCTGAACTTCTCAAATGTACAGACCCCACAAAAAGCAGTTGGGGCTGATAGAGATGGATAGAGGTTCCACAGATTCCTCTTTAAACAGGAATAAGTGAACACAGAATTAGGAATTTTATCCTACAAGGCAAAATGTACAACATTGGGGAACTCTGAATCACATTTGCCCAAACTTGGTCGATCAGCCTCATGTTTTCTCTCCTGGCATCTGGGCCTTATTTGGGCTTGAATATCCAGAGAACTGGAATATTTGGCATTCCTTTTCCTCCTGCTGCGGTGGCCTGGAGGTGCAGACACCTCCAGCTCCGTGTTCCTGTGCAGACAGAGGCTCTGGGAGGGACAGGTGGGTGACAGGGTCTGGAGAAGCCACGCTGTGTTTGGTGTGGGTTCACAGCGACTCCAGGCTCAAATGCTTGTTTTGGGTCTGTGACAGCTCAGCCACTTCACACGACGCAAGTGGCAGGGCTGTGGTCACCTGCAGTGACCAAGTAAATACCTCTGGCCTGCCCTGGCTGGCGATGGAGGCTCTGGGTGCTGTGGAAGGCAGACACGACCGTGGAGCTGCTGTGCTGTGGTGGGAAGAGAGCTCAGACTCCCCAGGACTGCTGTCACGGGCACAGAGTGATGGGATAGGGGGAATGGCTTCCCACTGCCAGAGGGCAGGGATGGATGGGATATTGGGAAGGAATTGTTCCCTGGGAGGGTGGGGAGGCCCTGGCACAGGGTGCCCAGAGAAGCTGTGGCTGCCCCTGGATCCCTGGCAGTGCCCAAGGCGAGGCTGGACGGGGCTTGGAGCAGCCTGGGACAGTGGGAGGTGTTGCTTTTAAAAAACTCGACTTAATAGAAGCTCTGCCGAGTAAGAAATGGGTGTTTCCAAAATACCCATCACCCCTCTGTGAGCTCTAACGGGCCCCTGAACTGTAACCTTGTGTTTTTCACTGGAGCCTCCTGGGCACCAGGGATCCCCCCCGGAGCATCCTTGGGGCACTGGGGGGTGGCGTGGGGGGCAGTGGTGAGGGCAGGGTGTCCCCTGCCTCTGGAGTCACCTCAGAGTGCTCTGGTCTCTGGGTCTGGAGGCAGCATGAGGGGCTTGGTTGGCCAGAATGCCCCATGCCACAGTCACACAGCACAGGGACAAAGTAGGTGGCAGCTCAGAGGAACCATGAGAAGAAAAGCCCATCTTCGACCAGATTCTGGGTTTGTTTTTGTTGTTGCTTTAACCAAAGTGGCCGGAGCGGCGTAATTAAAGGCTCAGTGGCTCTAATTGGAGTAGGTTTAAACTCGAGGTCAAAATCCCTTCTGGCACTTCCTCTGCCTAATAACCATCAACAGAAATCAAACAAATCCAAGCGGCTCCAGCCCCTAATCTGTGACCAGCAAAGGCCGGGGTGGTGATAAGGGAGCTTAGACAGCCCCACAATGCTGAGGGACAGCGGAGACAGTGCCATGGCCACCGGTGGGTGCTGGGGGCTGGGAGATGCTGGGGAAGCCCTTGGCACACACGTTGGGCTGTCCCTGCTGCTGTGGCACAGAGCAAGGATGGGACATTTGTGTGCGTGAGTGAATGGTGCCCGTGCAGCCCACGGGGCAGGAGCTCAGCATTACAATTTCACCAAAATGCCCATTTTCTCTTGGCAGATGAAGGCCCCGAGGCTGTGCTGGGGATGGAGGAGGAGATTTTCCAAGGCAGTGCTGATCCCTGGGTGCCTGGCGGGTGCTGTGCCCCCCCAGCCCACCCACGGCTGCCGCTTCCTGCCACCGCCCAAGGTCACTGCCCTCGCCAGGTCGCCACTTTAACTGCTTTGCTAATTATGCCCTAAGATGGACCTTTAAAGTGATCTGGGAGGAGAAAAAAAAAGGAAAAAAGGAAAGCAAAGGGGTTGCAGATGTGCAAAGGCCAAGCTCGGCAGGGCCGGGATGCAGCAGGAGAGTGGGGCCATCCCCCCCTGCCCACCCTCACCATGATGCCTCCGGGAACTTTAGCCTGCAGATTGTGTCGTTTTAATATTTTGGGGATTTTTGTTCCTGCTCCTCTCTCTGCCAGACCCCCCACACCACTGTAGCAGCTCGATTAAAGGGATCTGAGTGTGTTACTGTGCCCTGGGTTTCATTTGGAGGGTTTATTCCCATGCCAAGGCAGCCCCTGAGCTATGGGTGGAGCTGGGCGGGGGTTACCCAGCCCTGAAGGGGCTGCCCAGTCCCAAAGCAGGTTACCTGGCCCCACAGGGGCAGCTGCTCAGCCTGGGCAGGTGTTTCAGTGTTAAATGTCTCCTAGGGAGTGGTTTCCTGTGGCATGGGATGCAGAACTCTGTGCTGAGACTTCTGGATGAGTCCCTTGTGCTTAACTCCTGCACTGTGTGGGTGTTTGTGCCAGTGTCTTTTGTCGGTTTTAGTCTGTTTGGAGCCAAATAGCTCCTAAACTCTTGGAGGAATTTTACAGCCCTCTCCTGTGTCTGTGGCCCCAAAACACTCGGGATAAACCTGGGGCTGGCATGTGGGGACAGGTGTGAGGGGTGCCAGAGCCCCCTGCCCTTGGCACTGCAGCACTGCTGGTTTGTGACAGGCTTTGATCAGACCCGGATCCATCACCCCAAACCTCCCAGCTGGAAATAGGAAGAAGCACTTTACAGGCCCCAGCTTCCTGAAGCTGCTGGGAATGACTCATCCATACGTTGGCAGAGGCTGAGCCAGCTGCCAGCAGCAGAGAGCAGGCAGGGCTGTGCCGGGAGGAGGAGGAGGCAGGGAAAGGCTCTTCCTGCTGCTTTTCTGCTCGGCCATCTCCTCTTTGGTCCAGTGTGTGCCCTCTGCACTGGGACAGGACTCAAATCCCAGCAGGAGATTTGAAAAGAAAGAACTAAGCGGTTCTTTCACCTCAGCTCACCTAAAGCAGGCTGTGGAAGCTCCAAAGTGCCAAGGGAGGCAATTAAGGGAGCTGCTTTTTTTTGGAGATGCAATGCTCCTATTAAGCAACTGCTCTGGTTATGTCCCTGCTAATTGAAGTAAATTACTTTCTGCCATCAAATTGGGAAGTTCCCCTTCCGATCCTAATGTGAGTTTAGAACATGATTTCCAGTCTTTAGTCTGCTTTTAGTGCTCTCCCTTTAATGAGTTCCCTGGATCCAGCTGATTCCTGCCAGCCTGCAGAGGTGGCATTTGGAGGACTCTGCTTCCTTTCGGAACCGAAGGGAGCAGGAGGGATTTCTTTGCTGTGTGTGGCTCTTCCTCACTCCCAGCCTGTGTTCCTGGTGCATGGCTGAGGCAGAGCTTGGATAATTTTGAGGCTGGCTTCATCCAGGCAGAGGCCAGTGCTCCCAGTGTGGGCTGCTGCATCCCCACGGCCACAGGCTCAGCAGGAGAAGAAACATATTTAATCTGGTCCTGCAGTAAATAACTATTCCAGATTAGAAATGAAGACCACGAAGTGGGCATGAGTCCCTCTATTTGCTGTGGTCACAGTTTTTCCTCTCATTAATCTTCTGTCCTGTTCTCACCCCGTGTTCTGCATGGGAGGGAAGATGGAGAATGGGAATGTCAAGGCTGTCCATGGCGCCCTGGGCCCTGCACAACTGCTGGGCTTTCTTATTTTAATTCCTCCCATTCTGTGGAGTATCTCGGTGTTGTCCCAAGAGTTTTGCAAAAATCTGTGTTGAAAACCAAAGCTGTATTTGCAAGCAAAGGTAGACCAGTTTAATTTAACCATGTTTTGTATCGTGTAAAATCCCAGACTTGTTTGGGTTGGAAGGGACCTTAAAACTCAACTCATTCCACCCTTGCCATGGGCAGGGACACCTCCCACTGTCCCAGGCTGCTCCAAGCCCTGTCCAACGTGGCCTTGGACACTTTCAGGAATCCAGGGGCAGCCACAGCTTCTCTGGGAAATGTATGCCAGGACCTCCCACTCTCACAGCGAACAATTCCTTCCTAACTCCTAACCTCAATCTGCCCTCTTTTCTCTCAGCTCAAGACCATTCCCCTTTGTCCTGTCATTATTAAAACTGATTTATTTTGGTTAAGTTTAAATTGATTTCTAACTGGCATAAAACTTAAAGGAAAAAAGCACAACTGAAATAACAAAGAGCTCAAATAATGCTTTGGGAGGCAGGTGTGAATTGAGGGGTTTGGCTTGGTCCTGTTTCAAACTCTGAAGCCAAATCCATTCTGGGACAATCCCACTGCAGGCACTGGTGCTGATCAGGCTCATCCCAGGTTTTCACTTTCACTTGTGGGATGAGCAGATTTGGGTCACTTGTGATGGCTTGAATTCCTGTCTCTGTGACCAAGAGTCAGGAGAGAGGAGCCAGTTGTGCTCTGGACTGCAGCTCTGTGCTGTGATGGCACGATCAAAACATTAAGGATCCTGCTTCTTGGGGAAATGCAGGAATCCGAAACATCTGGGCAGTTTGTTTGTGTGTGTGTTGCCTTCCTTCGTGCCTTTGTTCATCCTTTCCAATTACTGCTGCTAAGTATAAACTTAAAACAGAGACGAGGCTGAGCTTGTGGGGAACATATGGACAAACGGAAAATAAACAGCATAAGGAATTCCTGGGTAATGAGCTCTTGGATGATAAGATACTACAAAAAAGAAAAAAAAAAAGAGCAAAAGAGGTCTGAGCTTTGCTTCTGTTGCAGCATGGGAAGAAAATTTCCCTAATGATGCCCAGCATCACTTTGATGCTGCACTGGAGCATCTCCTTTCAGTGGTCTTTGTCCACTCTGGATCCACCCTTGGGGATTCAGCCCAGCTGTGCTGGGCTCACAGATGGGCTTGGGCCGTGGCTCTGTGAGGGCCATGCCTCTCCCTGCATCTGTGGGCTCCATGCTGCCTCTCCATGCCCAGCTCCTGTTTCTCATCTCCCTCATTACACATGTGATTAATTGCTCCAGCTGAACAACAGGAACCAGCTCCTTCCTCCTCAAGTTCAAGGTTTGTGTCTTGTTCTTCCTGGCAGAACAAGAGATGCTTCCTTGCTCTTGAGGCCAGAGTTGCCCCACCAGCTCTGCAGTTTGCTCATGCTTTGGTGGCTGTGGGATGATTTTTGGTGCCAGGATTTGGGATTAGCAATTGCACGCTCTGCGAGTCAGGACAAAGCCATGGAATCAGGTTGGAAACCTCTGAGATCATCAAGTCCAACCCTTCCCCCAGCACTGCCAAGGCCACCACTGACCATGTCCCCAAGTGCCACATCCACATGGTTTTTGAACGCTTTAGGTGTTCATCCCTGCTTAGCTTTGGCAGCTGGATCTGACACTCAGCGCTGCTGAAACTCCCTTGATGTTCTCAAGGAGGGAGGCAGGAAGGGAGGACTGAGGCAGCAGGGACCAGGACAGGGTGGCACAGAACATGGAAAGAGCAAATACGCTGAAAATCAAAGTCAATAAAATAAAAGAGAAATAGAAATTCCTATAAATGTAGAAAAGCAGGTCGAATGCACAGGAAATAAGAACAGAAATGTTTTCAAGGAGTTTCTGCCCTGGCAGGGCACTGTCAGCCTGTGCTGGCTCTGGTGGCTTTGGGCTGGGGGTGTTTATATTTCAAGCTGCTTATGTGATCCCAAATAGCCACACTCAATAAATGCAGCAGTGGAGTGTTTCCTTCCAGGAGGCAGGAATGCAGTTGGAAATGCCTCTATCACACTCGTCTCTCTGGCCAAAATGCTGTTTAATCATCAAACCACACAGACCCAAATGAGGTAGCAGGTTTTGGTTCAGCTTGAAAACAATTAGCTAAAAATCAAAGAAGCAAACACATTGTTTGTTTGTTACTGGTTGGTGCTTTTTTTTTTTTTGTTTGGTTTTTTTTTTTTTTTTTTTTTTTTTTTTTTCTTTCCAGGGGAAATTGGGATTCTTTAATTGGCTCAGCTGGAGCAAAAACCCCAGATCAAACAGCGAGTGAGCTGGAACAACAAAGGAATGTCCTGGTATTTCTTTTTCCAAGTTTAGAAATGGAAGTCAGGGCAGCCTTGGGATTTGTGGAAATTCCTCTGTGCATTGTTGGGAGGTAGAGGAAGTGGTTTCAAGTTGAGCTCCTGGATCGTGCCTGGCGGAGCGGAGCCGGTTTCCACTCGCCCGACTCCCGTTGTCCCGGCGGCTGCTCCTTGCAGCAAGACGATCCTGAAACATCCACCCCGAGCACTTCGGGCACCTGGGGGGGCTCCCTGTGCCCCCGCCCCGGGCTCTGCCATGGCACTCAGCCTAGGAAAATACGTGGAAACATTTTTCCATTCCTGCTGGTATTTTTCTTGCAGCTGCTTGGCACAGCTGGAGTGGGAAAAGGTTGTTTTCAGTCCACTATCGGCTTCTGGAAGAGTCGTTCCCATTTCTGTACAAAGCTGTTCGTGTATAGATCGTCATTTCAAGGTTTGATGCCCGTTTCCCACAGCCACTGGGGTCATTTGATGACAAAAAAATCTTTCAAGACCCACAGGCAGATCATCAATGGACCGAGAGGAGAGGAGAGCGCTCCCGCCTTAAGGCGTGTGCTCTTCGCGTTCCTGTTACAGTAGAGATGTTTTGTTGGTGCTTTTTTGGTAGTTTTTGGGTTTTCCGCCTTTTTTTGGCCAGCAGAGCCGTGCAGCTGGAGGGGAGAGCCCGTTCTCCAGCCGGGAGCAGGACATGAATGGGATGCGCCGTCCCGAAGCCCCGGGGTCCCTGGGGGGGATGTCCCCCCGCCGGGCAGGAAGCGAGAGCCCCAGCAGCCGCTGCCAAGAAAAACCTCTCCAGAACGTCCTCTCGGCGCTGCTGAGCCCGGATGGTTTTCACTCGGCTCTCCCTCACGGCACAGGGGTTGTTTTTCAGCGAGGGCTGGGGACGGGCACAGCTCCTGCCCAGGGCCGCGCTGATGCTCGGGGCCCTGGGAGCTCCCCGGTGCCTCTTGCTGCTGCCAACTGCTGGGGCGAGGCACCCAAAAAGTGACCTCAGTGGAGCACAGCGGCGGCTGTGGGGCAGGAGGGGCTCATGGAGCCGGCCACGGGGCAGGGGGGATGAGCCGGGATGTGCAGGGCTCTGGTGCCAAGGCCGATCTCGCCCTGCTGCCCTCGCTGCCCAGCGCCTTGTGGGCACCCCGGGACGGGCAGGGATGTCTGGAGCCCCACGGTGGGGACTCGGTGGCTTTTCAGGGTCCTGCTGTGGTGGTTTTAACGGCAGGGATAGATTCTGGATGTGCTGAAGCAGCTGGGGCTGAAGCTGCAGCATCTGGCAGCTGCCCACGGGGATGCCCACAAGAAGCAGCCCTGGCCAGTGCCCCACTATCCTCCCCATTTATATATATATATTCCCCTTTTACATGTATATTTTTTCCATATGTGGTTGATTTTCTTTTTTTTTTTTTCCTGATGTTTTAATGCAGTTTCTTTCTACAGTCACTGAAGTGCTTCGGATGTTAATAGGAAACAGTATCACATTTTTGTGTTTTGGGTTATTTGTCTCGGCTTTTATTAGGCTTGTCATGCAAGGCATCAGGCAAAAATGTAAAAGAAGAAATTATGTGTGTGTGTGTGTTTGTTCTGGGGACCAAACCCAACACCCATCAGTACATGATGCAGGGAACTGTCCTTTGTTTTCCAGGGAAATCTGGTGCCGGTATGAGGGAGCCCTCGGGGCGATGAGTGGTACCTATTGTTTTATTCATGGTCTCTGTCAGCGCTGCCTTCCCAGCCCTGCCACAGGGCTGGAGGTTCCGCCACGGGGATGAGCTGTGCGTGAGAGGGGCTTTGCGACACCAGCACATCCAGGGTTTTTCCGCTGGATTTTACATAAATCTGAGACTCAGGGGCTGGTGGCTGCTTGCTGGACGAGTGTCCATGGCTGCAGCACTGCCCAGTCTGTTTGAGCTGCAGTTTGGGTGCTGGGGCTGCCTCTGCAGTCACAGGTACCCCCTGAGGAGCTTGGCAGTGCAGATGGGAGTGAAAGAGACTTTCCCAAGGTTGTTCCCTTTATGTCAGCGATGACTGATTCAATCTGAACAGGAAATTCAGCTCCAGGCCCTGATCTCAGAGGCACCGTCCTCTCTTTGGGTGCATCTTGGTGCCCACGAGATGCTCTGCTCCTTCTGCAGCCACTTGCAGGGGTACAAAATAGCTGTAAACCCCTGGTTTGGTTCCACTCTCTCCCTTCTGTAGTTCAGAATCCTCTTTTGTTGGTGTTTTCAGGCCTGTTGGCAGCAGGGTCCCTGCCTGTCCCCCAGCCTGGGGCTGCTCTGGCAGGGCCATGTTACTGGTGCTGAAAGGGGCTGCTGAGATGTGTCCTGTAGTCCATGCAAACATCAAATTATAACACTCCCAGCTGGCATTCCGGGGTTTTTAACTCCCTTGTTCCTTCCAAAGGATGTAATTTTGGGGGTAGCCTTTTTGTTGTAGCATAATCATTGCTATAATAATTTCATTTCCAGTGCTTGTGGTGCAGAAACCAAGGAACCGGAGGGAGCAGGAGCAGGGTTTTCTGAGCTGACAGGTGGAATCATGTGCTCTGAGCAGAAATGGCAGCAGAGGTGTTGCTGAGTCCTTCCCGACTCATGGAATTGCTCGAGGCTGAGGAAGCTCCTGCTCGGCTCTGTCCTTCCATTAAAGCTTGAGAAACCACACAGCCAATCAGTGGCTGGTGGTGCTCCCTCAGGAAAAGGGCAAGGAAGGAGCTCTGACAGTAAAGGACAAAATCTTGTCTCCCCTGAGCTTTAGGCAGTGCTTGTCATGTCGAGCTGCTGGTTCTGAGCTGTCCTCCCAAGGGCTGGGTGATGGGATTTAGTATCAAACACCATTTTAGAGCACAAAATCCCAGCCTGGTTTGTATTGAACAGACCTTAAAGGTTATTTCATTCCACGCCCTGCCATGGGCAGGGACACCTCCCACTATCCCAGGCTGCTCCAAATCCCAACGTCCAGCCTGGCTTTGGACATTTCCAGGGATCCAGGGGCAGCCACATCTTCTCTGTGCAACCTGTTCCAAGGCCTCACCACCCTCATAGGGAAGGATTTTTATTTATTATCCTACAATCCTGTTTGTATTTTTATCTCCACACATGCAATTGGTACTGCCAGTCCCTAAATGTGCCCGTGTGTAGTCAGGGCTTTAATTGCAGCTTGGGTGATCTGCTCAGGGCTGGCCCTGGTTGGAGTGAGCCTGGGTGGCTTATCTTGTAGCCATCTGAGATCCTCTTGTGTGAGGTTTTCACATAAAAATCCCTCAAAACTCGCCGTTCCTGGTTCCAGTTTGTGCATTCCGGTTTTAGCTGGGACGTGTGGGCTGAACATCCTTCCCTCAGGATACAGCAGGGTTTGCACAGGCTCTGTCTCACAAAGGGGTGATGGCCCTTCCTCCTGGGAGCACCTGGGTGCTTGAGCTCCTGCCCTGCCCGAGGGTGGGACTGGCCCTCCTGCAAACCCCCAGCAGCCTGGAGGGAAACCTCGGCTCTGAAGTGATCACAGGGTTATCACAAAGTCACAGAAGGGGATTGCTTTGGGTTGGGAGGGACCTTAAAGCTCATCCAGCGGCACCCTCTGCCACGCACAGGGACCCCTTGCACTGGGTGGTGGCGGTGGGCAGGCAGGTGTGAGGCGGGGCTCGGTGGCCCGGTGCCCTGGCGCCGTGGGGCAGCCGGGCTGCAGCAGAACAGACATGCTGGGAGAGCTTTAACGCTAAGATGGAAAGAAACTAGCTTTAAGACAGAAAATCCTCATTTGCTGAAGGGCAAAACGAAGGAAGATGGGGAGAGGTTGTTTGTTAATAACAAAGAAGGAGCTTTTACAAAGACCTCGTGTCCAAAGCTCTTTAACTTTTCCTGGCATTTCCCCTCCATTCCATTGTTAAGCTCTTCGCTGTCAGAAAAGAGCGCCGGGCCAAGGCGCTCGATGATCTCATACCCAAGGCTTCTGCACTCGCCTCTGTTTAGCCACCCCACAGCATTTGCTCCTCAGATTTGGTTTCCTACTTTGAAGAAAAAAAATAAGAAGGAGAAAGAGGAAAAAAAAAAAAACTCTCTCATTTGTGCAGTGTCTCCCCCGCCCCCGGCACTGGGCTCTGAGGAAAACAGCACCTCAGTGGTTTTCAAGGAGAGGATGGACCACAGCACATTCCCACAATTTATAAGAGGAGACAGGAAGGCCTCAGTGACTCATAAACACTAACAGATTCTGTGTATGAGCTTCTCTTTGTTGTTTGTTATCCTTAATTTCATGGTTTTCCTTCTTTTGAGCGTGTTTGTGTATTTTAGACGATGCCATCATTTTGTCAGGACACTTTGTGTGTGGTTCCCACACAGGAGCAACGTTGTCTGCCTGAATGGCCGGGCTCACAAAAATAAGACAGCAGCCAGTGGAAAGCCTTGAGGGTTCTGTTTGGTGCCACATCCTGACGTGAGGACCCTGGGACAGCGAGGCTGGGTGGGAGGGACCCTTTCCCGGTGGGTGTCAGCCGGTGCTTTGCAGGGAACAGGGTCAGGACCTCCCGCATGGGAGCAGCTCCGAGGGTTGGGCTCAAAGCTCCCCTGCCCAATCACCCCTAAATCCATCACTTGTGTGGCACTGGGAGAGGACAGAGGGTCAGGCCACTGTGACCTGGGCGGTGAACTGCCCTTCTGAGGGTGGCTGTGCCCCAGCCTGGCTCTCGGTGCTCCCAGCCATGGTTCTCTGAGAGCTAGGTGCATCTCTATTGTCCCAGCAGTTTTTCCTGATTTGGTTAAAACCAATAATTTGTCAGAAGGTTGGGATGAGTTTCCTTGAGCAAGGAGGTCTTTAGTGCTTTGTGTGGATCTTGGCTTCATCCTGCCTTTGTTCCCCCCTTGCCACCCCACCAAAACCTCCCCTCTTGCTCTTGCAGAGGGCATGAGCTGGCACCCACTCTTTGCCTCAGAGCTGTGATGGTTTAATCCTGCTGGGAAGCCAGCCTGTTGTAAGGCACAGAGAAACCTCTTCAGACAAGGCAGTTCACTCTTGTAAGGCATTTTTAATTAATCATGGAATGGTTTGGGTTGGAAGGGACCTTTAGGGTCATCCATTTCCAACCCCCTGCCATGGGCAGGGACATTTTCCACTGTCCCAGGCTGCTCCAAGCCCTGTCCAGCCTGGACTTTCAGTTTAGTTAAGCCATGTAACCATCAGCTGTTGGGATTGCCGAGCAGTGGTGGCTGGATGTGCCAGGAGCAGCCCTGGGCTGTGCTCAGGGATCTCCAAACCCTCTTCCTGCTCCTCTCTGGATCTGGGGACAATACCAGTGCAGCTGTTTAAATATGCTCAAAAATTCAGAAACACAAGTAAGCACTAAACTTTCCCAAGGTGGCTGAGTAATGGTGTTTGCTTTAGAATTTTAGTCCCCCAATTACCCAAGCCAAGGATATTGCCTCTTTAAACAGAGTTCAAAAAGCCCAAGAATTTTTTATAAATAGCTCACATCCTCTTGATAACAACCCGGCTGCTATTTATTGCCCACTTCCCCTCAGACAGACAGGTCAGAGGATTGAAAATCGCACTTCCCATGAAATCCAGAGGAACTGGGGTTTTCAGGTTCCTACAATTGTTTGTCATTCTGGGTTTCCTTTGCAGTTTACAGCCTTCAGCCAGGCTTACCCTGCAAAGGAGGGATTGTTAGGATATATTGCTGCTTCCCTGGAGCCCTAGACCCCATTTTCTGCTCCTGTCTTTGGGAGCAGCAGGAAATCCCACTGCTTCCCAGCAGCACGGGGTCCTCCCAAGTCATTTTTTTTTAAACTCCACACTTCACTGAGCCCTCTCTGGTCTTATTTTACTCCCCCACCTTCCCATTCAGCCCAAAGCTGTGTAGCCAAAAGTGTCTCCTGCTGAAAGCAGGTGGGAGCTGCTTCCTGATGCTTCCTTGGCTCTGTGGAGAGGGAGCTGCAGGCACAGGGGCACCGTGGCTGCAGAGGCTCCTCAGGGACCTGGGGTTTGTCCTGTCCATAGCTCACATGAACCCAACCCCAGTGACTGTGCACCAGTCCTGTGCTTCAGTCACTGTGAAATCACAGATCAGAATGGTTTGCGTTGGAAAGGACTTTACAGACCATCTCGTTCTAGGCCCCAGTACACCTAGACGTTTCTTAGCAGTGGATAGACGCCCGTGTAAAGAAAAAAAATAAATTTAGTTGTATTCCTAAGGATAATTTACAGGAATGTCAGGAGAGCTGGTTTGTGCCAGCCTTGAAGCTACTGTGGTGGTGCAGCAGTGAGATGGGGCTGCTGCTGAGGAAAACAGAACTGAAACTCCTCATCCTCACACGTGAAAGATAATGAAAAGTTTGCTTTGGTGGGACTCTAGACCTGTCAGACCATAGACCCTGTAAGGTTGGAAGTGGAGGATCTCTTCTAATGGCTCACTCTCTGCATGAAAGTCAACTAAATACTGTAACAAGAAGGATGGAGTTTTAATTAATTCATTCACTCATTGTTTAGCATCTCTTTGGACATGGGGATTTCCCTGAAGGGACAACATGAACCATTTCCTTGCCAGCTCAGAGCAGGGCATTTCTGGGTGGAGGATTTTGCTGCTCCACACGTGGCTGGAGGCTCCAGGGCCATACCTGGAGCAAAGGGATGTGGTGCAGAACGTCCCAGTTTTGTGCTCTGAGAATAAGGTGTTTCTGATTAGAAACACCCACTTACATAATGGCAGCATAATCACAAACATACCTGGCTCTGAGCAGAACAGGCCTGGATGATTTGTTCATCAGAGTTTCTTCATGCAGAAACTTCTATTTATTCCGTGTTGTAAGGGCAGGAAAACGCCAATGGAAGCTGCAGCAGTGTGGTGCTAATGGGAAGAACGTGGTTCAGCCTTCTCTCTCCTCAGGAATACTGAAGAGTGAATTTTTTTTGCTTTCTATGGAGGAACTCCTGTGCCTTTGTGCTTGGGAGCACAAACCTTGCTTGGGTTTGCAGAGCCCAGCTGGCCTGGGAAGGGAACAGGAGGTGCTGGGGAGCTGCTTGCCCTGCCCAGTCCCTCGCAGCTGCTGGGGATTGGTGTGGCAAGAGCCTGGCAGAGTGATCAGAAACCTCAGAAACTTGAAATCCTGGCTGGTTATTGGCTCTTTTCTGGGTTTAACAGGCTGTGGTGGGGTTGAACTCTGGTCCTGAGCCCTCATCCAGCCCAGGCTGCTGCTGGGGGGCTGCTGAGCCAACATGAAATCAATGCAGCTGTTTACACCAGGGAGACACAGAGGTTTGTGAATTGTTTCTTTTTAAAAATTCATTTATTTTTATAAACATGTTTTGAATATCTCCTCCAGTCACACCTTTAGCTAGTGTTTCTCAGCTTGCTGGTTGTTTTTTACTTGCAATTTACTTCCTTTCTGCAGCAGCAGAAGCTTTTTTGTGTCCTAGCTGGTTGTCCAGGGCTGGCTGTCCAGGGTTGTGATGGGCTCTGGTGGCCTGGCCACGGTCAGAAACTTCTGTGAAGCCTCTTCACCCCTCTTGTGCCTCAAAACCTGGTGTCCAGCTTGGACCCTGGGGTCTCTTTGGGGTGGCTCTGTCCCAGAGCCTGCTGAGGCTGTGTGGGTGCAAGAGGAGGGCTGAGACCCTCCTGAAAGGCTTTACCTTGATCTCTGTAGCCATCTCCTCCTTGCCGTGAAAAGAGAAGTGTGCCCTGTGTGGGAAACCCCTCTGGAGGGCTGTGGCCATTCCCAGCTCCCTGAGGACATCCCTAAAGTTTTACAGTGCTCAGCAGGGGCTGGAGAGGGAGCCCAGGGATTCAGTGCTCCCACGGGAGGTTGTTACAGGGAGGAAGTAAAACAAAGTGCAAAGACAATTTATCTCTGTCCTGGCCATTTGTCTGCGACTCACAAAGAGGCCAAACTTCATCCCTGGGTGCCCAGGGCTGGTGTGGAGCCCTGGGAGGAGCCAGCTCTGTGTCTGGCTGGGAAATGGGGCTCTCCCTCCTGGTTCAGCCACCATCACACCGTTCACACACCCCTAATTCCAGCGAGAGAAATTACTTGTTACTGGGAAATGGAGCTGTGGGAGGTGGTGCCCCTGTGGGAGCAGGGCACCCTCCCTGTGCTGCAGCATCTCCTTGCCATGCTCACCCCAGCAGCACCCCTGGAAACCCCAGAGATAAAAGAAAGCTCCTCGATCACCAGCATGATTTGATGATTTTTAATAACCCTTTCTTTTGCTGTTAAAGACAGGGCAGACCTTGAATCCCTTATACAGTTTCCACGTAAAGCCAGCAGAGGTGTTCACTAAGGGACACCACATAATCCCACCCTGCCTTCATTTATGCACCTGTGCACACGGGGGGAAAATGTGTATAATTGCAAAGAATTAAAAAACCCCCCTTTCCTGGAGAAGCTTGGGCAGGTTGGTGTTGTGGGTGTCACTGAGCCGTGTGCTGGGGACTCAGGGGCTGTGCACGTGGCCTGGGGGTCCCATCCTGCTGGTGCCCGTGGCAAGGTGCTGGAATGTCCCCGTGCTGGCTCTGCAGGGGCACTGCTGCCCTTCTGCTCTCCCTGCACCGCTCCAGGCCCATTGTTCCCCTGGTTCTGGCAGAGGTGTCTCACCGGGGAGGAATGTGTCCTGTTCCCTGGCCAAAACACCCGCCTCAGGGCGGCCAGGGGAGGAGAAGTTAGGGTTTATTTTATTTGAATTGGTTTAAAATGTCTTTTTCGTGTGAAGCTGTATTCGCACGGTGTTTGCCTTCGAGGGTGGGTGCAGCTTCTGCCCTGCTGTTTGCTCTCCCCATCCCCTCCTCCCGTTGCTCGCAGTGCTGACAAACCTCACATCTCATCCAGGGTGTTTCTTACACCTCATCGTTTTTATTAAGTCTGTATTTTAGAAAAAATAGTTTTAAAAGGAATTAAAAATCAGGTTTTTATCTCATTTTGTAGAATCCCAGAATGGTTTGGGTCGAAAGGGATCAAGGGATGCAACCTGCTCGATCAGGTCACTTGTTTCTGTATGTTTCAGCCCATTCTCTCAGAATTAATACATTGATTTTGGGTATTTTTAGGATGCTTTGATTCACTAGAAATTCCTTGATATCCAAGAGCTGGTCTTGCTTTAGGGCCTGGGAAGTCTGTTGTACTCAGCTCTGTGCATCTCTTTGCCATTCCATAGCCTGTGTTTGTGGAGTTGGTTTCCTTTGAGGGTCAATAGCTGAAAATGATGTAAAAAAGGAGAAAAAAAAAAAGCTGGTAAATCTGATAGATTTAAAAAATATTGCTTTAACATCTACTACTCAAATCAAGCAGAGTGCTCTGGTTTGCTTCCAGCAGAGAGACATGAGCGTAGTGTTGGTATTTTTAAAGCTTTATGTGCAAGACATCAGTTGGTGTTGCCAAACTCTGATTTAAATTTATACATCCTGGCTCAGCCTGTTTGTTTAAAAAGAGAGAAAAACCACCACCAGCATAACAAATTCAGTATCTCTTCCTTATTGCAAATTTTTTGGCATCAGATGTCGTGATCTGCACAGCGTAGTTATTGTTTCTTTATCTGATCCAGTGACTAATTCAACATTATTGTCTCAATAATATTATTTCAGGCCAGGTAACACACTCGGGTTACCTCTGTGATGACACAAAACATGGCACAGCTTCCAGTGAGTCACAGCTCCACAGTGTGTGCAAATAAATAACAGGAATGGTGAAAAATAACCCGGATCCAGTATTTTTAGCAGCCCAGTGTGGTGCTGGTGACACATGAGGAGCTGGGGGCAGGAAGGGTGGTGGGTGCTGCTGGGTGGGAGCCCCAGGATGTGGCTCAGGGGCTGGGCAGGGACCCAGGGAGTTGGTCCTTGACAGCTTCTTGTCCTTTTCCAGGGAGGTGGGAGAGCTGTGGCTGGGGGGCACCTTGGGCTGGGCTGCCCGGGGCTGGGGGATGCTCTGAGCCACCCAGGGCCCCGCTGGGGCTGTTCTGGTGTGGGCAGCCCAGCTCTGCTCCTGGGAAGGAGAAGCAGGGGGGCTGCAATTGGCTCTGAAATGCTGAGGGAGGCTCTGTGGGATGGGGCTGGCACAACCCCCCTGTGGTGGGGCTGCTGATTTTGGGGTTGGCTCTGTTTAATGTCGATCCCCTTGTCACACCGAGGGCTGAGGCCCGTGCAAGGAGCAGCCTGACGTCCAGGCTGGCATGTTTTAGAGGTGTGGGGAAGGAGAGCGTTACTCCTACAAGTTCACAGAGCAGGGTACTCCTCTCTGAGGAGCTGGCTCTTCCCACTGCAGGTGATTTGAGGGATAATAAATTGATGAGCTCCTGATGTGCCAGGCCGTGGGGCAGAGCAACCCCAGGATCACCCTGAGTTCCTTGGCAGGGCTGGAGAGCACCAAATAACCAATTCTGGGCTACTCTCTGCTTGTATTTTTAGAATAATTGCTATTCTTGGGATTTTTTTTTTTTTAAAGAACCACAGCAGCCATTTATATATTTAACAATATATATTTATATATATATATATATAATTTCTAGATCAGTACATTCATCAGTACTTGTTTTTCTTCACAAACAGAAGAACTCTTACAATAGTAGACTTTCTAAAATAAATACTATTAAAATAGAGCTTCAAAATAAATATTCTATACAAAGAAAAACCTTCTGTGGTGACTTTTCAGGGTGTACATGTGAGGGGGTGGTAAGAGGAGAAGGGGGAAATATTTCTCAGGGTGTCTGAGCATGGGAGGGGAAGGGAATACCCAGTGCTGGGAAGGGTGAGGGCTCATCAGGGTGGCAAAGCTGGTGCCCAGGGAGCACCAAACCTGGGATCTGCTCCTGGCACCCAGTGGGCACTGGCACAGGGCTGTGGTGAGGGTGAGTTTGTCTTTCGGGGCCGCTCTGCTCCCGCTGGGAGTGTGGTGTGGCATCGCCAGCACCGTCAGTCCCCCCTTCCTGCTGCCTGGGCCGTTGTGTGAGGGCAGGGGCAAACCCTGGCATCAACCTGCTGCAGCAATGAGCAGTGCAGGTGCCCTGCCATCCTCCCCCAGAGCGTGGCACCTGTGCCAGGGGCACCTGCCCTGCCCTCCTGCCTGCAGGGCCGTGCCACCCCAGCGCCCGGCCCGCAGGGGTTTGTGCTCCTTAGCAGCTGTCCCTTCATTAGCGGGGGATCTGAGCGGGGGGACAGCAGAGCCGCAGGGCTGTGACCCGGTGCCGCAGGGCTGTGACCCGGTGCCACAGCGCCGTGCCCTGCTGGCACACCTCCGGGCTGCCAGGAGACCCAAGTACCTTGAAGGGAACGGGGGGCTGGAATTGCTGGGCTGGGGAAGAGCGGGAGTGCCGAGGTTACTGAGGGAGCCGTTCCCTCTGGCAGGGCCCTTCCCCAGCTCCAGGCAGGGCTCCGCACCCTCCTGCCGTGCCCCGGGCTGGCAGCTGCGGGAGCGGAGACCGGGGGCCGAGGGGAGCGGGGAGGGTCCCTGTGCTACACTGAGCCCTGCTCCGACACATCCACAGCGCTTGACAGGCTCCAGCGCGGCACCACCGCCTTGCAGGGCTTAGATATTAAAACAAACCGACAGAGAAGTAGTTTACAGCTATGTACAACGAGGGGAAGTCCTGCTGGGCTTGCTGGGAGTATGTACGTGAGTGTAGATCGGCACAGTGGCGACCGCTCCAGCGGTGCCTTTGCTCGCCAGGACCGTGCAGCCAAGCCATGGGCTCTGCCAGTGTGGATTTTCAGCACAGATTCCCCAGGAAAAGCCAGGGATAGAGGGTCAAAAAGGCAAAGCAGCCGTGGGTGGAGGCCATTTGGACATGTGTGGTCCCAACAGAGGAGGGCAGCAGGTAAATACCTCCCCTGCTGCCTTTTCTAGCTTGCTTGTATCTTAGGAAAATGATTTCTCTTATTAAATACAATATCTTATACATTCAACCAACAGTTCAGCTAGTTTGGGGTTGGTTTTCCTTTTATCTTTTCCCCTCCAATTTGTGCAAGATAATAAATACAACTCTGGATCCCCACTTGCTTCTTGGTGCCCACATACAGTTAACACAAAGCTACCCTATAGGACCTAGCATCTGGTAACAGACATTACATCCTTTTTTCTATGATTCAGCATGTACAAGCTAGCAAATCTTATAAATAGAAAAGTTTGTTGTGGGTTTGTTTGTTTTTTTTTTTAATTCCCCCATTCAATAAATATCTACAATTCAATTGAGCTAAACCCCAAGTCATCCAGCTGAGCTGAATTCTGAAACCCAAAGACACCAGAGCCCCATCAGGACGTTCCTGCCAACCCCTACTCGTGGCCAACGGGATTCCTGGAAATGCTACATGAGCTCTGCCTATTGCTTATCTAATTAGAGATGACATTTCACTGTCACTGCTGTGCATTTACTGAGGAAATCTCCTCTAACTAAAAACACCAAGAGAGACTAGGTCAGTTTTCTGCATGCAACAAGTACCTACCTACTCATTAGAGAGTTGCACGTTTGGACCAAGATTCTTGTTTAGCACCTTGTAGTTGTCAAGAGAGAGGGGTTGCAGCATCCTTGGGGAAGGCAGGACCAGCCCTAGGATGAGTGCATGGGCAGAGCCAATATTTGCGTGCTGAAAACCATGGGCACATTTGTTAACTACACTCTCTTCCTTCCCCTGGCTTTCCCTAGTGTGCGGTAACACTAAAATAAACATTAAAAGCATTCTTTACATCTAAAAAGACACTTGTACTGAAGAGGCAAAAGTCAAACAGCAGCAATAGGGGTGGGGGAATGGGCTGTACTTCAAGCAAATGCCATTCACCCCCAAGACAAAAACAAATCTTAATATTTAATGAGCAAAGAAGAGCTTGTTCCAGGAGAGGAGGTACTGGAGTGAGAGCCCTAGAAAAAGACACCTATGTGCGTTGTACACTTAGGTTTGTGTGACTTCTTACCAGAGCTTAAGAGGTTTAGAGAAACAAACCCCGCCTGTCTTCGCTTTGTGGAGTGAATTAAATTCCCTTTGCTCCGGCAGCAGCGCGGGCCTGGGGGAAACGGGATCGGCCCCCATCCTCTTGGAGCAGGGCTGTTCTCTTGATGGAAAATTCATACTCCATTGAGAGAAACCTGAAGCTACAGAGCAGCTTACGGGCAGGAGGACCCTGTGTTGATACAACTGCCTGAACACATCCCGCTGCAATTCCTCCTGGGAGGAGAGGCCCTGCTACCATCTTGCTTTAGAAAGAGGGTCCAAGCCCGTGGGGCTGGGTTGGGATATGCCCAAAGGGCAAAAGACCCTTCAACAAATGTCAGGTAGCTTCACTTCTGGTTCAAAAATCTTTGAGTGACACAGAAAGCTTTAGAGAAACACGTACTTTGTGTGCAACCAGCCCTTGGGGTGATGTGCAGGAGGGTGGAGGGAGTTCCCCTATCACCTTCAACAGGCTGCTGGGAGTAAGCTGGGGTTTGGAAGGAGACAGGAAACAAGTAGCCCGCCCTGAATCTGAATTCAAAGCAGCTTTTTGCAGCTAGGAGTGGGGATTGGTCGTGAGGCAGTGCCTGCCAAGCGAGGAGTTAATGGTTCCTGTGGTGTGCAGGTCTGGTGAGCAGCTGTCCCTTCCAAGCCGGGAGTTTTTCAGCAGCTGTACCTCATGATGTACATGGGTTTGCAGCCTTCACTCTGCATTATTAACATTCCTCCTTTGGCCCCATCTACTTAAACTGCAACCAGTTCCAAAAACCCTGAATAACCCAAAGTGCTTTATTTTGTGGAAATAGTTTCTTCTGCTTTCTCCGAATGCAAGAGGCTAACGCTCTCCTCAGAACACAGGTTATTAAAAGAGCCAACACCACCGTGCTCCGCGGAGCATCCTCCCACTCCGTCCTCCCAAACTATTAAAAGGGCTTTTCTGCCCCTTTGCTCTCGGGCAATGCCTTGCAAATGACACTGTTTGTGTTTTTGCATCTGCATCCGGGCCGGCTCACTTGGTCGTAGCATCTCTGGGACAGCTTGACGCAGCCGGTGGCTGGCAGGTAGCAGAGCAGGCAGGGCAGCACCAGGGACAGGGCGCTCATGAAGGACCAGCGGGCGCAGCAGTTGGAGTGGGAGCAGGAGCAGGGGTGGTCGGCACACGTGCCCTCGTCGTCCTCGTTGGTGCAGTGGTAGAAGACGCCCTTGACCAGGCACATGCAGGTGGAGTAGTTGACCAGGTTCTGCGCCGAGCAGAGACACTCCTGGTTGCACACCCAGCAGGACGGCAGAGTCCGGGGCAGGGCACACTCCTTGCACTTGCATTTCCCACAGGCCTCGCACAGCAGGAAGTGCTTGTCCAGCTCCTGAGACACGGGGCCCTTCAGCTCCAGGGGTTTGCAGTTGATCACCTTGGGCTGGATGCGGACGGCGCGGGGGGAGGATTGCTCTGCCACGGGCACCGGGGCCATGTGGTCCAGCAGCCTTTGGTCCGAGGATGTGCTGCTGCTGCTGCTGATGGAGCTGGGGCGGCCGCTGAAGGAGATCCAGGGGTGGGTGACATCCTGCTCGCAGCGCTGCGGGTGCTGGCTGCTCAAGCCCATTTCGTGGGGGGCTCGGGGACGCTTCTGGGCTGGCGGCTGGGAGGCGCTGGGGTTGTCGGTGTAGTCGTTCTCGATGTGGGTGGTCTTCATCTGGTCGATGGGCAGGATGGTCAGCGGGTGCTGCAGCCGCCCGTAGGGGATCCGACTGTCCAGCAAGGGCTGCACCATCACAGAGTTGGGGACAACGGTGATGTTGTGGGGGACCCGGGGCTCCATTGAGAAAGCAGTCTGACTGCCGGGGGGAAATCTGTGCTTAGGTGTCCTGGGGGAAGGGAGGGAGAAAGAAAAGGGGTGGGGGAGAGAGAGAGAGAGAGAGAGCGCATCGTTATTAAGGTATCCTGCAGTCCCAGCCCAAAAGGGCTCCTTCCTGAGGCTGGTTGTTAGGCTGAAGGTCTTGTAAGGTAAACTTGTGTCCAAGAGAGGCAGAGCACTCGGGTATAAAGTGCCTCATTCCTCCTTTACTGCCATGTCCCTCTCCCTGACCTTGGCCAGGACCCTCCAGTCCAGGAAGGGCTGCGGTCACTGCAGGCTCCTGAAGAACCCACTCATGGTTTTACTGAGGAAAAGTACATCTTGGGGCTACTGGTGTATATTCACATGTGGTTTTGTCAGCAAACTTCCTGAAATGACTTCTCTAAACTTTGGAGGTTTTCCCCCGTTGACCCTGATCCCTAAAAGACCTGATGCAGGATCATGGCTCGTGGAAGCATCGGCCTGGTACAAAGGTGCTTCTGAGCGTGGCACTGAGCGCCTCTCCTTGCTAACCAAGGATCTGTCTGTGGGAGGATGGCTTGATTTTGGTAGGAATGGGAGCCACTGGCTCCCAAGGCTCCTTTATCCCTCCCGTGGGAGGTGGAAGTGCTCGCTCAGCACCTTGTCTGGTGGCAAACCAGGGTGGGAGCCAAGGGTGCAGCTCCCAGGAGAGCACCCACACGGCTCAGGCTGGATCCATCACCTCACCCAGGTAATGAGGCACTCGTGCAGCCCACTAAGTGCACTAATATTTAGCTGAAGTGCTGTTTACCAGCCTCTCTGGCTGCGCCGTCATTGCCGCAGTTTCTAATTTCATTGAAAGAGTGCAATTTATCCTGGAGTCAATCCAAAGATTCAGCAGTGGCGTAGGACAAGAAACCACAGGAAGTAACTAAAGTTAAATCAAAGAACGGAAACGACTCAGTTCAAATTTAGAAAGTGCACATTGTTTTCTAGTAGATGTGCCATTTCCTCATGGGGTGACCTTTATTCATAAATGATATAATGCTGGAGACCAGTTGAAAGAAGGGGTGAGTAAAGCTTCGGTTGCAGGAGGGGAAAAGCTGCTGGTATCAAGATAAAAGGAAGTAGTGAACAGCTTAAGGCATTGCCAGTTGTTTGTGTTCAACAAACAAATTAACCTTCTCCAGCAGCGTGAAAGATCTGGACTTGGCAGTGCTGGTTTAACAGCTGGGCTTGATGATCCTAAAGGTCTTTTCCAACCCAAATGATTCTGTGATTCTGTGATTTTAATATCACAGCAGTGGGAAAAATCAGGAAAAAACTGCATCCAACTACAACCAAATAATGCACGAGAGGTGTGTGTGTAAATGTGGGTGCACTTCTGCAAGAGCACCTCTCCCCTAAAATGAACGCGACACCTCAAAAATCGGAGCAAGAACTGATTCCGCATTTTCGGAAGAAGGAAGGGAAGCCCGTTTTTACCCCCTGAAAAATGCCACCAGAGCCCACTCTTACATTTGTAAATCGTTGCTTTGATGGCTCACTTGGCATCTGGGGCTGGAAAAGGGCCAGTTCTCCCGGGATCAGCAGGAGGGAGGGCGGGCTGAGGCTGGAGCGGGGCTTGGGCAGGACAGCACACGCCGGGTCCCCTTTGTCCCTTGCACCTCACCAGCAGGAAGAAATGCTTTATTAGCAGTAATGATGACTATTGTCATGCAGCCCTTATGCTGCTTCTCTTCCCCAGTTAAAATTCTCTGCTGGGTCTTAGCCATTCAATTGGAATTTTTTTATTTCATTATTCATAGCTCATTGACATCCTGACTGGAGGAACAAGAGAGTTTACAAAGCATCTATTCCTAGTTACTGGATGTAAAAAACAAAGAGAAGCAATGATTCTGACAACTATAGGGCGTGCAGAGGGAAAAGAACTTGATTTTCTTTTGTGCATCAGAATCCAGTGTCATGATATAAAAAGTATTTGCTGCAAGTCAGAGTTTAGCAAAATCATCAGTTCTGTATCGACTGAGTGTTACATTTGCTGGTAGACTTTGATTCCACTGGGTTTTTTGGGGGTTTTTTTGTTTTTTTTTTTTAGGGAGAGAGATGCAGCTGTTTTGGTTGCCAAGAGTAAGTGCAGCAGAGCTGATCTTAGATGGAAGGTAGCTGGAGGAAATGGTGGCAGCGCTGCAGGGTGGTACCAGCCTGTCTGCTCCTCCTCAGCCCTGCCAGCTCTGCCTTCCTGGCCTCTCTGCTCGCTCCCTCTGGTTACCAGCCCTCGGGAATCTGCTCCCTTCACCAGCTTTCCACTGGATTCGTGGAGCACCATTTATTTTAAGGTGCCCGGTGTGGCAGCACGTGTGTGGAGCAGAGCTGCTCAGCCCAGGCAGGGACCTGGTGCTGCCTGTCCCCAGCCTGGCACCTCTGCCCCAGGGTGGCACATCGCTGGTGGCACCGTGTGGGAGCCCCTGGAGATGGCACTCAGCCTTTAAATTAACTGCAGTGGCCCAGGGCCTGTGATGCCGTCACACAAAGTGGTGCCACCAGATTAATTTGGGGAAGGATTAGAGCCAGGCCACTCCTAAAACACCCCCGTGCACAGACACGGGGCCTCATGCAGGCAGATGTTAAAGATGGCTTATCGGAGATAATGCTAATCAAGATTTCAGTTAATTACCACAGAAAGGAAATGGGCTCTGGACTAAACACCTCACATCAGGAGAGTTAATGGTAGAGGTTTTCCATCCTCTTTTTTCGCTTTAATACAGTTTCAAATTGTCTTTTTAATAGACAAACTATTTCTGCAGGACAAGGGGAAGGGAAGGCTGACATGGTAAACTCAAAGACCCTGCCGATATCTGGGCACAGGATCTACTTGGATAAAACCTGTGGAGGGAAAACAGCCAAATGAGACCCAACTCTCCCAATTCCCAGACCCCTGCTCTGGACACAATGTCTCTCTGGCTGAAGATCACCTTTAAACCAGCACAGATGTGCACCCTGACAGGTTTTGGTACTTGGGCACGTGGTCCTTCGCCTTCTGCCCTGCCCTCTGTCTCCTGAGCAGAGGGTTTCCACACTTAACTGCTCTCTCTTCCACACCACTCTTAACAGGCAAATATTTCTGATATTTATGGAATTTTCCAAGGACCACGACTACATTGCTGCTGCTGGCCTTGTCACCAGAAGTTCCAGCAGTGCAGGGAGATCTCTGGTGACAGATCCAGGCCAAACACCTCGAGTGCTGCACTCAGAGTGAGCTGGGTGCTGTTCGTCCTGCCAGGCAGCCTTTCTCCCCTGGCATCTGCCCAGGGGACAGCCATGGCAGGATTTCACGGTGTAGCTGCTGCAGTGATTGCTGTGAGCTGTGAGCCCCTTTCCCTCAGCTCTTTGGGCTCCGTGTCTGTGTCCCAGGACAGGAGAGCTTTCAGGGAAGGACCCTGGGCAGGCACTCAGTGCTCCACCTGTGCTGGCCAGGAGGAATCCAGTCAAGTCCTTGGGTTAAGGATTTGTGCTGGGGCAGAAGGAAATCATAAGCCAGACTGCTCCTGTGGAGTGTCCTGGGCTGAGATGTGCCTGCCTGGATCCTGATGGCTCCTTGGGACTTCCCTGGATGATCCATCACAACTCTACCTTTGCTGCTTGATGTGTGCCCAGAGGCAGAGCAGCATTTCCTTCACCTCCCCCCCAAACCCCACCACACACGTGGGCTGTTTGCTGGCAAGCACAACATTGCCTTCAGCAGCAACTCTGGTATCCCATAAATTGGATTTATATAGCTTATCCCAGCCAGATCCCAAATAAAAATTAATATTTGGGGTGACCTGGCAGAACTTGAGACCCTGCAAGAGGACAAGAGCTGAGGGGTGTAACCTTGGGGCCCTTTGTTGTCCACTGCACTGATCCTGACTGTGAACTGCATTTCAGTTGAGGAAAAAAAAGCCATACAGCACATAAAATTAATTAAATATATATTACAGCATTAACACAGGCACAAATTCACTGGTTGCAACTGTACAGATAATTTTCTTAAAGTAGACAACAGGAAGAAAAACCTCACAGCTATGTTCTTACATAGGGAATTTTTCATTCTTTAGAGGCAAAAAATGCAGTTCTTTTCAAGGCAGCAAACTCTCATGTAGAGAAAAATTTCTCTTCCCCCATGACTGTACAGTCACTCACCACATACAATTTTCAAGTCAAAATATACTTCCTTCCAAGGGAGTAAAATTGGACTCAAAAGTCAAGTTCACACACGTGTTGCAGTGTTTGTTCCATCTCTTCATCAAGATATGGCCAATTTAAAATTACTGTTGTACTGGGTAATTGCAAGTCCTAAAGTTGTAGGAAACCAACTGTTATTGTAAAGTGTTTTGCTATTATTTCAGACTCAAAGGTTTTGTAGGATTTTGAAATCAGATTAAATTAAAACAAAAGGCATTTCATGGTTTAATAGGATTTTGGACTTGCCTACATCATTTTAGAGAAAGCTACATCCTTGTAGGCAATTCCATGAGAAAGTCACATAAACCCTCAGGAAAACTCATTCTCATTAATGTCTTCAGAAGAAGTTTTGAAATAATGAGGTCCTAATATCTTTATTTTCAGAGTGGACTTGGACAACAAACCTTCCAGTTGACTTAAAAATCCAACGAATGCAGAAATACACAATGTTCATAACTGTCTGAGTCACATTGGTTAATATTTTTAATAAGTTCTTTCTCACATGTTTAACAATATTCAATATGTTTGTGGTATTAAAATAATAACGAGAATAAGGGACTTTATTCCAGAGGAGGGTCCCATGTGGAAGCAATCCTGGACAACCTGGGACTGACACATCCCCAGTGCAGGTAGCAGGAAAATGGGAAAAGCTTCCACGAGCTCCTCCTCTGCAGCCAGCACCAGGTACAAGGTCCCACAGTTTTCCCAACCCTTTCTGGACACGAGATGCTGCCATGGAAATGTCTAAAAGGAACCTCAATTGTCACAGAAAACCAAAAAGCCCCCAGTGTGCTGCTTGGGGTGTGTTTGCTGAGAGAGAGACCCCCGGGGTGGGCAGGGAAGGGACGCAGCCACCAAACCCCTCCTGTCCTTTGTCTGCTGCTTCGTGCACCAGATCAGGGGCCACTTTATCTCCGTCTAATTAATGACACCTTAATTACACCTCATGAGCAGCCTGTCCCTTCTGTTGTGTCTGACAGCAGCAGTGGCAGGAAGGGCTGTTTGCCTCAGCAAACCAGGATTTCTCCTGGGCTTGGGGGCACTGGATTGTCCTCTCCATGTCCTGTGACATCGCTGGTGGCTCCCTTCTGGAGCCTGGGCTGTGCCCTGTGACATCAGGGAGCTGCTGAACCTGCCAGGGCTTGGTGGCCTCCTCCAGGACCATTATAACCATTATAGATTATATATCTTAGAGATTAAAATGGTTATAATGGTGCTGGGGGCATGGAGAGTGCTGGTGCACAAAAAGCCACCTTCTCACCACAGAGTTGTTAAAGTTGGAAAAGACCTTTAGGATCCTCAAGTCCAACTGTGAACAGATTAAAGCAAATTTGGTATTTCGGCATGTATTTTCCATCACAGATTTCCGAGAATTTTCCAACTATTGAAGCATCATGAGCTTTTGTGAGGAAGCGATGGAGAAATCGCCACGGATTGATGAAAGGCTGGGCCCTGCACCAGGGTGGGGTAAAACCTGAGCTGCTCATTTGGGGACCTGCTTTGGGCCACACCAGACAACTCTGAATCTTGGCACCTACAGAGGGATCACACCTCCTCTTGGTTACGGATACCAGACCTGGATTAGATTAAATTTTAGGAAGAAATTCCTCCCTGGGAGGGTGGGCAGGCCCTGGCACAGGGTGCCCAGAGAAGCTGTGGCTGCCCCTGGATCCCTGGCAGTGCCCAAGGCCAGCCTGGACATTGGGGCTGGGAGCAGCCTGGGACCGTGGAAGGTGTCCCTACCCATGGCAGGGAGTGGGACTGGATGGGCTTTAAGGTCCCTCCCAATCCAAACCATTCCATGACTCCATTATCAATGCAAAAACTGAATTAGTCTCTGGAATAGTTGTGACAGTCACTCACAACCACAGAGGCAGCAATAGTTGCAGTAAATGCACTGCAGAAATTGCTTTATTTTCTCTGCTGTATGGGACACACGAATTTCTGAAAATACAGTGCAAGAGGAAGAAAACAAGAAAAACATAGAATATTTAATCTTAATACAAGAAATGATCATAACTGAAAGCCAAACACTTGGAAGCAGCATCATGCCAAGGGTGGGCAGAGACATTCCAAGGCCTGTGCAAGGAAACATGGCTCAAAGTGGTGGTAACCAGGACCAAATCTGATTTGTCACAACCAGTCTGTCTCCTCTGGTTTGGTTAAAAAGCTCCTCTAGAAGCGTTGGGCAGGACTGGGAGGCTGAGGGGACAGGACAGGGCAATGAGGGGACAGGACAGGACAGGGAGGCTGAGGGGACAGGACAGGGCAATGAGGGGACAGGACAGGGCAATGAGGGGACAGGACAGGACAGGGAGGGGACAGGACAGGGCGCTGAGGGGACAGGACAGGACAGGGCAGTGAGGGGACAGGACAGGGAGGCTGAGGGGACAGGACAGGGAGGCTGAGGGGACAAGAACAGGGCAGTGAGGGGACAGGACAGGACAGGGCAGTGAGGGGACAGGGCTCGCTCCCAGCCCAGTGCTCAATAAAGGATTTGCTCCCCAAGGCCCAGCAGAGGAGGAGCTGGAGACAAGGGAACAAATTCTGGCCCTGCCTTTGTTTGGGATTAAGGACATCCTCTTGTCCAGGCCTGCCAGGGGTGACAAGGGACACGCTGCTCCTGGGGCAAGCCAAAGGGTTCAATTAAAGCTCTTAATGAGGAAGACTACACTCAGAGGTAGTTACAGGAGACCCTGCAGCAAGCACATGTTTTTAATGTGGGATTAAGAATAATTCATAAGGTTGGAGTTCATTAAGACTGAGTTCGACTGTCTGGATTTTGAGCCAAGCTGTAAATGCTTCAAAAAGAAGGAAAAAATGCTTTTTTTCCCCCTAAAGTGTGTATCAATATTAACAAAATGTTGACGTTCATTCTTTTTGTTCCCCCTCTTTAGCAGCCTTATCTAGCTAAGACCAGCTAGAATCTTCTCTACAAGTAATAAGGGAGGAAAAAAATTAGAAAGCTTATTAGGGAAACCTGCCATTTTTAAAACGAGACACTAAATCCTTGCCAGAGTGTGGAAATTCAGGAGCTGGGAAATGAGACCTGTAGACTTCCAAGAAGCTGTCTCTGTCCAGCTAAAGTCTGTTCCTATGGTGCGAGTGAATAAAGCACATTTTGGCCCACTCGCATTCAGATTTCTGGGGATTCAGATTTCTCAGTCAAAGCCTTTTACTGGGCAAAACCATTTATTTTAAGGTCAGAAAATTAAGCTCAGATATGATCTATTAAGCTAATGGTACTAATGATAACCTTATTAGAAGGATTTTGGATTTTCCTGGGGAAATGTATTGCATTTAAAAAGGATAAAAAAAACCACTTGTGCAACTGTTTGCCTGTAAAAACATAGCTTTTACTACTGGGCTGAAGCTGGAAAGTTGTATAGCAATATGATGAATGAATTTTTTTCTTTCACGGTTAATTTTTTGAAAACTGTCAGAACAGGTTATTTATTATTGCTATAGTGTTGTAAGGGAAGTGAATTTTATTTCATCGAAGTATGAGAACAGAATTCTTTGGCGGGGGGGAGGTAGGAATTGCTTTTTGAGGTGTTGCATTTCCCAGTAGGATTTGGGAATTAGTCATGATTCCAGGAAAACAGCTTTTGCTTTGCTGTTTCAGGAGGAGAACAAATAATTTCTCCCCTGCACATACCTCAGGGAGAATTTCAAAAGGACTGCAGTATTCGGAAATGGTCCTTTTAATTTTATAATCCCAATATAGAGTCCCTTCCTGCAAGGGAAAACAGAGTAGCCCATGGAAAAGGGCACATTTATCAATGAGACATTCCCAGTGGGGTTCCAATAACTGAGAGCAACCCCTCCTCCTGCTATCATTCATTTTTATATGGACAAGGGGAAAGCCAGTCATCAGGATCATTGTGATTCCGTGCACAAATTGGAGCTTTATTCTTGAACCCAAAATAAAGGCAGGGAGGGGAAGCTTTAATATTGGGAAAGCTGTGTTCTCTGTGCCTAATTAAACAGCAATTTCTTGCCATGCTGTCCCCTTGGCGTGGTATGGAGGAAAGGCAGCCGCTGGAGAAGTTTGAAGGAGTCTAGAACGTGCCTTTTCCACTCTGGATAATGCAGGGAATGCTTTTCCTTTTCTCTTTCCTTCTCTCCTTCACCCTTTAAAGAAAAACTTGGGGCCATAAAAGATTGAAATGAAGAAATCAGACCTTTGGCAACTGGAGGTAAAAGAGGGAAGCCTTTTCCCCCCATGATATTCCTTTGCACTGCCATTTCCAAGGTCTGCATTCCCAGTCCTGCTTTCCTCTAAGACCTTTGTGCCTTTTATGTGCCCCTTTCTGCTTTTTCCATTCCCCTCCTGATAATGAATTTTCAGAACATGTCGTCTCTAGGCTTGTCTTTCTCCTGTGACGCCAGGACTGGTACCAGAAAATAAAATCCTGGCTTATCTTTGCTACGCAGTAGGTAGGAAGGAGCAGCCAGCACAGGTTTTTCGTCCATATATACAATATTTCATATATTAGGTGCAGTTATTCCAGGTACACGTTTTTATTACCCATCTAGCCTTTAAAATGCAGCATCCATCCAGATTTAAAACAAGTGTACAGCAAGGCAGGGAAGAACAGTGAAGGAATAAGGCACTGAGGCCAAAAAAATGAAAAAAGAATTGTATGAAATAAAATGCTGAAGAGCAAAGGTCATGCAGGAAAGGTCTGACACATGAGTGGCTGATTTCTGAAGTGTCCTATTATGGAGACAGCTAAAAACTACTTGACACTCACAAGACAGGGCTTTGGAAAAGAGAGGAAATGCGGATAATCCATTCTAAAGCAAGACATATCCAATTCTGACTTGTCAGCCCGGGTGACCATGTATTTGTGCTCCTTTTTGGAGGAGGAAGAAGGGATGAAGGAGCAGACATCCCATCAGCAGAAAAAAAAGCCCCTTATTCTGCTGTAAAACCCAGCAAACAAACCCGACCCAAGTGTGCGGAAACCTGCCTGCCATATATGTACAGCAAATGCAGATGTTGATGGGAGAACGCAGAAAAGAGGTATAAATCAGAGACGCAGGGACACAAATGGAAATTCTGCAAGAAACAGGGTATTCCTCCAGAATGCCAAGTCTCCTTTAGGCTGGGAAGCACCAGGCAGCTCCCCGCTGTACATAATTATAGCTAATCCCTGTTAGAAAAGTCACAGCCAGAAACACGCTCGCGATCAGCGCTCTGTAAGGAGCAGCCGAACACATCTAGAACGAGCGCAGGATTTTCCCTCGGGGAGCAGGCTTGGCTTTTCCTACTTAAAACATTTTGCAATTGCTCGCAAGCACCGATCTCGTACTTACTTTAAATAATTCGGCTAAGACCATCTCTCCATCGGCGAGTTAATCCCAAAAGCGAGGGGGCCGGACCTGGAGAAGGCTGGCAGGAGTGGCAGGAGCGGCCGGAGCTGCGGGCAGGGAGCTGCGGGCAGGGAGCTGCGAGCGCGGCGCTGTCAGCGGCAGCCGCGGCGCTGCACCCGCCTGCCTGCCTGGGAAAATGGCTATTTTATGAATGGGAGGGCAGCGGCCGCTCCTGCGCACGCGCGGCCGCCCGACTCTATGAATGGGTGGGCACCGCGGCGGCACCGCGCATGCTCCGCTGCCTTTTATGAATGGGGGCTGGAGGGGAGCGCGGATGCGGCTCCCGGCTTTTTTTTTTCTTTCTTTCTTTTTTTTTGGTGCGGTTTTTTTTTCCTCCCTCGTTTTTTTTTTTTGGTTTTTTTTTTTTTTTTTTTATGCAAGGGGCGGGGCGGTTGGCATGCCCC
>WEKY01043576.1:86028-142125 GCA_013390045.1 Picathartes gymnocephalus
CCGCCCGGGGCTGGAGGTAACGGCGGGGGGGGGGGGCACCGCGCTCCCGACCGCCGGGTGGGCACGGCCGAGCCCCCTCCCCTGAGGGCCCGATCCCGGGGAGCAGCCGAGAGGGTGTTCCCGGCCCCTCGGGCATCCCCAACCGTCCCACCGGGCAGCGCTCCTCGCCGGGAGCCGGGGCGGAACAGGGGCACGTTCGGCTGGAGGTTCTGGCGATTCCCGGTTTTGTGAATGAAAGGATGGGAATGGTTCTCTTTCAGTGCTCGGCTTCGTTTCCCGGCGCTGAGAGCTGCGGCTCCTTCCTGGCACTGCAGCATCCTCACGCAGCCGTGTCCGTCCCCTGTGCCTGGCGGGTTGTGGCAGTATCGGGGTGAAAACGCGAGCGCAACCCCCCCTGCGTGTTGTATGTGCAAGCTGTGGGTTTATTTCACGGCTCTTCTCTCCTGAGGAGGAAAGGACGTGGGATAGAGCTGCGCAGGTTACCCACACCCACCGAGCGCCAGCTGCTGCTCCCGTTTCATGGACGTGAGGCCATTGATGTGCTGCTCTCAGCTCCGCACTTCTGCCCCTGCTCAGCTTTTTGGGCGTCCTGGGGAGCCTTTCCCAGCGCTCCGCAGGCAGATCCCGGGGCCGGACTTTCCGAGCATCCTTAGCAAAGCGCCGCTGTTGTCCTGCTCCGTGTCGGGCTTCCCCGAGAGCCCTGCCCGGAGCGTGTGCCCAGAGCTCTGAAATGTCCGTCCGTGCTTCAGTTCCGCTCGGCAAAGGCCGAATCTTCGCTCCCAGCTGGCGCGGAAGCGGCTGCAGGTGGGGCCTCGGGCAGTGCGGTCCCCCAGGAGCCTCCCAGACAGGTTGCTTTCCTGAAAATGCATTAATGATGTATTTTAATATCTGCGAGGAGTCATCTGCACAGCACAAACCAAGGCCCTGCTCATTTCCTGCCGTATTTATGGCATGGCTATTTCAGAGCTTGCACAATACTGAAAGAAACCCCGTTATTTATTTATTTAGTGCTAATACAAACAATGTATGTTACCGCAGATACTAAACAAGGCAGAATTTTTTTTCCGGGAAGGATTTCTCCTTCCAAGAGCTGTGCTCTGAGGCTGATCATTTTCTCATATTTGTTTGTCTCTGAGGGCAGAGACGTTTCCGAGTGGGAGCTGTGTTATGGGTCGTGGGCAAATGCAATTTAACAAGGAAGGACAGAAGATGGAGACTCCCTAAAGAACAGCTTTTTCAGAAGGTTGCATCTGTCAGATGGGTGCTTTTGAAAATAAATAGCAGGTGGTTGGTAAAAGTGTTGCTTTGTTACTGGTTGTGTTCTTTGCCGTGAAATACTGCTGGAAGGACAGGCAGGCAGAGAAATTCGATGTCTGTGATTTTGGAAATTGGCAAATAAAGAGATAGTGGGAAAAAATGCGATTTTAAAAAAGCTTGTATAGAAGAAAAAAAAAAAAAATCATCGTGCTGTATTTAGTGCTGGAAACCAGCCCGAGGCTGAAAGACTCGAATTCCTGAGCACAAAAATTCTCTGATCCCATCATTTTACAACACTGGCACAGGATAAATTCTGCACCTTGAATTGAGTGCTGCCAGTGTTCTGTAACGCTGCAGCAGGGGGAGAGTCAAGCGCTTCTGAATTCAAGGTTTTTATCTCTGAATGCCGAGTTCTGTGTTCCAGGGCCACGGGCACAATACCCGGGGGAAGTCCTTTGTTGCAGAGCACATCTCGGCATCGCCCCGAGAGCCCCCGGCCACGGCAGAGCTGCTCTGGGCTGGCCGAGGCTGTAATCCCACAGCAGCCTGGGCACAGCCCTGGCCCACAGAAACCCCCCAGCAATAAAACTGAGAAGAGGAAACAGAAATTACTATCCACGTGTGAATGGGTGAGGAGGAAATGGGGTCTGACTGCGTGGTTCTAGGGAGAGAAAACTGGGAATGTGCTGGAATATGGTTGTGGATTGATGAAACATTTTCAAACAGAGAATTATGAGATTGTAAATCTTGGAGCTAATTCACCTCTTCCGTAAGAGGTATTGAAAACGTTATTTGACTAATTCACGCCTATGGACAAAGGCGTTTCTTGCTAGACCTTAGCCTGGTTGCTATGCTCAGGCACGCAAGGTTTTGGGTTTGGAGCTGTGTGTGGATCCCCCCAAGCTGCCCTTCCCGTTTGTACCAGCGGGCTCTGCTCTGGCTCTGAGTCAGGATCCAGAACCTGAGCTGGGGGTCACTGAGGCAAAAGCCCGGGTGAGGGTGGTGGGTGCTCTGCCCTCCGGAGCTTCCTGGCTCCTCTGGAGTCCCTCTGCAAACAGGAGGAGCTGGAGATGCCTGCGCTGCTGTGCTGGGATGATCAGGGTGTCTCCTCAGCTCTGCTGATGCTGTCTGCTCCCCAAATCAACTCGTGCTGCTGTAAAAAGCAGGTTGTGCCCGTGGGGAGGAGACTCCTTGTCGGGAGGGCTCTGGGGCTGCTGCAGTGCCAGGGAGGAGCTTTGTGTTCTCATCGTGGGATTCTGGAAGCTGAGGCTTTAAGGGAAATGCCACTTATCCCAGGACATGTAATAAGTTTATACGTGTTGGCAGTGCTGCTGATACTGAGCTCTGCGCTCCTTCCTCGTGCAGGAAATTAATTGCCCGCTCATTTCATGCCCGTTTAAACCCTGAAATGGCTGCAGATTTTTGACCGTGTTTCCTTCGCTGGGATGAATTGTGGCGCTGCCACACTTGCTTTGCCTCTAAAGTTCTTTAATTTAGTTGTTGTACATCCTCGGAAGAGCCTGGGAGAGCTGGGGCTGTGAGTGCCTGGCAGTCACCGGCTGCCGGGCTCCCCTCGGAGCAGCTCTGGCTGGAACGTGGTTCTCCAGCTCTGCCTCTGCTGTGTGGGCTGGCACAGCTCCAGGCAGGGCGTGTGTGTCTTGGCCCAAAGCTGGCGGTTTAAGGAAATGCATGGTTCCTAATCTGCCATCAGAAAAAAGCAAATATGCAGGCAATTTAGGAAAGTGAAAGTGCAACCCCCTGGGGATCGCGTAACTCGGGCTTTAGGTTCTGAATGTGGAGCCATGTTCTGTCTGAAATCCTGGGTCACTTGGCATTCTGCTGTCTTTAAGCTGGATGAGGAGCAGATGTGCAGACTTTATCTGCTGAGGTTTTCATGCTCCTCCAAATCCTTTCTGGCTGAGCCTCACGGTAACTCGGTGTGAGGAAGGAGCTCCTTCCCTGTCCCAGCTGATCTTGTCTGTGGGATTTTCTCATTTGCTGGCAGTGAGTGCAGGTTGTTATGGAGGAGGTGGTTTGTAGCCTTGACTTGGCCTCTCAGAACCAAAGGATGCCCACATGAGTGGTTTTGCCATCTCTTGCTGATAGAATAAGGACTTTTTCCTTCTCATTATTTACTTGACCAATGCTGTGCATGTTATAAGGATGGAAACTGTAGATTAAATTTTCCTATTAAAAGTGAAAAATGAGATTTTCAGATTTTATCACCTCTTAGAAATAATTGATAAAACCTGGAAAACTGAATGTTTCTCTTTTAATCCACTGACACATTATGCCCCGTGCACGGAAATGCATTGCTGCAAGATCCATCCGGGGCAGCATCCCGTCTTCCTGATGTGTTTGATGCTTTTGATGCCTCCAGCCATAGGCAGAGTAGGAACGATTAGTCCTACTGATAAGTACCGGTGGATTGTGCCAAATATTTGTCATACATCAGTCAGAGAAATTGTTTGGATGTTGCTATAGGAATTCTCCTCCCCTTGTGCATTGCAAGCAGCAGTTACTGTGCTGCTCTGTCATGGAGATGAGCGAGAGGGGGTTGGTGTGGAATCACACAAGTGTCGGGAAAGCAGCGGGATCGTGGGCACAGCCTGAGATGGGAACGTGCCGAGATGCCAAACAGAAAGCACGTGCCACAAAGGAGGTGCCAGGCAGAAACCAGCAGCGCCTGCAAAGCTGTGCAGGTTCTGGGTGCAGCTCTCACAGGGCTGAGTGCGAGATGGGCAGATATCGGGAGGACGGGAGCTGATGGAGCCTGTGGCTTCCTGGGAAACCCCACCTGTCAGGAGCTTCCCTCTGGCTCTCAGCCTCTGTGGAAGTGTCAGAGAGCCCTGGTGCTGTGACCCAGGAAGAGGTGCTTCACGGCTGGATGTCACCTCGCTGCAGTCCGTGTGGCTGGAGGGCGGTGCTGGGCTCATCCCTGCAGGGACGCTCCAGGGAAGTGTTCCCGAGCTTTATCTCTGCCTTGAACCGCCCTGGCAGGCAGCAGGGGCCTCTCCCGGGCACGCAGGCTCCTGACACGGGCTGCGCATCCCCTCCTGGCATGAAATCACCTCATAAACTCTGCAAACTGCCCCGGCGGTGACTAGGAATCGTTATCTCTGTTCCCAATGAAGCTCTTGCAGCCGGCACAGATGAAAGGTCTGGGCTTCCTCCTCTCTTATCGGGCACCTGTTGTTGTATCCAGACATTACTCACATCCTTGGAGTCACATCTTGTTTTGCATAATTAACACCAACTGCTTCGTTTCCTTCCTTCCCTTGCGGTTCTGCTCTCTGGCCTTACTTGGCTGTGGAGCCTACAGGGTTATTTTGGGTTTTAACAGAAGCAGTGGAAATTTGGGAGCAGCAGCTCGGAGCAGATGAGATTTTTGTCAGGTAGAAGAGATGATCTTTATTCTTGAGCTGGTGCTGCAGCCATGGTCTGTGGTGGGGAACTCTGTACCAATTCCTTATGAGTGATATAAAAAAACCTGAAGCAAACCTGCACAGAAGTTTGTGCAGTAAATTTGGACTTGGAAAATGGCAAATCAGAGAATCCTGGAATGGTTTGGGTTGGGAGGGACCTCAAAGCCCATCTTGTTCCAGCCTCTGTCATGGGCAGGGACACCTCCCGCTACCCCAGGCTGCTCCCAGCCCTGTCCAACATGGCCTTGGACATATGAAGTACATAAGGGTTTTTTTGGGAGTTTGGGTGTTACACTTGTTTATTTTTTGCAATTATATCTGACTTATCTGGCAACTTTAATTCCACCTGAATGCCCCATTTTTGCTTTTGCTTTTTGGAGTTTTGCTGCTTTGATTTGATTTCTGACTAATGTTTGCTGTGTGCTGGCTGTGTCATCATCTCAAAAGCTGAACTCAGTAGATCAGAGCAATTTGCCATTCACTGGCAGAAAAAATTCCATTGAGATAAATTCAAGTTCTCAAGCTGGGACCTGACCAGGGGTGGGATTTTGGACCGGCTGCCCTTCAGAGCCGTGCTTTGCACAGGTGGAACTCCTCAGGCAGAGAGCAGGTCCAGCCTGGCTGTGGTGGATGAGCAGGGTTCTGAGGCTGCTGGGATCCCTCCTGCTGCAGAGCAGCAGTGCTGGTTATCAGGCAGAGTCTCTCAGTCTGAGATAGGGATTTTCCCACCGTGGGCTCCAGGTCTGAAACTGGACCTGCTGCTCAATCTGCTTGGCAGGGTTGTGGGTTATTTTCCAACCTGCAGGACTCAGCCACTTGATAGTGGATCAGGGAGGGAAATATTTCAGCTGTTTCTGATTGACTCGATCATCTCAAGGACCATAAATTGTGAATATGTCCATTTCTTTTTCTGACTATTTATTTACAGTTCAGGTCAATAATCTCCAGAAACACAATTCTGCTTACAGACGAAATTCCTGGGCTGCATTCCCAGGCATTCCCATGTGACTCGAGCATTTTTAGCAACTAAGTGAACAAATGCAAACATATTTTCAGGGCAGGGGAAGCGTTGCTATCCACATTCTCTCCGAGAGCCTGGGAGCCCTGGTCCCGGGTGCCCAGGGTGTGACAAGGCAGAGGTCCCTTCTCTGGAGCATCCCTGTCTGGGGACCCTGGCAGCGCTGCCAGGGCAGGCACGGGCATTTTGGCCATCTGCAGGTTGACAATGCCAATGGAATGGTCCCTCTGCCCCGTGGCCCCAGGGGTGGCCAATGCCCTGGGTGGAGGCAGACGGTCCCTGGCAGGGCCCAGCCCCTCTCTGCCGGTCTGGAACAGCTGGGAATTGTCTTTCCTGTGGATTTCTGGGCTCAGGGTAGGTGGATATCTGTTTTTTAAATGCCAGTGAAGAAGCTGGCTCGGGGCCCTCAGCAGCCATCACTTCACCTGTGACTACGAAATGAATTTTCACAGGGAGGAAATGGTGTTCTCTGGCCAACAAAGCAACGCTGTGGAAAAGTCCTGACCTTAAAAGTCATGCTGACCATGCAGCAGTGCTTTACAGGTCTTTTGGAGTCTGTATTGCTATAGCAGCTCAGGCTGAGCCTGAAAAATCTGAGTACTGGGATTGTTCTCACTTCTCCAGTCCATGGACAGAGCTACAGATTATTGACAGCAGAAATGCTGTATCCATCCCTGAAACCCTCACTAATACCCAGCTACATTTTGGTCAGAAAACCCTCTAATTCCTCCCTAAAAAGCCACATAACTTTTTACTGCATGGCTCCATGATGTAATTAATGAAGAGCAAAGCAAGTACCTAGATATCAATTGGTTTTTTGCACATATACCGAAGTGATAAAAAGCAGACAGCAAATCCATCTTTATTTTGGCAGGAATAAGGTCTGTATCTTCCACCTGAGATAGAGAAGGATACTGATGAGTAACAGCCGTGCTGTATTAATATATCAGCATAAAATCTCAAATAAATTACTGTTATATTCTTGGTTTTCTTCCTTCTGTAGAATTGAGCTTTCCCCAAACCCAAGCTACATCAGAACAATCTCCGAGGTCTCTTCAGTTAAATAGTCTGTTGTCAGATTTCAAACACTTTTTGTGTCCAATTAGTTTTGATTTGCTGGGGAAGATGTTGGGGCTGTTTCTTTAAAAAGAGCTGTAGTCCTGCAATGCCAGTGGATAAATCCCTGGAGCTGACGGTGGTTTGATCACCCAGGCACCACCAGTGACTTTTTCCTCTTGCATTTCTGGCCTGAAGTTTATGAAACTTGAAGCAAAAAGGCACATATTTAATCCCAGTGTAGCTGCTGCAGTAGTTAAAAGTATTCCTGTGGAGTAATTTCTGTTATTTCTGAGGTTCAGGTTTAAAATGCAAAGGCTTCACTGAGCTGCTGTCTGTGTGCTGCAGTGGCAGGGGCTGTGCTGGTGGGAAACAACTGGCGTGGGGTTTGTATACTATAAAATCATTCTGGATTGTAGCTCTCTGCTGGCTCCCCAGGATGGGGGATGATTAATTAACTGGATATTTGAACCAGAGCTCCTCTGGGCCCTGTGACATTGATCCGGTTTGTGGCTCCTGTCTCCAGCCCCACGCCGTCATTTTTAACTCAGTTTGGTTTTTGGTGGATCTGTAACACACATCACAACGGAAAAGGCTGAAATCTAGCATTTCATTCTTGATTTATAACTGCTAAAATAAATTGCAAGTGAAACTATTCCTCCAAGTTAAGATTCCTTTAGGGAAGTGCCATTCCTTGAGGAGCTAGTGTGAGTTTGTCCCAGGTTAAGGCTTGGTGTGAGTGTTCCAGGGGGTTGATGGAGCTTGTGGGGGGCTTGCACCTCACCCCAGCCCCACACAGGCACGGGAGAATCTCGTCTCTCCCTGCCAGATCAGCTCTGATTCCCCTGGTTTCCCACCCCTCCTGTGTTCATCCCTCCACAGGGTAGAGCAGTAGAACAAAATCAACCCGACCCTTCCCTCTTTGAAGTATCACTGGGTATTACAGAGTCACATAATTGTATATAATTACCATATTCTAACACTTAAATATTTTCCTGACTAATTTCCTCCTGTCTCTGCTTTACAAATACCCAGATTATAGCCATTAAAAATTTACAGACTGGAAGATATGGGATTTCAAAGGAAAATTTTTTTTTGCACTTAAACCCCACTTTTCTTGTGGCCTTAACCTGTTGCCTTTGACAGAATTACCGGGTTTTAGTGTTCTGTTGTGGTTTAGTTTTTTCTTTAAAAGCCCCACCAGCCCACAGCCCCCTCATGCTCTACATCAGGATGTTATGACAGCTCTGCTGGGCTGAGTCCAGCAGTTGATGCTCTGTCAAAATACCCATCATTTCCTGTAGTTTTGCCTAATTAATGGTGCAGTAATGTGGAAACTTAGAACAGCACCAGAAGGAAAAGTAAATGTTAAATGATTTGCCTTTAATGGATCTCAAAAGCTTTTCTTTTTTGCTTATTTACTTTTTCTTTGTTCCTCATGAGCTCTTTTTTGGGCACCTTCTTCCTCTCTGCTCCCTTCAGAGTTTTCTTCTGTCCTACAAGTGGAGGATTTATCAGTGCCAGGGAGTGGCAGCACGAAGGACACCAGCTCAACACCTGTGAGGGGCTGCATTTCCTGAGCACAGTAATGAGCCCTGGCTGCTGATGAACAAAAGCAGATAGTATTTGAAATGAATGTGACGAATTCAAGTTCAGTTGATAGCATCCTTTTGTTTCTGTCCCTCCTTAGCTTTCTAATCTTTGAATAGGATCCAGATAGTTTGGGTAAAGCATCTCCAGAGCCTCCTTTTCCTGACTCTGGAAGTGTGGTTGGAACAGGTGGAGAAGTGGGCACGGAATGACAGGACACAGGGAATTCCCACTGCCAGAGGGCAGGGATGGATGGGATATTGGGAAGGAATTGTTCCCTGTGAGGGTGCTGAGGCCCTGGCACAGGGTGCCCAGGGAAGCTGTGGCTGCCCCTGGATCCCTGGCAGTGCCCAAGGCCAGGTTGGACACTGGGGCTGGGAGCAGCCTGGGACAGTGGGAGGTGTCCCTGCCATGGCAGGGAGTGGGAATAGTTGAGTTTTAAGGTCCCTTCTAATCCAAACCAGTCTGGGATTCTCTTTCATTTATTTTAAAAACAGAAAGAAAATAAACCATAGACAATGACAGATGTAAGTGATTTTGGAAAGGCCTGTGCAGTCCAGGAGGGTTCCTCACCTGGGCACCCTGCAGAGCCACGCTGCGCCCAGGGGGAGCCTCCCCAGCCCAGGGGAAAGGGCACCAGCTCTGCCAGGTGCCAGCAGCCAGGCTGGGCTGGCTGATGCTGCTCCACGGTGTTTTGGTTCGCTGAAAAATATTTTGTTGTGAGCAACTCCAGATGGATGTGAATGTTCTCAGGGGTGGAGGGAACAAGTGGAGGGAGAAAGTTAGTCATCGTCCTGGCAGGCGAGAGGCAGCGAGGACAAGCACTGGATGATGCACAGGGCAAAAATAGCCCAAGTTCCAAATGGAATGGGACGTGACAGCCGAGTTCCTCCGAGGGAAAACACTCCCGAGGCCCTGGGCATGTCTTCCCTGGAGTTTTGGTGCAAAGCAGTGCAGGGACTCTGCGTATCTGTGGGACAAATGGGAAATGCTTGGGAAATGGAAAACTAGGGAGGAGAAACTGCTGTAAAAATAGGTAAGGCCTTGTTGGTCCAGAACTTTGGGAATTTTGAGGTTTGTATTTCAGTCCGGTCTAAAACACACACGATTTCAGTTCTAATCTAAAGCAAAGTCCTCTGTCCATCTAATGGATGGGAACACTTCCCAAGACCGTCACGTTATGTCCAGTATCTCTGGAAAGGGTTAATGTTAGAAGGGAAAAGGTATTTGTACTAATTTTTACCTGTTTATCCTTTGGTTTTGTGGATTTCTTTTCATTAAAGCATGCGTTGAAAGAGACCTGAGATTTCACCTCAAAACTTGTCTCAGTTATCAAAGTAATTAGAACCAGAATGGATGAAGTTTGGAAATGACCCTGAATTTTCATAATCAAATCAAATCTTGGCCCCCAGAATTGTCAGGAATGTTGACCTGCAAATTGATATCCCTGACAGGAGCTTGGCAGCCAAAGGGGCAGCGAACCCTCAAAACTTTTGGTCCTATCTCGACAAGTTCAGTGATACGAATAATGAAATTCTGTGGATTTGTCCTACTCATCCAGCCTGGGGGTGTTTTAGACAGGAGGCCCAGGTCCAGCTCTGCGGGCTCTTTGGAAGGGCTCTGAGTTTGGAAGCTCCAAAGGGAAAGGTTTTGCTGTCTTTTGGAATTTTAGGGAGGTTTGTAGAGCAGTGAAACAACAGGAATGGAACCCCCCACCTCAGTCCACTTTTCCTGTATTCCCCATCCCAGGCACTTTACTGCTCCAGCCACACTTCTTTTCTTAAAAATACTCTTTAGGGGGTGTCATGTGTCCCTTTTCTGTTCCAGGCTCTCTTTTTAGGCCTGAGGTAACCTTAGCACCTTTGACAGGTCAGTTTTGCTTTGTCCAGCAGGAAAGCAGTGAGATTATTTGGGGGCATCCTTGAGGAGGGACTGCACACTCTGCCCATCCCGTGGTGTGTCCGTGTCAGTGCTGGGGTGTCTTTCCTTGCTCCTATTTCATTATCTGGGTGCTTTTCAACAGGAATAGTTTGATGCCAGTGCTGCAGGAAGCCCAAGGTGCCCCGTGTTTGTTGGATGTTTGTGCTCGGGGTGTTCCGGACGTGGCTTCTCCCTGTTGAAGGTTTTTGTGCCTCAGGGGTTGCATCGACTGCTCTAATGGAACACAGTGCGTCTGCAGTGGAAGTGTTTTTGTTTTCAAAGGCAAGCAGCACATTGTGGACACATGGAAGTGTGTGGCTTTCAGAAAACCAACCACTATTTCTGGGTGCTTGAAGAGCTGGTGTCAGCCAGTTTGGGGTATTTTTAGCAGCAGAGACTTGACCATTTGATATGGAGGGATTAAGGTTTGATGATCTGGAGGCTGGAGATTTCAATTTCAGGTGTTGTCATTTGTTCCTTGGAGATGGAAGAGCCCTGGGCTATTAAACTTCTGTCTCTCTAGCCCTGGAATAGCAAGTTAAGGTGTCCCAGGAGAAATTAGGGTCTGATGCCACTCAGGCAGGCTCAAACTACTGCGTGGCAAGCTGACCTTAAGCTCGATCTTAGCCCAAAACAAAGTCCAGTCCCAGTCTTTGGCCCTGTCAGTCACTTGTGAGCTATGAAAGGGGACGGTTGAGGTTGAAGATCTGTCTAACAAAAGGTACTTTCATTAGAATAAAGCAATATTATTGAGATACGTAATGCTATTATTACTTTAAAGAGAATGTGTGCCAGCAGCTTCTTCATCTGCTTCTCTTCGGAGGACAAGCTCACCCTCCTAATTATTGTGTTGCTGTTCTGAGGCATATGAGCAGTCAGAGCATGACAATAGCCTGGGATTTAATGTACGCACAGGTTAAATAAAGCTGTAGTTTTTCGGAGAGCAGTGAATGAGTATCAGCAGCTGAGGAGACAATTTTCTGCGTGCTGCTCTCGCTGGTTGCAGGAGGACGTGTTGGTCCTGGGTGAGCTGCTGTGAGCACAGCGCTGTGTGTGACAATGGGATCCCTGTACAAACAGTGCTGGCTTCTCCACATACACACACAGAAAAAATGCAGCAAGGAATTTTTAGCACGTTGTCATGCAACACACTCTGTTTCCTGGCTTCTACATTCAAGCTGTGTAATAATATTTATACACAAATGCTGACTGTGATTTTCCACCCTGGAAAAAGGAGATGTCATTTAAAAGTGCCGTGTGTGATGCAAAGCAGAGATTTGACTCCCGGCCTTGCATATGGTGTGGGCGTGGATTTTAATTGTTTGAAAAGAGATCATTTCAAAAAATGTAACAGGCTTGCTACATAAGCACATTCTCCTGAAATAAAGGTCATTTTGCTCTTTCGAAGTTGCTTTTGGAAGGGAGGGGAGTGTCCTGCTCTTGCCTTTCCTTGTTCCTACCTTTGGAAACATCCTGGAGAACACGAAGTCTTTCACTGTGGGGCTGAAGCAGTTCTTAGAGCTTGTTCAAGGTGGGACCCAGCACAGGAGAGCTGCAGTCAGGACTGCATGTGCACTGGCACACGGAAATTAGTTTTTCCCCTGGAGATCCATGCTGTTCCCAACACCCGTGTCCTGCTTTTCCTGTGCCAATGATCCCTCTCAGTCTCTGAAGCTTTTCTGGAGCTGGGATTTATAAACAGTTCCAAGACAAAATCGCTGCTTTTTGGCTCCAGACAAGGAAACTGTTCTGATATCTTGCCAGTTGCCAGCACACTTCTAATCCTGGTGTCCTGGGGCCTTGGTTTTCACGTGAAATCTTTGTTCCTACCAGGCTCTTGGTGGACTGAACACACAGAAAAGAACGACTTGCTGAGCTGGGATGTGTTCGCTCATCTTCTGATCCACACTTGACCGAAGAAGGGTGGATCATGGCTTTGTTTTATCCTGCTACAGTGACAGAATCCAGATGTGAGGATCCTAAATCTTCAGTGTTCCTGGTTTTCTCCATAAACCTTTTGAAACCGGGGTTGTCACTCTGGCTGTGCAGATCCTGGTCTGGCAGGGTCCCACACCTGTCTAACTCTGTAATAATGGGGTGTACCTGTGCCTAGCTCCATTTCTAGATAATCTCCTTGTTGACAACAAACCAGAGGGGTCCAGAGAATAATAAGGTAGTGGAATAAACAACAGGTGGCATAAGACTCATCTGCCGGCATGTCATGAGAGACTCTCAAAGGAAAGATGCTGCAGCTGACGTTTGGTTGGCAATTGTTACATGACATTTTTGTAGGTTGCTCGATTCTGATTCCTTTTGAATGGTATTTCGGGAAGAAAAAATACAAATAGCTTTATGTGCCAAGTTCAACAGAGATTAAGGAAGATACACCTCTGGATCCACATCCCAGGAATGCTCCTCAGGAGAGTCGGGGCAGTTTGTTGGGGTTGGGTTGGGTTGTGCTGCCAGCAGGGTCTGTCCCAGCAAAGCCAGGCCTGCCCAGGCGAGGTGCAGGGCTTTGCCCAGGATGGGAACTCCTTGGTGGCTCTGTTCCATGAACCTTGTTCATGTTCCATGAGCTGTGTTCCTGCTCTGATGTCCCTGGCCCTGGCATGGGCATCAGGGGAACGACCCCGAGTTAAACAAGTCCCCACCTTGTTGGATTCAGAATTTATTGTGGTGACTGCCAGCAGTGGCTTCTGGCCCTTGCTTGAACTGTGCTGCCCTGTTTTCTGCACTTGAGAGCTGAGCTCCTGGGAGCTGACAGAGCTTTCTCCAGGTGCCCATATGAGGACATTTATTCCCTTCCAGTTGCAATGAGCTTTATCTGCAGGTGGGTGTTTTGGGCCTCAGCAGCTGCCAGGGAGGGGGATCCTGGCTTTGCTCAGGCAGAGTGACACAGCTCTAAACCCCTGGGCTGGAAAGGATGGTGAGAGCCAGCACTTCCTCCCCTAAAGCATTCAAAAGCAGTTTTAAATCGGATTAGGATTTAACAATCACTTCATGGTTTACTCACTGCAGGGAGGATCAAAGCCCAGGGAGGACTCTTCAGCTGTTTGCTTTTCCTTTATGTAGAAACTTCACCACGGCTACCCTAAAACCCCCACTAAATACAATAAAGAAGCTCCCTTCTCAGAAAAGCAAATTACTTAACCACAGCCTGAAATAAGGTGTTCATTATCTGGTGACATTTTTTTTCTCTATTTGCTATTTTACTAAGCTCCCATTCTGGGGCAGTGCAGGGAGCAGGTCTGCATTCCCAGCTCTGGCTGGACTGATCCTGGGAGATCCCAAAGCTGGAATATGGATATGCCTTGATGTGCTGTGCCATCACAGTGCCTGGGCAAAAAAAGGTTCAGCATTTACTCTGTGGAATCATGGTGTGGTGTCGCAGGGGAGCAGGGGTTGCTGCTGTGCTGTAGGGAGTTTTCCTTGCTGTTTGGTGGAAATGTTTTTAAAATCCAAGAGGCTTGTGTGCATTTTCCTGCTCAAGATGCCCAGGGGTTTATCCTGCTGGGAGAGGCTCAGAGACCTAAGCAGCAAGGTTTAAGAAAAAACAGTGGTAATGGAAGAGGGGGAAATAATTTTGTGGCTAAAACAGGGCACATGTCTGTCCCTCTGGCTTATTCCTACTGATACAATACAGATTTGTCTGAAAGAAATCACCTTGGCACTTTGAATATGTACATGTGGCACCTGGGGACTTTGTTTAGTGGTGGCTGGATGGTTGGACTCAATCTTGGAGGCCTTTTCCAGCCTGAATGGTTCCACGGTTCTGTGGCATCTCAGAGAGCTGCACCCTGGGGTGCTGAGCCAGAGATGTCCACGATTTATCTGGAGGCTCATGCCTGTTTTCTCCTCCCCATGTAATGTGGTTTAGCTCAGAAACGGAACTAAATGCAGAATGAGGATTAAACTGTGTAAGCCTGATGGATGTTTTGTAGGTGATGCTTTGCAGAAAATCATTACTTTGAAATGCTGGAATAGAAAAGGACATTTTTCAGGCTTTTCAGACATAACATGTTGTGGAGAAGAAGCTTGGAACAGATGTACTCATAGTTTATTCCATTTATCATATTAAAAATAAAGAAGAGACAATTTCAGCTCATTTGCTGCTTTATTAGTTCAAATAAACAGCTTTTCTAATCCATGTGTATGGCAAGTACCATGCTTTCACAATTGGCAGTGGTGGTTCCAAAATTAATGAGACTGTCCTTGTTTATGGTCTGTAACAAGTCACACACTCGATACATTGATCTAATCCAGCTGTTACCTCATGTTCATTTGAGCACCTTATTTTTAAATTTCAAAACATTTGTGGGTTGGTTTTTCCCCCCATCCTTTTGAGAAAGTGCAGTTGGAAATGAGAGCTGCACAGGAAACGGTCCCAAGGAGAGCAGCTCAGCTACATCCAGGGGAGTCTTTTACTCTTATTTATCTGAAGGTATTTATTGATTTTACCTTCCTTTGCAAAAATACTGATTTAATTTATGAGGTGACAGAAGAGGCTGGGAGAATAATTTTACCTATAAGAGCGCAGAATTGTCCAACTAATTGCCCAGGAAAAAGAGAAAAGATCTGCTGATCTACCCCTGCAGATGTTTCTCATCTGGAATACAGACCAATTCCAGACATTTATTTTTTTCATTACTGTTTATTTTGATGCTTTATTACACAACCATTGCCAGGAAGGAAATGGTGCTCAGAAATCCAGCAAGATGGTTTTTTCTACTTTGGTACTCTTTATTCAGTAACAATTTGGGGTTTAACCCCTTTCTCCCCCTTTTCTTTGTCTGATTGTGAGGCCTCACTTCCATCCTTCACTGGGAACAACAAAACACGATGGGTCTAGGCTGAGCCCTGTCATGGTTGGTATTAAACTCCCTGAAATTTTATCGAGACATTAATGCTCATTTCCAGATTGCAACTAATAAGGACCTCTAGGCTTTTTTTGCCACCTAGTGCTTCTGTCCCTGCATTACTGTGGAGGGCTGTGTGTGTGAGCAGTGAGGAACCACATGGTGCTGCAGCTCCTCGGCCAAACCCCCGTTGGGTTTGTCAGAGGAGTTTCCTTGCACCAGTGGAATAAACTCAAACCTTCCCCTTTGAGCCACCAAAGGCTGTGGAAAACCTTCTGAGTGCTGAGTGGGAGAAAACAGGGAGCACCTCCTGCTTCTGGAGTCATTGTGGTCTGATTTTAAACCTGGTGGTCCTTCTTTCTTGGCAGATGCTGAGCTTGGTAACGTTTTGTGAGTCTGATAGGATGGTGCATGTTCCCGCTCAAATCTTATGGCTGGGCAGACAGAGCACCTCTGTCCTCTGGGCTGGCAGCAGTGATGCTCCACCAGCCCTGAGCTGTGGTTCCATATGATTAAAAATGGCTGGAAAATTAAATATATGCAAAGCCAACAATCCCATGACACTTTATTTCCTCAGATTTCTCCTGTAGCTGTTGGTGTGCCAAATCTGCCTCAGGCACTTGCCCTTACACCCACAGGTACCTGTGATTTGTAATTTAAGGTGATGCTGTGCATTAGAGCTGGAAATGGGCTACCCCTGGCTCCAAACTGGGTGCTTGCAAGAGCCCCAGTTGGGTTTGGGGGTGTGTTCGTGCCGAGGGATGTGCAGCCCCTCCTTCCCCTGTGCAGGCTCTGCCCTGAGCAAACCCCAGAGCACAATGGAGCCGTTCTGCTCCAAACGGGAGCAGGAAGGTGGGCGGATTAGGGAATATTTTATATTATGGATTTTTTTTCCACTGAGCCATGTCACATTCAAGTCCCACCATGGCTTTACGGTCTCGTGCCTGTCCCACCCTGCGAGCAGTGGACCTGCTGCTGTCCATCTGTCCGTGTGTCTGTCCGTGTGTCCGCGGCAGGGCTCTGGTCGTGCTTGGAATCACCAGGAGCAGTGCCCGTGGCGGTGGGATACAGCAGCACTGACAGGCTCCTGCAGTGGGTAATATATTGCCTTCTGGTCCCTGGTGATGGCATCCAGACCTCCCAACCCTTCATAATCCACAAATGGAAAAGTGGCACTTAAAATGAATTTATTCAGGTGGGAGCGCTGTAAAACATGAAAATAAGGCTTTTGACGTGCTGCACCTACACTTGAGTGTCAATGAAAAGCTTTTTATTTGATTTTAGAGCCAGACTTGCAGAAGTCAATGTGCCTTGTGGTCTGGCCCTGTGTGTTATGGGAGCCAGGCTGGAACAGGGCATGGGCAGCGAGGAAGGGATTGGGAGCAAAGTTACCCGGTGAAAGCCCAGCAAACCTTTGAGCATCTTAGAGGGGAGAGCTTGCCTGGGAAAGGCTGAAAATGGGAGGGGAGAGATGAGAGAGACAAAGCCCCAAATGAGATTCCTTCGGGATTAATAAATCTTTACTTGTGTGCCATAACTTTTTGTCCTTGCTTTGCGCAGTGGGATCACCCAGTGCTCCCTGGCTGCTGCCTCCCTGCTGGGCAGCACGGGAGCATCTCCTGCCAGAGCCTCCAGCTCCCTTCAACCCCAGGGGCTGCGGGTGGAGAGAAGGGAGCAGGGAATGGTGGCAGAGCAGCAGCAGCGAGCAGGCGCCGCTTACCTTTGACCACTTATTTGATTTGACACTGTCCTCAAACACAAGGTCATTTACAGCCTGCCCGGGGCTGCCAGACGAGGAAGTTACCTTGCAAAGGAAGGAACCAGCCCATGCTGTCTAAATATTGTCAATTGTGTGCTGAATGGAGGCCACAGCCTGAGGAACCTCAATAGTAGCTCTTTGTGTCCCCGGCCGCCTCCTGCCAAAGCGCTTTCCATAATTAGGAGTAAAACATATTTACATTCCTGCCGTCCTCGGTGCCGGCACACACCTGTACGCGTGTGGGTGTTCATGTATGAGGTGCAAGCATTTATATTCCTGTGCTTTTAGAGTGAGGATTCCTGCCTGGAGCCACGGGAATGGTGCAGCAACTCATGGAGGTAGCTGGGATGTGTGGGACAGTCAGGGGTTGTAATGGTGAGAGGAGAAGAAATCCAATGGATTCCCCCTCTGCCAAGCAGGAGTGTAATCCCTATATAGAGAGATACTGTACTTTGTCTGAATGCTCCCTTTTAAAACTCATTGACGTTTGCATGGAAACCAGAAAAATGGGCTTAAGTCAAGAATGCAATAACTTCACTCAAAAGTGCTCTCCATGGCAGGCACTCATCAACTTCCAGCCCTTCTGCTCACGGGAAGGTAAACGGAGGAGAGGGATGCTCTGTATGGCTGCATGGCAGCGGCGTTAGGGTACGCTGGGTGATGTACAACAGCTTCTCCAGGCACGTTTCTCCCCCTCCCTCCATGATACCTCGCAGCCAGGCATTGATTAGTTCAGTTTGGGGGGAAAAAAGAGTCGTGCAGGACAACTGGATACTTCAGCAAAGAGATTCCTGAACCCAGTCCAAGGGAGACCGGAGCAGTCACGTGGTGCTGGCTCCTTACCTGCTTCCAGCTGTTGAGTTTCATTAGGAGACAGCCAAAATACATTAATTAGTCTTCCAACATAACTCTCCTGCGCAGGCAGTGCTGTGGCTTTCACAGGGCAGAGGAGATGGGCTGTACATTGAGTGAGTGATGCTGCGATGCCACCTCCATGTCAAGATGTGTCCCCTGCCTGAGGCGTCCAGGAGTCCCCCTGGGTGGTGGGATCATGCTGGGGAGATCAGGGCACAGGAGGCAGCCTGCTTCAGGTTTGGGCTTTCCCAAAGTTCAGTGTGGCTTCAGATCCAGGGCTGTTTCCAACCTGTTTTGAGTAGGAGGTTGCAGCCAGGTGGGGGTCGGTCTCCTCTCCCAAGAACGGGTGACAGGACAAAGGGAAATGGCCTCAAGTTGCACCAGGGGAGGTTTAGGTTGGATATTGGGGAAAACTTCTTCCCTGAAAGAAGAGTGGAGTCCCCATCCCCAGAGGGATTTAGCAGCCGTGTGGATGTGGCACCTGGGGACATGGGTTAGAGGTGGCATTGGCAGTGCTGGGGAATGTTGGACTCGATGATCTAAGAGGGCTTTTCCAACCCGCATAATTCTGTGATTGCTCCTATGCTTCTATCTCTAGATGAAGCCTCCTCTGAGAGACCTCCCCAACAATGATTTCAGACAAATACCCTAAGATGGCCACATCTGTGCTCCTCTTGCAGGGCAGTCACAAGAGACACCCCCAAATGTACCCGGGTAATCCCTGCTCCTGTCGCAAAACCACTGGTAAAAATTCTGCAGAAATCCAAGGAAAAAGTCGTGCTCAGTCTAATCATGAGTTTACTTTTTCTCCGGAAGCTTTCTGAGCTTTCAGGCACTTAATGGAAACGCCAGTGCTCACACTTGGAGGGTAGGCTGGAAAGTCTGCGTGGGCTTGTGTGCATGCCAGGGAGTCAATTTTTGTCCGTCAGAAGCCTCTTTCCATTATGCTTTTGTCAGACTTTGCCCCCGTAAAGGGGAATTTGGACTTTCCATGTCAAAGCCCTCTGCAAATGTTACCCAAGACCTCTTGTCAGAGCTGTAGTTTGTACAGGAACACCTCCCAGTGCTTGCCCAGGAGTGGGGAAGGCACTTCTAACACTCCTGCCCTTTGAGGGAAGTGTCTGTTATTTGGGATTTTTCATTCTTTCCTCCCTCGGCGTTCACCATTTCGGATGCAGGCTCATGCTCCTGCTCTCTTTAACAGCCTGTTTTTCCTCTAACCACTCCCAACTCCAAAACCTCTCCACATCTTCTCAATGTAAATACACTTAACTTGCCCAGAGCAGGCTGGGGAGACAGTGGTGACCTTCAGCTGAGAGCAAAGCATTTGAGTTTGACCTACTTTGCTGCAGAGTGGGTTTGGTGGTGGCCGGGCAGCTCTCTGCTCCTGCCTCCTCTTGGGGAAGGTCCCTGGGGAGATGCCCTTTGTGAGTGGGAGAGCAGGGCTTAAGGAGGATGGGAACCTCAGGCTCTGAGTTTTGGGTGATATTTGGGTAGCTGGGTGCTGCCTTTCTCCCTAGTGCCAGCTTTTATATTTGCAGCTTTAGATGTTTGATTGTGCCTTTAAAAAAAATCTGCCACAGGTCCTGTGGATCCCTGGCAGTGGCCAAGGCCAGGCTGGACACTGGGGCTTGGAGCAGCCTGGGACAGTGGGAGGTGCCCCTGCCACAGCAGGGGGTAGAATAGATGATTTTTAATGTCTCTTTCAATCCAAATCATTCTGAGTTTCTGTGACTCTAGGAGTGTTTTAAGTGGGGATAATTTAATACATGCACACTAGGATTGCTTAGCTCTTTAGATGTTGCCATTTTCTGCAGTACTGGTTTCTCAGGAGGGCTGTGGGGTGGCCCCTCTGGAAGTACAATTGTCTTTTGTTATGGGACATGTGTCTTTAAAACCAAGTTCTCTCCTTATCTCAAGTTTAAAGTGCAAAATTCCCAGGTTGGAAGCAAGTTAAAATTTCCTGTTCCAGCTACATCTGCATTCAGTCTTGGAAGCAGATACTTGGCTGTAATTTAAAAAAAAAAAAGGAATAGAAATTGATATTGCAGGTAGGAAGGAGCAACTAAGGAAAAAATCCCTTCAGAAGCCCTTCAAGAAGTTTTCAGGATAATTTTCACTTATTTCTGAATAATTCCTACCACTGGTCACCCACTAAAAACAACAAATCCAAACTCAACCCCATGTCCCTGCTGATAAACACCGTGGACTTGCTTGTAGCTTATCTAATGCCTGAACATCTGTTTCTCCCTTGCAGAGAGGTTCCCTTGCATGAGTTCATGCAATTCCCTGTGCAAAGGTTAAACAAAGTTGAGAGGCTCCAAGCAGTGGCCTCGTGCCATGGGGCCTGTGCTGCACAAACAGCTTCTCTGTGGAAATGTCCCACTGTAATTCAGAAAGAAGCTCGGGAGGGGAAAAGAGTCACCCTAAGCCTAAGCCTGGGCTGCAGCAAGGTTGGACTCGATGGTCTTAGAGGGCTTTTCCAGCCTTAATGATCCTGTGATTGTGAGCTTTGTAGATATTCCAGTATGGAAAGGCTGTTTGGAGTGTGCCCCTTCCCTGGCAGTGAGCTCTGCACCGGCTTCCTTCAGCCTGGGCAGCGCCACCAGCTTCCCGTGGGATGGGCTGGGAAGCTGAAGGCCTGTTCTTGGTGGTTTGTGTGCACAGGATTATTTGCATCTTTGATCCTTTAATCCTGTTTTGTGTGTTTGAGTGTTCGTGGCTGGGGCAGCTGGAGGTGGGAAGGGCTGCAGGGTGATCCCAGCACCGACTCCCGGAGCTGCTGGGCAGAGCCGAGCCCTGGGCGCTGGGTGCCAGAGATGCTCCAAGTGACACAGACAGAGCTGACCCCACGGGGACATCGCAGGGCAAGGGGGCGTTGTCATAGAGCTGTAACCTTGTGGTGACATCGGGGTGGCCTTTGGGATGAAGGATTCCCAGCCCGCTGCCCCTCTCCTTCATCCCCATCGCTTCCCCCTGGGAGGAGCAGGTTGGGTGTGACCACACCAGGCCCCTGCAGCCCAGAATCCACCGTGGGGCTGCGCCTGTGTCCATGAGCTGTTCCCAGACACCACATCCACACTTTTACTTCTGTGCCCTTTCCTTTCTGTCTCGTTTTTCAGCTCCTCTGGCTCCACATCCTGCGGGGCCGCACTTCACACGCGGAGCAGGAGCATCAAAGAGGAGATCCTGAATAAACCCCCACTTTATGACATCTCTTCAAAGTGCCTTTTTAAGAGTTCAAAGGACACGAGGAAAGGAGGGGATCAAAATCAAAGGAAGATTGGGGGGAGGGAAATTAAAGCCTCAGAGGAACTTTATGGCAAGTTTTCTGTAACACTTTCAATGCCAAAATCACAAGCATTCCCAGCGCTGGCTCTTCCCCGGCCATCAGGTTCCCTGGTTACCTGCACTGGTTTCAGGGCAGCTCAGCAGCTCTGGATAGCTTCAGCCCCACACAGACACAGGACACCCACAATTTCACTTTTTCATTCATTTTTTTGTAAGACCAAAACTTGCCATTCTGCTCCTCCAGGCTAAGGGGCAGATATTTGTTCTGAACTGTCTGGAAGCCCTGGGGCTGACAGCAGAGCTCACCTTTAATGAAAAGTTTCCATTTTTGCTTTCAGGAAATGTATCTTGCTCTTCTCTTACTGTCTTCTACTACAGGACCAAAATTTTATCCATGTTTGGGAAATTTCCATTACTGCTGGGGGAAAGGGATTTCTCCTCCTGAGTGAAGACTTTGGGATGTGACTTGAAGCAAGACAAGAGAAGCAAAGCCTCTGTGTGAACATCACAGGTAACATCTACAGACTCTGCTTTACAGGCAAGAAATGCAAATCAGTGAGGTATAAACGGCTTTATATTCAATTAACTCTCATCATTTTATCAGTTTCCTGTCTGATTTTAAACAGAATAGGGAAGAAAAAGTGATGTACAAAGCCAGGGAAAGAAATCAGGCTGGTTTCAAGTCAGGATCAAACCCTTTGTAATGCTGGACTGAGGTAAGCTGGAAGCGCATCCCTGCTGCGGGGAGCAGAGTGAGGCAGGGATGAAGCTGGAAAGGACTGGGATGCACATTATGCTTTTCCCGGGCTGTGTTACAATTTGGGGAGCTTTCAGACTTGTATCTTTAGATGGAAAGACTGAGAAGACAAATTTATTGTCTGAGACAAGAAAGTGGGTATTGGTGGAGGGAGGGAAGGCTCAGGCTCAGAGGAGCTGTGGAGTTTCCTTGGGGTTCCTTGAGCTGTGCAGGAGCAGCCCGTGGCTCCGGTTTGGTGCTCTCATGTTTAAACCATCAGTTAATAAATGCATTTCCTCCATCGGGGGGACTGTTTCCTCATCCCACTGCTTTTCCAGAATCCATGGTGGGTGTTCCTGCAGGAATTCTCAGCCCTTGTCCTGCCCACCTGAGCTCACCTGCACTGAGTGCTTTTCCCACGAGTGCTTTCCAGGACTGCGGCTCAGAGAAAGGCAAAAAACTGTTGCTGAACTCCCTTCTCGTTAACTCATTCTCCTGTTTTTAATATACTGCACTACACACCTTGCACTTTGTCCTTTGCTTTAGGCAGGCACCCAGAAATAGTCCACAGTGGTGCAAATGTGGGAGATAAAACTCAGTGTGTGCTGGACTGTGGTGGAGGTCTGGTGCTGTGCTGTGTGGGTGGTGGTCTGGAGGACAACTACTGCCAAAAAACAAATTAAATTGCTTGTTTTTCACCCAGAGAGGTCCCAGTTTCACTAATTATCACTGCAAAGGACACCTCAAGGTGAAATTCAGTAAGTGTTCCACGTATCTCAGCAAAAAAGATAGTTTTATTCACTGGTAACTGTAAGGGGGAATTTGAGGCATGTGGAGTAACTAATCAGATTGGAACTTGCCGTGGAGATGGGGCTGGGACCTGTAAGGTTTGTTTACAAGAGGGGGATTTGCATCGAGGAGAGACCCTTTAATACAGGCTCTTTACATTAATTGGTTTGAAGCTGGCCTGCCTCAATGAACAGATGGCTTTATTTCCCTGCCGGTGCTCCAGGCCACGTGGGGGGATTTCCTTTCCAAGCACACCGTGGGCAGTGGGGACAGGCTCTCCAAGTCCCACCCTGTGCCGTGCTGGGGAAGGAGCACCAGGGGCTCACCAGCCCCACAGCTGCTCGCTCGGCATCCCATAATAGCACGGTTGTCACAGGATGTGGCACTGTCCAGCAGGTTGTTAACGTTTTCCCGTGGGATCTGGGAGCTTGGTGATTTCCATCCACCTCACCCAGGGCCCAGAAATAGAAAGGGGCTTTTTTGAGCCGCCCTCTTGCCCAGCCCCGGGTGCAGCAGCGGGGGCAGCGCTGGGAACGCTCCCGGGGCTGGGATGTTGCTCCTGCTGGGGGAAGAGCAGTGGCCCGGCAGGGCCAAACGCGTTCATGGCTGATGTCAGCGCTTCCTCCTGGCCCTGGGACACGCAGTTCCTGCCCACTGTCACCGCTGGTGACTCCTCACATGAGGCCTTTGGGCTGTGGGACAGAGCTGGTTGCTCTTGGAGCAGCAGCCCTTGGAGCAGCAGCCCTTGGAGCATCTCCGTGGCCTCCTCTGGACTCAGCCCAGCAGGTCCAGGTCCTTCCCGTGCTGGGGACCCCAGAGCTGGACACAGTGCTCCAGCTGGGGCCGCACTGGAGAGGAACAGAGGGGGGAATCACCTTCCTCGACCTGTGCCCACCCTTCTTTTAGTGCAGCCCAGGACATGACTGGCTTTCAAATAGGCTTGGTGCTCCATGGCAGCACAGCGGGGCTTTCACAAACTGGAAGGTGGGAGAGACGTTAAGGGGATAGACTTGGAGTGCTCCCCATTGCAGGTGGGCTGCAGGGTGGCCTCGGTTCCAGCTCTGTGCTGGCTCTTACTTCATTTTGTTTTTGTGAGAGTTGCTAAGAGATGATTCCCCCTGGAAGCTGCAGGACCTACACAGATGCAAACTGGTTGAGGAGGGAGGGAGGCTCCCTGAAACCCAGAGGGCAAACGAAAATCTGTTTGGGAATCCTCAGCCAGCTACACACAGGCACTCCCAGAAAACCAGTGCTGGGCACAGGATATGGCCATTTCCCAGGGAGATCCCGGAGTGTGGCACCTCCTGGCACTGTTTTTTTGGTGCTTTTCTTAGGCTGCAAATGGTTATGCAAATTCCTAAATATTTTCCTACTTCCCTTTTTGGATGTCTAACATTATGTATTATTTTCTGATACTTACCTAACCCAGGAAATCTGTTTTCCATCTCACTTCAGCCAAGGTTTTTCTTTTTAACCAGTCCTCCCCAGTATTTTCCTTTAACACTTCTGGTTCGCTGAGTGAACTTTGCAGCGTGAAGGTAAATGAAAGTGGAAATGTATTGCTTGTCACACACTGGCCGTTTACAGAGGGTTTGGGGTTTTTTTTTCCCCCCCTCTGGATTTGAAGAGGGAGATATAAATCACTGATTTAAAACCAGGGTAATTTAACAAGATTATAGGAGAGGGAAAATCCACTTCCTCCCCAAAGTAACAGTCTCTTAGGTCTCTCCACCTACACAAGCCATATGCATCCTCCAAGCTGCCCAAGATCCTCTTTTGTGTTTTTCTGGCGGGACTGTGGTGTAATAATTAGAGTCTATATGCAAAGCTTTCTTGGTGGGTCTTCTAATTGCTCTGTAATTGGTCAGAGAGTTACCATCCCTCAGCCCCCAGCCTGCTCTCCGTGTTTGGAAAGTCCCGGACCTGGAGGGATACTCAAAGCTCAGAGTCCCAGATCAGAGGGATGTGATCAGGACTTGCCTTTTTGTGCCGTCTCCCTTTTTAACCAACATGAGCAAGCTGTGCTTTTCCTGACTGGGAGTGAAGCTCTGGGATGGGGAGAGCAGAGGGATTTGTGCTGCAGCAGCCTGGGTGGGATGCTGGATCCGAAGGGCTCTGCAGCAGAGCAAAGGGGTGGAGAGAGGGATGGAGAGGGGAATGCTGATCCCTGGCTGGAGTTCTGGTTTCCAGTCGTGGGAAGCCTTTGTGGTGACCCCAGGGGGAACATGGGGTAACAGAGCTCCTCACTCAGAGCACTGGCACACCTAAAACTCAGCCATTGACTGGGCTTAGAGACATCATCCAAATTCACGTGGTCCTTGCCATGATGTTCCCCCTTCTCCTGAGGGGTGGTGGCTCCCAGGTGACCCAGGGCAGGATGCAGGGGCTGTGTCTGTGTTTCTGAGGCCAGATACTGAGTTCTAGAAACAGCCCCAGTTCTCAGTGGCACTGCCACACCTGAGCAGGTATTTCATGAAATATCCTCAAAATAACAGATACCCTGCTTTTGTTATTCCCATTCTTGTTGGGAGTCAGGATTCTCACCAGGCACAGGGACTGGAGTCAACAGACCTGTTTAATAGATGTCACAAACCACACAAAATCCTTTGATTCTGGGAGCTGAACTCAAATCCCAGCTCTTGTAACACAAACATGGGGGTCACTTGGGTTCTCAGTTCAGCAGGAATATGTCACCAAAAGAGGTGTCCCGGAGCCTGCCTTGCTCCCACTGGCAGGACAGGCTTCCAGTAATGAATTTCCAATGAAATGTTTTTCTAATTACAGCAAATTATTTTTACAAACATTTTCCTGGGATTAGAGTCTGAAACTGAAGCCAAAAAGGAGAAGACTGAAATTTAGGCAGTGCCTGAAAAAAAAATTAAAGATGGATTGCATGCGAGTTGGCTTTTATTATCAGGCCAACATGTAAACTTCAAATTAATGGGTTTTAAGGGAGTTTATTCCAATATGACCAGCTGAGGAGGAATTTGAGACAGAACTCTCAGGCTGGTAGATGCTCATCTGGAAGCCCATCACGACCACAGGCTCTGGCTGTTGTGGCTCCTATTAAAGCACCCAAGGGTTAAAGATGGGCAGTTTCCTTGCTCCCCAGTAAAGGTAATTACCCCCCATCTATTGAGCAGCGAAAGAATTTGCCATTGAGCAGATCGGGCTGGTTCAGGAGAGCCCTTCAGCCCCCAACAATATCGCATTACCCCGGCGCACAAAGAGCGGGAGCCGTTTCCGCTGGCGGGGCCATAATGGAGGTATCTCTTTACAAAGCCCCCACTTCAGGCCAGCTGAAAGCCTCTGCCGAGCCTCCGAAATCCCGCAGCCCTAATCCCTTTAGCAACAAAGATCTGTTTCTTTGCTTAGCATGAAGTAGACCTCAGAGGCCGGTGTGTGCCTTGGCCTGTAGGCCAAAAGCCTCCTGTTTACAATTTCCCTATTCCTGTTTTTAATGTTGTTCTGAGAGCAGCCACAAAGGGCCGGTTTTGTCCAGCAGGAACAAGGGAGCTATTAGAGAGGGACGGAGGAAGGAAGGAAGGGAGATCCAAAAGGAGCAGCCCAGGAGGGATTAGCATACACAGCTGTTCCCTCAGGGACAGGAGCTTTATGCTTTTTATAATTTCCCTCTCATTTACATTTTTTAATATCTGGTTTCCTTGTTTCCAGCCCCCCTTCCCCCCGCGTCTCCAGGACCATCTGCCCATTTTATTGGATTTTTTTTTTGTTTCAGGCGGGCGCATCCAGCCCAGGGTGTTCGCTGGCTCCAGCTTAAATCTCGCCATCCCTGTCAACCGTGGGTTTGCTCGCTTTAAGCCCTCCCCCTTGCCTGGCTCATTTTGTACCAGGAGCCTCCATCCAGCCCCATCACCTCTCCCTGGTGCAGTGGGGAGGCAACGCTGAGCATCCCTGGATCGCGATGCCCACGGCAGAGGGTTTTCATCCCTGAATGCACATTGTTCTCGGCTCTGCCAAGGCCAGAGGGGAGAATAGCTGAGCTGTTTACAATATTGTTTCATAGACTGCTCAAAAGCAGCGCCTGTTTTCCAGAAGTGCAATGAAACATTTATGAGTACGGGACGTGGTGCAGCTCCGGAGCTCTGCAGGGGACAAGGGACAGTCGGGGTTCTTTGCGTGCACATCCCAGCTGATGTGGGCTGGTGGCAAAGGAATCAGCAGGACACATCTATCTCATTTTCACTCCCCTCTTCCAAGGTGGTGATCCCTCAAATCCCTTGGTTTGAGGGTGAGCAGTGCTGGACACATCCCAGCTCCAGGGCAGGAGCTGGTGAGGTGCTGACTGCTCTGCTCTCCAGCTTTGCCTGGCTCTCAGGAGCTCTTTATTTCTGTATGGTGCAGAAACCCTGGTATAAAGCTATGGGGCTGCAAAAGCCCTGTGCCTGCCTCGAGGTCCCTCAGGACAAGATGAAGCAGCCTTGATTTGCACGAGGGAAGGTTTAGATTGGATATTAGGAAATTTTTTTCATGGAAAGGTTTGTCAAGCATTGGAACAGTCTGCCCGGGGCAGTGGTGGAGTCATCACCTCTGGAAGTGTTCAAAAAATATGTGGATCTGGCAGTCAAGGACCAGGTTTGGTGGTGAACATGATGTTGCTGATGGACTGATGGTTGGACCTGATCTTAGAGGTCTTTTCCAACCTTAACCATTCCCCGATTCGATGTGATTCCATGATTTATGGCAGTGAAGAAATAGACAAAGTAAAGCTGGATTCTAGGATTCTAAACCTTTGCTAACCCATGTTAACCATCTTAAATCTGGACATTTATTGGAAATCAATGAATAGCATTGCAGGTTTTCCTTCCACATGGAGGAAAGGTTGTCCTCTGTCCTTGTACATCTCCCTTTTGCTTATTTTGCAGCCTGTTTCTCATGTGGAAGTTACAGCAAGTCCTTCCAAATAATAACCTGTTCTTTTCCCAACACAGGATCACTCCAAAGCTCATTAAAGTTGTTAAATATACGTATTTTAGACAAATAGGCATTCTAACCAGAATTGTACCCTGGCTGCAGATAAATGTGGGGTTAAATCAGAATTTGAATTTTACTGTGATGTCTGTGATTCTTTCCCTGTATCTCTGGCAAAAGGGATCCCACTGTACTTATCAAGTACATTGTACATCAAGGATGTCTCAGCTTTTACGTGGCTTTGTCTACATTTCTCAGGATTTAATATTTGAGGTTCCTTCTAGGGATGTATCAAAGGAAAATCTGGATTTGAACTCCGTTCAGAAAGTTTTCACACATCCAGAATTAGTGCTTATAAAAGTAACTTGGTTCTGTGGAAGATGTGTAATGAATCTCCTGGAAATGGGGTTTTTGTCCTGCTGAGCAGAGCCTGGGCTGGGAGTGGGACCTGAGCAGGGCTGTGGTTTAACATCCTCCCCACTCGCCCAGGGACATCCAGCCTAAACCCTTCCTTCCTGCCCAAAGTGGAATTATCATTAACTCATAACTAGTTTTCAAGAACATTTTTTTGTAGGCCGTGGAGTTCTTCCAAGAATTTTTCAATTTTTACAAATGAAAATATAAGCTCAGCCAGATGCCAGTTAAAATGCAGCTCCTTTATACCAGGCAGCCCCGGCACCACAGGATCAGCATCACGACCTTTAAGGCAGCTTTTCCAGAACAAGCTGGGAGAACACTTTCTAAAAAGCCTCAATTGCAGCTGCTCTCATTACTTATAACATCCCTGATGGAGAGGAACTTAAAAATAATTCTTAAGGAACTTAAGCTTCAACAGCCCCCAGTAGATTTAGTTTATGTGCAGTGCAGGCTTCCCTCGTGGAATTACAGACTCGGCATGGTGATTATAGTGTTGATGATAATGTACATTTTCTAAATTATTACTTGTGTAAGAATAAAATAAAATAAAATAAAAGGAGTGAAGCCTTTGTTTCCCTTTTCTCATGCAGATGAATGGGTCGGGGCTTTAACCACTTGTTTCTAAAATCAGACACAGACTTCAATGTTGTCTCCACATATTTATTAAGCTAACAAGTTTATTACATATGTAAAATGCATTTGGACTCACTGTATTTCAAATCAACAGAATAATTTGAGTCATCAGCTTTGTAGATGCATAATTACATGTTACTTCCTGGATTTTTATAATGTTCCAAGCTGGTATTTAATTAAAACTGGCACTTGGGATCCAGATCCTTTAGGGTTTTGTGTATGGAAACCTGAATCCTAATTTCAATATTTTTGTTAATATCTTGCAGCTTTCCTGACTCCACACCCATCTCTGCTCTGAGGCTGGCTTGAGGGTGCAGGCTGGGATTGTGATCCTGCTGAACTCAAGAGATCAAACCAATATTAAACCCAATTTATTTTACTAGAACCAACAAAGATTGTGCACCAACACTGTCAGGACACTTCAGTCTCGACTGAATGATATTTTTTTCTATCTGTGAACTTTCTGTTCTTCAATTAATTCCAGTAAATATATTGAGCTACGGATAAGAATTGTCCTGCCTCTTCCCCTTCTTTAAGATGGAAACAAGATATGTTTTCATGAAACCCCTTTATTTTTGCCCATTTCTTTCTATTCCTGTTGTTACCCAGCACTTTGGTTTTCAGATTTGTCACCCTGTAAAGCCGTGGCTCTGCTGAGACTCTCTGGTCCCCTGACAGCAGCAGGATATTGAAGGATTTGAGCTGAGATCTCCGAGCAGCCACAACTCCCTGCTCCAACCCCTCATTTCCACCCCAGCCACAGCTCCCTCAGCCCTGTATTTCCTCCAGGTAACACTTGATTTCCAAAAGATCTCATTTCTGACCACTCAATGTTTTCTTCACGTTATTTTCTCCCAGCCAGGGGCTGCAAGGCCGGATCCTTTCCCATGGGATGCTCCTGGGGACCCCCAGCCCTCGGTGTTTAACCCAGCCATGGGGCCAGGGATGTTATTCCAGAGGGCAGGGTGGGAACCACAGCTCTGCTCTCCCAGAGGGTGGCTGCTGGCTCCTCCAGAACATTGCTCTGTGCTGGCAGGAGCAAACGAGGGGCTTGGTCTTTGCTCCAGGAAATTCCCTGTCTTCCCTCGATGAGGTCCCCAGCCACCCCAAGAATCTTTCTGCTGCCACAGCAGTGGATCCCAACACCCACGCACAGGCCTGGTGTCCTGGGGTGGATTTTCTTTGGGGCTGACTTGGGAAGTGTGCCCATAGGAAATGAATGAATAATTCAATAATTTGTAGCTGGTTGGAGAGCTGGAGCACCTCCATGCTCTGGCCAGGGTTTGGGAAGTTGATGAGCAGATGGAATGTTGGGCTGTGTCCTCTTTCATCCCTCTTAATATTCCCCTATAGCTTTGGGAAGCGTGGGCATTTGGGAGAACCTGCTGATGGTGCCTCTGTGCTGGTGTCCTGTGCTCTCTGAGTGGGATGTCCTTACGGACAGGACCAGGTTCTCCCAGTAAGGATGGGGGAGCTGGGCTGTGCCACAGCTCTGGACGCCAGAGCAGAGGCTTCCTCTTTTTGCTGTGTGCTTGCCAAGAGAGCCTGGAGGAGAAAACAGAACAGGGAATCAAATAGAAAATCCGGATGTTTGGTGGAGGAGGGAAAGCTGGGGCGTGGAGTGAAGGCAGCCTGGAAAACTGTGGGGTGTCCTGTAGGCTGAGAGGGAAAAGGGGGGTGACAAGGTCTGGGGCAGTGCCAGAGAACAGGAGGAGGAGGCAGAGACCGTGGAAAGCAGCTGGGAAGAAGCCTTCTTTGCGGGAGGAAATATTATTAGTGCTCAGTTTCCTGGACAAAAGATTCTTGTCTATTTAAATACTTCAGCTTCACAGAGCTGCAGTTCTCCAGACACAATAAAATCTGCCTTTTCTCCCTGTCATTGTCATTTCCCCCTGGCAGCAGGTGGGAAAAGCCTCCCGTGCTCTGCAGTAGGACATGGCAGGCTGCTGTGGCCAGGGAGGACAAGCCCTGGGGACGGCGGCAGCTTTGTCCCTTGTGCCCCCTCACATCCATCCAAGGAGATTCTGCTCTCTCACAGCAATGCAGATGCTGCTGAAAGAGAGATTAAGATCTATTAGATTTGAATACAATTGGCAAAAGCATAAAAAAATATTAAGGAGTTAAATATTTTGATAGAAACCACACTAAAGAAATCTCCTGGGCCATCCTCGGGCTTCCTCAGCCAACCATGGCAGGGTTTAAGCACCAGCAGCAAAATACAGACCCTCACTAATGCCAAATAATTGCAGCTAATGGATAATTGGAATTATTCTTTCCATCCAGGGATGCACAAAATCCACACAGGGGTTGGAGTTGCCGTTGTAGGGGGGAGAGATCCAGGTTCTGTGTGAGGTGATGCTCACACCTGAGCCATCTTTGGTGAGTGAGGTGAGGTGCTGCCCTGGCCCTGGTGTCTCCATGTGATCTCTGTGTGCTTCAGCAGGTCAGGCTCTTCTCCACAGAAAATCCAGATGATTTCCTGTGATAGGTGAGAAATACTTTTCCTATCTACCTTGAAATGTTAAAATCTGACAGCAATAGTATGGAACCTTCTTTGTAGAATCCTGGGTTTTTTTTCCCTGTGTTCAGGTAGCTTGAGTTTAATATCAGATCTATCCCTATAATGATAGAAATGGGACTTTTATTGCATAAAAAGATAGGGGATGTCTCACTCTGCTCTTTTCCTGATTATAATCGTTGCTTGTTCCAAGCCCTGCAAGACTTTGAAAAGTCAGCCTTCCTGAACGTATGACAAATATATCACAGAATCACGGAATATCCTGTGCTGGAAGGGACCCACAGGGATCATTGAGTCCAACTCCTGGACCTGATAGAAATATATATTTATACTGAATTACTACAGAAGTGCAGATGTGCTTGAAGCAGCGTGAGGGAGCCGTGGTGGGGCTCGTGGCTGTCACGAAGGACACACAGGATGCACAGTTGCTAAACCACTAAAAGCACGTCCTGCTCATCTCAGTGGGGAGGGTTTCTGTGTTGGGATTCTGGGAAACTGAACAATTCACTCATGGTGAATGAATAAATACAGCCAACCTGCAGTCCTGCCAGTCTGATATAGATTTTAATCAGAGAGTTTGGGAAGATAACAGCAGCCATTCTTTGAATGCAAAACCCTTGGAGGTGAACTGCTGGTGTTTGATAGGCGTGAGGGATTTTGCTTGCCCTCCAGACCAGCTCTGCTCTCCCTCTCCCTCTCCCCGTGGCCATGGGGACAGCAGTGGCTCCTGGGTGACTGTGCAGAGCGTGTTGGCCCTGGTGATGTGCTGAACCACTCAAGCAAATCATCCTAAAATAGGCTTCATATGTGATGCAGAAGAACCCAAGCAAAACAGAGCCCAGCCAACCCCAAATTTATGCTTGTAGTTACTGGAGCTTGTGAGATCAATTTTTTGTTTACTTAAAACTGATTTCAAAGAGGTTTTTTTTTTCCTTTCTTTTAATTCTCATTCTTGATCCTTGGGCTGGGGGATGGTCATGGCGCTGCTCCAGCTGGGGCTGAGCATCCTGCTCTCATCATCACAGAGAAGCTTTGTCCCAAAATAGCCAGAGTTAAGGTCCTGGTGAGGTGGGGGAGCATTCTTACACCCCCAGAACTGGACCTGTGGTTGCTGTTCCATTGGCACATCCCAGCAATCACCCAGGGCATCCTGAGAGATTCTCTTTTTTTCATGACAACCAGGAAAAGCAGATCTCAGCAGAGCTTTTTTTTTAAATTATTATTTCTAACTTTTGAAAAGATTTAAGCTAGGAAGCGTTAAAAGCACCAATTCAATTGAAAAAATAAAAAGAGGGGGGAAAAAAAAAAAAAAGCCAAGAAACAAAATGCCCCAAAGCCCACAGAACCTCTGTGGAGCTGGCAGAAGCCAGAGCACAGAACCAGTGCTGGCTGATTCCATCTCTTTGTCATCCCACATGTGGGGTTTACCCCAGTGAATACGAAAGCCTCGAAAGTCCAAACTGCCATATTTCAGGACAAACTGTATAGGAAATAAACACATGGGATAAATAAAGCCCAGGCAGGAAGCGATGGCTTCGTGGGACAGAGACCTGAGGTGATGCTGCTCCTGCTGCTGGGGACCCTTCCCAGCCTGGCCAGGGCAGGGAAGCGAGAGAAGCACCCACCTGTTTCTTTTTTCAGGAATCCCTGGCTGTGTGGCCCCCGTTTCAGCAGAGAATTCTCAGCCTCAGGGTCTGAACTGGCCAAATCCCTGCGGGGCCAGGGCCAGCAGCTCTGTCGCTGGCCAGAACCCACCGTCCCTTCCGCGGTGACGTGGTGAGTGTGCCCTGGTGCCAAGCCCAGAGGGAGCTGTTCCCCGAGCAGATTTCTTCCTCTGCGTCCTTTTATTTCTTCTTTTCTTCTTATTTTCAACACTCATTTGCAGATTTGTCAGCATTGTGCGTGGCGGTGCAGTTTGCGTTAGCCTCCTTGGGGTCCCTGTGCCCTGAGGGGACAAGGGCTGTGTGGGGACAGGGCCAGGCAGCACGGCCTGCCAGGGGGCACAGCCCAGGCTGGGGGGGCAGCGCTGGCAGCCTGGGGAAGGATCTGCGCTTGTGAATGGAAATGGCCTTGGGGAAAATCCTGGAGAGAGCAGGGTGGCCGCCGCCGCCGCTGCTGCTGCTGGTGCTGCTGCTGGTGCTGCTGTCGCGTCGTCTGTCCCTGCGGAACCTCCCTGCTCCTGGCCGGGGTTATTGTGCTGGGTAATTGCTCTTGGACGGTGTTCAGGCAGCAAAGTGGGGCAGAAGCGACTCTCCAGGCTGGTTTAACTCTTCTGTGGGGTGTAATTTCTGGCTGGTTACAGAGGCAGGTGAGCTGGGAGAGGGGGTGGGCAGCAGCGGCAGCACTGGACAGCAGGACCTGGAAATGTGGACAGCACCTGGGACAGCAGTGAGGGACAGCAGGAAAAGAATTTTACTGAAAAAAAAGAGGTTAAAGCCTGCAGTTCAGTGAGGGAAGAGAAGAGGTGATTTTGAAGGGTTTGGAGGAAGAGAATGGAGCAGCTCCTGGCTGGGGGAGCAGGACAGTTCATGGAGCTGCTCTGCGCAGGCTGGGACCCATCCCGTGGGCACAGGACGAAGTAATGTGTCCCCAGGTGTTAGGAGGGAGGAAGGTCTGTCCCAGAAGCCCAGCCCAGAGCAGGCTGGGGGAGCAGAGGCCATTTAGGAGCCGTGGGGACCTCTCTGCTGCTTGGTGGAGACAGTGTAAATCGCTGGGGCTTAGCGGTGGGAGCGGGAGGAACAGAGGGGCTGTTGAGCGGGAGGAAATGGTTCTGTGTCTCCATGGGCTTAACACAATGTAAACTCCACAGTGCACACAGCACGTTAGAGCCTGGCGTGTGAAGGAGCTGAGTTACCCAGCACAGCAGCGTGGGTTCAGGGTTTCCTCACGGTGCTGTGGAGCTAAAGCCAGAGCACAGCGTGCCTTTTCCTTCGGACACAAAGCATCTGCAGTGACAGCTGACATCCGCATGGATGCCCTTCCCGAGCTCTTTCTTACACAGGTTGTTTGGCTAGAAAAAAAAAAAGAATTTTTTTTTTTGTATTGGGGAAAACCTGTCCAGGTTCTGAGGAAAATTGGTAAAACAGTGTTTCAGTTATAATTCATTACGCAGTGTCTCATTTTGGAATCGCATTTTTGGCCAGGGTACATCTGGCCAAAGATGCTGTGATAGTGCCCCCAGCCTTCCTCTTGGTTCTCATTTAGGTTAGAAAAGTAATTAAAAGAGGGTAAAAAAAGAAGTGACAGAGTTACTGACTCTCTTTCCAAAATGAAGGGTTTAGGCCAAACTCCTGCTAGGAAAATAAACAGAATTTCATTTTTTTATTGCCAGTTCTTCCCATATATTGAATTTCCCTGCTCAGTGACAAGGGGGATCTGCTCGAGTGAGCAGCGATTGGATTCAGATGGCTTTGAGTTGTGCTTGGATTTGCTTTGGAAGGCTGGGGCTGTCCTTGGAGAGCAGGGTTTGGAGCCGAGCTTGAGGCCTTGTTCTCTGAGGAGCACAAACCTTGCAGGCTGAGTTATCAAGTTGTAACTTTTATGACTGTGCCTGGAAATGATTTTCCTGCCCAGTGTCCTGCCCAGCAGTGGTGTGACAGAGCCCTTCCTTCCCAAATTAGGCCAACATTTGCTGATCTGAGCCTAGAAACCCTTTTTAACTGAGGCACGTTGCTGACGTTGGCTCTATTGGCACGTGTGGGTGTGGATGTCGTTCCCTGCAAGAGGAGGAAACCCATGTTGGGATAATTCCTGCAGAAAGTAGTAAATTTGGGGTGGTGGGGAGTGTTTGAGCTTGTCCCAAGCGTAGCCACCAGCAGGACCCTCTGGTGTGGGGCCGTGCTGGGCAGGGATGAGCCCCGACAGTGGGGTGGGAGGTGTTTTGGTGGTCACCACGAGCACCAGGGTTCCTCTGGGCGGTTGGTGGTGACAGCAGATGGTCCCAGGGGAAGTGCTTTGGGAGCCAGGGGGGTTGAAGATGCTCGGGTGATGAATTGATAAATGTGTCACGGCTCAGCTCCAGAAACAGGGCAGGGAAGGATGTGAGTGACAGAGGATTCATATCCTGGAAACGCCGCAGTGTCACCGCCCGGGAATTGAGCAGGATAAATGCATTTGCCTGTCCTGCTGCAGCAATCTGCTTAATGTGGGAAGCAGTTTCCTGTAGCACCGAGCCAGTGGGGAAGGGAAAACGCTGAGAGCCAGGAAGGGCCAGGGAGAATTGAGCAGGTAAACCCATTAGCAGTGACCACCTCTTTGTGTGGGGATTACACAAAGCTGCTGCTCTTGGATGCTCAGTGTCCCGGGAGGGGCCAGGGCTGCCAGTGGGGGCCTCTCCCCTCTCCTGAGGGGCTCGACCCCAGAGCTAGGATTAGCACTTGCCACAAGCTGCCCTCACTAGCCAGAACAAATCGCTGCTCGTGCTGAGAGAGAGCCCAGCCTGCAAGAACCCTGGTGATGCTGTGAGGCAGAGGTTTGGCAGGCTTTGCTCTGGCAAATCCCATTCTTCCCAACGGGACCTTCCTCATGGAAATCACTTCTCTTTAATGAAGAGATTTACGCTGTTCTACTACCCTGGACAGAGGTTTACCCGAGCTCCCTCCATAGCTTGGGAATTCTTCGGATACTGGCTCTAAAAACGGAGTCAGGGCACGAAGGGGAGCAGATGTGCTGTCCTAAGGGCCTGTCCCAGTCAGGACATCCTGAAATGGTTTGGCATAAGCTCGGGTCGGTGGGGAGATGCAGTGGAGGGTGCTGGGGGAGGGTGCGTGGAGGTGGGCACACCCCAGAGCCAGGGAGAGCGGCAGGGATGAGCACCGGGAGGGGCCAGCCTGGGGCTGGCGGAGCCTCCAAGGGGACGATGCTGCGCGACCTCGCGGTGGCCAGCCCCGCGTCCCGCAGCTCCCGTCCCGAGACGCGTGTGTCCTCCGGCAGCCTTTCCAGAATGCCAACCGCAGAAAAGCAGCAGAAATCCAAGCTTTCCTTTTGCTTGGATTGCCGTCAGTTCCCAGACTTTAATAACAGCCTGTTCCGGGCTCCCTCGCTCGGGGCGGTTTGGCTCCTCGGGCCGGGGCCGAGCGCTGTCTCACGGGCGAAGCAGCCGCGGGCTGAGAGCACGAGGAAGGAGAAGGCACGCTGTGGGACGAGCGGCTTTGCCGGGAGCGTGACCCGGCTCTGCCCTTCCTGCTCCCCACGGGGGTCCCGGCCGGCCCCGGCCCCGCGCGGGGCTCCCCGGGGTGGGCGCAGCAGCGGCACAGGGGGGACCCTCCCCATCCCGGGCCGCTGCAGCTCCTCTCGCTCCCTTTGTGCGCCAGATGCTGGCGCTGCCGGGGGATGCCCGGTCCCCTCCGCCGCCGGCACTCCCGGCGCCTCGGCACCGCCACCTCCCGGGCATCCCGGCGGGGACCCGCAACTGCCGTCTGCGGCTGCTTCCTTTCCCTTTTTCCTTTCCTTTCCTCTTTCCTTCCCTTTTCCTTTTCCATTTTCCTTTCCCGTTTTCCTTTCCTTCTCGCGCTGTGCCTCCCGCCCTGCCCAGCAGCCCTGACACAGCACACTCGGCCTCCTAGCACTTTCTGGGAAAGATCTTCACCTGTAATGATTTTATTAAATCTTAAAATTCGCCTTTTTTTGCCTCTCACTCACCCTAAGGACAAACACCCCGAGGTGAGCACGGTTTCTCCAGGCAATGCTGCCTTGTCCATCTGTCTGAAGCAATTACTGTGGCTGCCCTGGGGATTATTTTTCAGACCAGGTGTTGACATTTCTCCCCAGCTGGGTGTCAAGCCGTACCTGCGGGGGCGGTTTGGGAGCGGCAGAAGCCTAACGAGAGTGCCCTGGGTTAATGAGGTGCTGCAAGGCAGCACAGCTGAATCCAGCATTACACGGTCCAACTTTCCAGTTTAATTAGAAACCCGGATCTCCTGCTCATGCATTCATTCACTTTTTGACTTGAGTGACAGCCCAACCTCCCACAGGGAAAGCCACCACGGTGTTTAAGCAGAGTGTCGGTGTTGTTGTCTGTCCACGTCCCCCTGTCTTGCCCAGCTTTGTGTTTGCCACGGGAACGTCACCAGAGCAGCTGAGCCAGGGCCATGGGCAGTGGTTGGGTCCCTCTCTTGGCCAAGAGGAGCAGGTGGGACCTGCAGGATTAGCAGAATCCACATTTCCCCTCGATTTTCAGGTGGGTGCCACAGGTGGGAAGCCGCTCTGGGGGGCCACAGGGAAAAGGTGCAAGGACCTGGCAGCTGCTCCTTCCCAGCCCTGGCCCCACCGCTGCCGTGGCAGCTCCCTGTTTGCCTGGGAGCACCGGGCTTACAGAGATGCTCTCAGTGCTGGGGAGCAGCTTTGGGAGCCAGCAAGTGCAGAAGTTCAGGAGTGCAGTAATTAGCAGAGCAATTGTAAAGCGCAGCAATTAGTGGCTAATTGCTGCTGCAGAAATATGCAAGGCGGAGTGCCTTTTATTCCGTCCTCTATGTGGGATGGCTGATCCCAGGTTTTCTGGGAGCAGGGAGCACTTGTCTCTTGTCCCTCTCCTTGATGGCAGGATAGGACAAGAGGGAAAGGCTTTAGGATGAAGGATGGTAGATTTAGATTTGATATTAGAGGGAAATTCTTCCCCGTGAGGGAGGAGAGGGCCTGGCACAGGTTTTCCAGAGGAGCTGTGAATGCTCTGGGTGGAGGTGGAGTGTGGTGTTCTGGTGATGTTCTCACCTGGCAGGAGTGGCTCTTGAGCTGCCCTCGAGCTGCTTGGGAGAAGTGCATTGTGCCAGCAGTGGAGAAACAGCTTCACGGAGGGTTTGGGAGTCACTCAGTGCCGTTTTTAGAGCCCCATTTGGCCAGACACAGAGGCAGAGGGAGGAATCCCTCTGGGAATGGGTGTGATGCTCTGCCACAGCCCCTTCCTACTGTACATCACACCCTCACCAGTCACTGCCCCTGCCCCATCCTCACCGGGGCAGCCTCAAGGTGCCTGGAATTACTTATGAACAGCTTGTACAAGAGACATATTTACTTAATAAATAAATACAAATAACATATGGCAGGTACTAGCATGAAATCCTACTGATGTTGTGAGGGAGGCCAAGGTCTGGGGCTGGAGCTTTGCCTAGTTCAGCTTCCAATGCCCAGCTGGCACTTGCCAGGCTGGCCCTGGGTAATGGGACTGATGGTGCAATCTGGGACTGCTCGAGGGCCTCTCAGAAGCTGCACACCTGGATGGATAAAGGAATTAACACACAGAATCCAGGGAGGTTTTGCCTTAGAATGTCTGGGGTCACAAAGTGTGCACTTCTCTGGGAACCGGGGTCACCCTCGGACACATTCCTGGGTGTGTGCCCAGGGCAGGTCCTGGCAGCTGCAGCGTGGTCATGGCACAATGGGCACGTGGCAGAGGGTCATGGCACACACAGGGGCACGGCTGAGGGTCATGGCACACATGGACACACAGCTGAGCGTCATGGCACACACAGGGACATGGCAGAGGGTGATGGCACACACAGAGACATGGCAGAGGACAGAGGGAGGTGGGGCCCCGTGGACCTTGGGAGGATGTCAGGGCTCGTCCCCCCATCTCTGCAAAGCTTGGTGCAGAGCAAAGGGGCTCTGCTTTGGCTGGGTTTGACAAAGCCTAGACCTAAAGCTTGGAGCTCTGCTGAGCTCTAAGGAGGCAGCAGCAGTTGGGATTTGGGATTTGGGGTCATCTCTGAGCCTGGGGGCTGGGTGTCAGTCAGCCGGGACGGGCAGGGGCAGGAACAGGATTGCCTTCTGGCCATAGTGAGTCCGTGGGCCCAGCTTGCTGTTCCCGTTCTTCTTCAGCCCCACGAACCAGTTCTTGTCCGCGTGCATTTTGGAGACATAGGTGTTGTAATGGTTTTCCTCGAGCCTTTCCAGGAATAGACACTCCTCACCCAGTAACTGCTGAAAGAGAGCCCAGGGCAGGGACAGTGAGCAGGGTGGTGGGGATGGGGATGTCCCTGGTGTGACAATCCCAGCGCAGCTCTCCCCTCTGACGTGCCATCCAGACCCACCTCTGAGATTTCCCAGTAAAGCTCATATTTAAACTGTGGTGTAGGTGGCCTTGATTTACTGCCATTCCTGTAGCAAGGGCCCTGTGAGCTGGGAATTTTAATTGGCAGCGACCAATCAGCCCCATGCTCCATTAGCTGCTCCTGGCCCTGCTCCTGGTCCTGCTCCTGCCCCGAACTGTGTGGTGGCAGCTGCAGGCTCAGAGCACAGAACCAGAATAGTTTGGCTTGGAAGGGACCTTAAGGAGCATCGAGCTCCAGCCCCTTGCCATGGGCAGGGACACCTGCACCAGGTGGCAGCTGCTGAGGGGCTGCAGGGGCTCCAGGTATGAAACACAATATTTGTCAGAGGCAGGGCAGTAAACGGCATCATTTGGTAATGTATTTATTTCCCCCCAAAATAAAGCCAGATGCAGAGTGGCCGTGCAGCTGCCAGAATCACAAACAGAGCCGGATGATTGCCTGTGGTTTGCGTTACTCAGAGCTGTGAGACTCCTGCAGCCCTCCAGCCCTTTCCCAGCCGGATCCCAGGGGATCCCCCCACTCACCGAGCCGTAGAGCAGCCCGTTGGTGTCCATGGCCAGGTACTGCCCCGACTGCGTGCTCCTGATGTGCACCACCCCCACGCTCTCTGCACTCAGCTGGAGCTGAACTGGGAGTGAAAATAAAACAACCACAGTGAAAGGAAAAGAGGAAAAAAGTGGGGGGAAAAGAGCTGCCAGGAAGGTTAGTGGGGTGTTTTGTTGAAGTCTGGTTTATAAAGGGTTTATAGGAAACAGTACAGTGTGCAATAAAAGTGTCTGCTTGTACCCTCTTCTTCAAAGAAACCCCACAGCCATCCTTTAGGAACCAAAGACCAAGTCTTTCCTTATTTCACATCAAAGGAAGGGCAGCCTTTTGGTTACGATGCTGGGACACAGGAGATTGGGGTTTTAATTCTGGCTCTAATTTACCAATTTCTCATGTGGTTTGACAAGACACTTAAGGAGTGACATATGAAGAAGTATTTTGAGAGCTAAGCCAGGGATGGGCAGACTGGTGACCATTGCAAACCCCTGATCCAAAGCACCCCATCCAGCTGTCTGCTGCAGCTGGATTTATCCAGTGCATTGTAGATGTAGAATGGGGAAATAGAAAATGCTGTGGCTGCAGTCACAGTGACTTGCAAATTCCAGTTCTTCCCAGTGATCGTTCCCATCTCGTAGGCAGCTTTTTTTCCTAGGATTTATAACAGCAATATTTAGGTTGGTTGGAATGAAGTATGAACGGATGTCTCGACTCCAGCTCCTTCCTTCCTGTTTATATTTAATTTATTTATCCTTATTTACATGAGGTAAAAGGCAATGTTGCCTCTTGGCCTGGTGGAACACCCATCCCAGTGAAATCTTTGCTGTAATGGCTCACATTCTTCATCCTTGGTATTTCCTGCTCAGTAAATGATGGTTAATGAGGAAATTGTGTGGGTGCAGGTTTGCAGGAGTACTTGGCCCCATGGCATGCCTGGTTGAGGCTGGGAATGGGCACTGGGAAAATCCCAGCCCACCTGCATTCCCTGAGGTGCTGCAGAGCTGAGACCTGGCCGAGGAGCAGTCCAGGGGGAAAGAGAGAAATGGGATGAAAGCGATGATACTGTCCTAAAAACTGTCCCTGAGAGAGGGGAGTGAGGGACATTCCCACTGCTGATGGGGGTGTTGAGATTTTTGGCCACAGAGGAAGGAGTTTCTGCACTGAATTCTTACAGATTCTCTTACAGGTCTGTACAGAGATTTCCTTCCATGAAGTAATGGGATGAAAGCGGGAAAAGGAGACTTTTTGTAGAGAGGAGCATGAACTTCACCCTGGAGGATCTGCAGTGCCCAGGTAAGGTTTCTTTCCATTCCTTGGTGCAAGCTTGGAATGCCCATGCAAAGGATGTGGGAAGTGGATCCTGATGTGGGGCTGGACAACAAAGGCTTAGAGAGAGTGACTCCTCCAGCTCTTCTTAGAGATCCTCCCTGGTTCTGAGGCCATTTAAGAGAAGAATAGGAATTCTTGATATTTATCAGGAACAAAAAGCTCATGGGCACAGGCAGTTTGCAGAGCACTAGTGCGGCTGTCCCCACTGGCTTCCCAGGGAACCCTGGATATTTCTGTGATTTGTCCCTTCCTGGGGCTGGCAGGTGCCTGTCCCAGCTGGGTGACAATATCCTGCAGTCTAGGCTGCTCCTCTTGCACTCCAGGGAATGATGCTGGGCACTCCATCATTCTCCAGGCGCAAGGGCAGGACCGTGGGCAGCCAGCGGTGTTCAGAGCAGGGTACCACTCATCAGGGCTGCTCTGCTGGCACACAGCGCTTCCAGCAGTTTCCTCTGTAAATATTAATATATTCCTGTATCCCAGTTTATGAGATCATTTACAGGAGGTTCCTTTCTGGCAGAGGTTTGCACACACGTGGCCCCGGGCCAGCAGCCAGGGAGGTGTGAGCGTGCTGGGGTGCAGGACCTGCCTGCCCTCACTGCCCACGTGCATGGGGCAGCCACGGGCACCGCTCCAAGGTGATGGATTTGCTCTTCCAGAGGGAAAAGGGCTGGGCTGTGTGGCAGCATCCGTGCTGTGAGACAACGCTTGAGGCCGGGGCACAGGCAGTGGGTGCTCATGTCCTTGGCAGCTCCTCGTGTCCCAGGATTTGCCATCTTGATCCTGACCTTCCCTTCTGACTCTAACAAAACCTCTGGGAAATGCTGCAGAGAGCCTGCCTGAGCTCATACCACCTCTCCTGGTGTGTCTGTGAGCCCAGTCCTGTCTCTCGCAGATCCTTCGGGTCATTATCCTGCCTTTCCCAGGGGTTTGAGGGTTATGTGCTGCGTTTATTCCTGGCTGGAGACTGGAGCCCCAGTGCTGTGTTTATCCAGCCTCAGGGAGCTCATCCTCAACCATCCCTCAGCACTGCCTTGTGCTGGGGAGACAGCGTTTGTAATTACAACTCGGCTCTAAACTGCCTGTCATTAAAACAACAATAGCGAGAGGAAAGGTTAAGTTTGGGGGAGAAGCCACATGTGCGTTTGTGGTTTAAAGAAAATAAATGTGCTTTTCTTAGCACTTCGTAGGGCTGGCTTGGCTCCTCCCAGGCCTTCCTTCTAACGAGATAGGAGCCTGGCAGGTCCCGGGCCCGTTCCAGTAAAAGTTCAGGATATGGTGCACCCAGAGGCTGCTGCCAGGAGCCGAGGGGAAGAGCCCAGCCCCGCTGTCCTCGGAGCCCTGCAGGAGCTCTGCTGTGTGGCCCGTCCAGCTCTCCTGGGTAGCGGGTCAAAAAATCCTCCGAGGAGTTTCTGGTAATGCAAGAGCACAAAAAGCATAAAATTCCCAGTGATTCCTTAGTAGGACAAGTGGTGGCATCCGCAGGAGCAGTCCCAGCGTCCCACGGGCTGGAGCCACCAGAGTCACCAGCTGCAGGGACAGGGACAGGTGAGGGGACACCCTGGCAGAGGTGACCTGTTAAATCGCGGTGGCACACGGATGGCAATGCAAAGACAGCACGGAATTGCCTGTGACGCTGTGTGTGGCATGCCAGGCTGCCCTGAGCCCTTCCTGCCAGGGCCAGCTCTCTGTGTCACCCAGCCCCGCTGGCCCCTGTCTCCGCCCGCCTGCCGGGAGGTGAAGCCAGTGTCAGATTTAACCCTGGATGCATCCATTTATAGACTTTATATCTACACTTTGATAGCACAGGTATCACACCTCCCCTGCTCTGTGTACGAGCTACAGGTGTGTTTGCCCCCAGGGAGGTGTGTTTGCCCCCTGGGGAGGTGTGTTTGCCCCCTATGAGGTGTATTTGCCCCTGGAAGATGGGTTTGCCCCTATTGTCACACAAACCTCCGTCCAGACCCCGTTTTCCCCAGCTCCCCCCTTCCCAGCCGATGAAATCCCAGAGCAAGGAGCGCCGCACGAAGCCCCCGGGGTTTGCTCACTGTGCTGGTCGCCGCGGTCCCTGGTGCCATCCACGGTGCCGTCGGGCAGGATGCGCAGGAAGTGCCCCCCGTTGCTGCAGTAGAGCAGTTTGGGTTTCTTGTAGTTGCCCGCGGGAAGGTTGAACTTTTCGGTCAGGGCGCTGAAGGTGGTGATCTCCCCCTCGGCCATCCCGCAGCCTCTCCCGGGGCCGGGCTGCAAGAGAGGCGACAGCAGGGCTGACACTGAGCGCTGGGCACACGCTGCTGCTGCCGGGCTTTAAAGGCAGGAGGGAGGGAAGGAGGGAGGGAGGGAGCCCGGGGGTCCCGGTGGCCGCGCTGGCAGGGGGCAGCTGATTCACTGTGACAGCCCGGCGTGATGCTCCCCCAGCGTGGGAGGTGCCGGGGGGCTGTCTCCTCGCCGAGTGGGGCTGGGCAGGAGGGACTCTGTCCTTTTAATTTTATCACGGTGAATTCTGTTTTTGTTCTCCTTTCTATTGACGTACGTGCTAAAATTACACGCCCAGAAAACCAGTTTGCAAAACACCCAGTGTCTGATTGGAACCCACAAGGGGCGGGAAGGGAGCCCAGGTGGGAACTCTCTCTCCGCTATTTTAACTCTCAAACACAATTGTGACCAGGAATTGCAACACCCACTGCATGTCAGGTAGTAAATATTGCTCATCTCCTGGCGCTCTGCAGCTCACCTGGCCCAGGAACACGCAAGGAAAAGGTCAGGACACCCGTTAGGTGTGCTGGGAGATGAGCAGGGGGCAGGAGCCTTCACTGCCTGGGCTGAGCACGAGATTTACCCAGACACTGATCAATAGCAAATGGAAAATGGGAATTTTGAGTCTAGGATGTGCCATGAATCAATCAGCAGCATCCCAATGCCTAAAGGGGCTCCAGGAGGGCTGGAGAGAGGCTTTGGTCAAGGGTCTGGGGTGCCAGGCTAAGGGGGAATGGCTTCCACTGCCAGAGGGCAGGGTTAGATGGGATTTTGGGAAGGAATTGTTCCCTGTGAGGGTGGGCAGGCCCTGGCACAGGGTGCCCAGAGCAGCTGTGGCTGCCCCTGGAGCCCTGGCAGTGCCCAACGCCAGGCTGGACCGGGTTGGAGCGAGCTGGTCTAATGAAAGATCATTTTGAAACCTCATTTTGCAGGAGCCTGTGGTCACAATCCATGTTTTAGCAGATGCAGTGCCAAAACCTGAAGGCATCACCAGGCCAATAAAAGAAAGGTGCTGTGGATGTTGGAGGCTGAGAAGTGCCATCTCAGAAGTGCCGTTGCAGATGTGGCATCAGGACATGCCACAGGTGGGGACCAGAATCCCACAGATATTCCAGGTACAGCATGTTTCTAGCCTAGAATCTACATTTAAAATCTCCCACGAATTCATTCTTTCATACCCAGAGTTCTGCAGTGCTTGGAGGGAAGTGGATTTATGAACAGAAAAAGACATGGCACAGAATAAATCTAGATACAGGAAATTGCTTTAAATGTCATGTATTCCCACAGCTATATTATGGAAAATATTTTACAGTCACTGTTTATATGTGTTTATAGATTGTAAAAATGTCTCTTTAGCACTGAGTTGTGCTACTGGTGCATTGGGACAGAGCCAGTACCACTCTGTGTGGGTTTGCTGTGGTGCTTGGAGTGCCCTGGGAGACACTGAGGGTGAAAACTCTGCAGCACACACTCACACACACGTACATATGCAGAGAATCTCTAAACACTTGGCTCTAAACTCTTTAGTACTTAAAAAAAATCTGCAAATGCAGCTGCAAGAAGGAGAAACTACTCCTGGAAATGGATCCCAGATGCTTGCAGAGAGTAAAACCTCTGGAAGTTGGATTGCTAAAAGCTGCACCCCTGGAGATGAAGAGTGTGGCTGTTGGTGAGAGCAGCCCCAGGCGCTGCAGCAGCTCTGTTTCAGCCCTTGCTCTCAGATTTGCCCCATTTGACACAGACTGGGATTTTGGGAAGTGCTTTCTGGACTGACAACACAGGCCAGCCCCCGTCTGTTGCCATGAGCTTGGAGATGCAGCCTCAGGAGCTCTGTGGCTCCTGGTGCTTTCCAAAGCAGGTGACAGACCTGCCAAATACAGACTCAAAATCTTTTTTTTGACACCACTGTCAGGTGAAAATAAGTATTTCTTAGGGTGTCTGGCCCCTACATTTATTTTTCTCTCAGGACATCACACTTTTCATGCAGTAGTTCAGTTTGCTTGCCAACTGCCAGCCTTTCTGTGAAGGAAAGTCACTCAGGGTGGCTCTGCTCCTCCACTGAGCTTTAATCAACATCAGCAGCACCGGGTAATTTCCTAGAACCAAAGCTTTTCTTGAACCCTTATGTGAGGATAAAAGACACTCAGAAGGCTCCTGGGTTGATGATGGATGGTTTGGAGAAGCAAATATCCCAGATCGAAGAGCTCTGAGCAGGATCTCAGCAAACCACAGCCAGCAGGAGTGAGGAGCAGGCTGGATGCTCCCCACAGTCACCTCAGGCTCTGAGAGCATCTCCACACAGCTTGACCAGAGCAGCTCAACTGGAAACGGCTTCTTCGTCATCACTTATTTCCTCTAAGGTTATTTTTGCTATTTTTAGGAAGACTCCAGTGCTTGCCAGCTGCCCTGACTGCCCCACAGAAGCTCAATGAACACTTTTCCACCCCTGCTTTCTCCCCATGCTAAATACTATCACTGTTCTCAGATTTTATGGACATGGAGTTGTTCCTCTACAAACACCGCCACTCATGGCCCTACCATTATACTCTTGGCAGGAACATGTTAGGTTTTTATGGGAATTAAAAAGCACGAGTGAGAGGGAGAACCTGAACCAAAGACAACATACAGGGCCTTATTTCTTTGGGTAGAAGCCCAACAATGCTATTAAATAGCTCAAAGCAGAACAGAAACCTCTTTCAAATACACAAAGCTGAGAGACACCACGCTCCAGCAGTTATTTGGTGCCCCGTGGAGAAAGGAAAATATTCCAGGAGGAGATGGCTGTAAGAGGGGAATGACCCCGCCGGTCACACCAGGACAGTGAGCTGGAGCTGGGCTGGGGTCTGTTTGTCCAAGAGCAGCTGTGTTTGTGGCTCCTCTGTCCTCCAGCCCTGTGTGACAGCCTTGCTGTGCTGCCTGAGAGAGAAAGCCCCACCGAGGGTGAATGCCTGGGAGCTGCAGCCGGGCCACAGCTCTGGGACAGCCCCAGCTGAATCTGCAGCGTGGGGAGCTCGGGGCAACCAGCTCTTTCTCCTGGGTGGAGATATCAGCACCTCAAAGGATCAGAAATAACTTCTGAAGGTAAAAAAAGACTTAAGAAGCGAGTTAAAGCCCAATGTTCACTTGATGCAGGTCCTGCTGAGCCGTGCTGGCTGCTCTGTGCTGGCTCCCTGCAGCTCCCAGGGAGAGGAGCCCGGCACAGGGCCGGAATTGCTGCGAAATTCTGAGAAGTTCGGGGTCAGTTCCAAACTTTATCACTGGCCAAACCAGTGGCTTTGATGTGAAATGCCAAACTCTGCGAGCATCTGACTCTGAGCATGGAGGGCTGGTGGTGCTGCCAATATCAGGCGTGTGAGCTCTGCAGTAACAGCACAGCCTGGGAGCCCTGGGAGGAGCGGGGACCTTTTCTCTCTGCTTTAAAGCTGATGCAGACTTCACTACACAGCACTTGTTTGCATAACAAAGGTGGTGTTGATGGAAATGTGGGGGATTCCTAATGGTCCAGAAGTTTTTGGCATGTCAAAATTGCCAGGAACTTTTTGTTTGTTTGGCGGGTTTTTTGTTTTGTTTTTGGTTTTTTGTTTGGTTTTTTTATGGCTCCTTTGGCACAAATTTAGTGGCCAGCAAAGACTCAACCCAGAGATAGCCAGCTAAGGTGAACCTTTTTTCCTTAGGTATAAAATACCTGTCCGCTACAAGGAGGGAAGCAGAAGTGTCTCACCTACTGCATTAAAACCAGATTGGATTGATTCATATACATAAAAATTGTCCTTGGCTTTGGACACAATCCTTTATATGGGCTTGAGAAAAATGCTCTGCACGGCCTCTGAGTGATGAAAAGTGCAGTTAATCAGAACTGTCATTTAGATGATCAGCTAAAGAACACACAGAGAACTCCAGAGAGATGAGAAGCTGCCAAACCCAGGAGTCTCCTGAGGTTTTGTCCAACTTCAGTTAATGAGATCAGTGTCTCCTGAACCTGCCTCTGGTGAGTTGGTTTCACTTTGGAAAGTGTTGTTTTCTCCATTAAAGCAGAAATCCTGTTTCTTCCAGGACGTGTGACTCAGCTGGGATTAGCCAGCATCAGCTCCTGATGGGCTCCTTTCCCATTCCCACTGCTGGCTGCTGCCACCTGACCAGAACAGTCACTTCCCAGGCAGCTCAGACCCTCCACATGGGAATGGAAAGCTCTTACAACAGGTAAAATATTTTTGAGGAATTCAGGCTCTGAATTGCCTTTCCTGAGAGGTTCCTGCAGGCTTTGGGGCCACCACAGATCTACCTGGGCATATGGAATAAACATCTCTCGGATAAACAGGGATTTAATTCATCATAAATTTTAGAGAACCATTGCAGGGGATGGATTTCCTCATCCAGGAAGGGATTAGAGACCAGGCAGAGGTTTCCTCATGCTCTGGTTGCTGCAGGAGCAGCTCGGTGGCTCTGGGGTTACCATCAGCAGCCTTGCAGGTGGCCTCCCCTCCTTAGGGCTGGCAGCACAAGGCACAGCTCAAATTCCTTGGACTGTTCCTCCTCTTAGAATGACTTAATAAATTATTAGGCAAAGCATATGATAAATATGTAATAGATCATTCTGTGAGTATCAGTGGAATGCATTGGCTCGTCTCTAGTCTTGTTTATGGCCAGGTGATTTTATCTCTAGCCATGTGATTAACTGCTTAATGAAATATTTATCAGTCAGGTTCTACCCCTTGCAAGTGGAATATGTTGTATGAAGTGCCACCAAAAGCATAAAAATCAATTTAACTAAAGCCTGCTGTCATCATCTCCTGCTCTCCACCAGCAAACAGCCTCTCCATTCAGCCACACCGGCTTTGTGGCAGGTAAAACAGAGGGGCTGTAAAGCTGAAACTTTAACAATTTCCTGGGTGAGTGTCACTCATGACTGATGACAAACACAGCAGCATCGCGGGAGGGACAGGGTTAGCCCAGCCCAGGGCCCTCAGGGATGCCCAAGCCCCTGCCCCGGAGCCTGGTGTGGCTTCTTCAGAGCTCGGAGCCCGGGACACTCCAGCTGCTGCTTCCCACCGGGACAGCCAGTGTGACATCCCTCCAAACTGCTGGCGTCCGTGCGGAGACAGGAAAACCAAGAGATCCCCCCGCTTCTAATTACCTTCTAATTTCTAATTACCTTCCTGCCCCTCCCACCTCCCACCCACGGCCCTCGGCCATCCGGTGATTAACTTAATTGCAGCTGCAGCTCCAGGAGCCAGTCCGGCCCCGGAGCAGGAGCTTTGCCAGGAAGGTCCTGTCCCTGTGTCCTGCCTGGGTTCGGGCCGAGAGCAGCGATGCGAACGGGGGAAGCGCTGGCTGCACACGCAGCTCCCACTGCCTCGAGTCCCGGGCCTGAGCCCTGTCTCCCAGAGCCTGCTGGGTGGGAAGAACACCTGGACAGAGAATCACCCAGAGCTCGGTCGCTCCAGCCAAGGACGGACCGGAGGATGCGCTGCTCCCAGGGGACACCTCTGGGCTCTGCAGCGGAGGCACCCCGGCCTTCCCCTTCCCCCCAGGGTCCTGTCTGCCCTTTCCAGGTGCCCTTTCCCTCTTCCAGGTTCGTGCCGAGATCAGTGCAAAGCCTCGTCCTTGCTCCTGTGCTTTGCTGCCTCTCAGCACCTCGCTCTGGGAGCTGGCTGGGGACGGGCACCGACACCTGCCGCGAGTGACACCATCCCTGGCACCCGAGGAGGGGACTCGGGAGTGACATACTGGGTGCCGGGACCTTGTTTTGGCTTCGCCACCTCGGTTACGGGCAGGGCTGTGGGCACCTCTGCTCCCTGGAGCTGCCCGTGCTTGGCTTCCCAGGGAAGGGCACCTGCAGCCAGTGGAAACCACGCGAGAAGCAGCTGATAAGGTGCTGGCTGAAGCGTTTTGTGATGATGTGGGAAACCCCTGGGGGCAGGGGGCACTCCGTGTGCCCTTTGGCTCCTGCTCAGCAGCCCGAGGCCGGGGGGGCCGCAGTGGGGTCCCAGCACTCCCTGCCCAGGAGCCGCTGCCCCCTTCCCGCGGGCAGGAGCTAAAGCCGGTGACACTCAGCCGGCTCTCCAGTGTCCCCATCCCCCCGCCAGCCACCCCCGGCGTCCGTGCAGGACACTGGGCACAGAGTCAGGGCACAGAGCCCTGGCTGGGCTGGCGCTGCAGGTGTGGCTGCCCCTCACACCCACGGACGGACAGGTGAGACCGGATGACAAACTCCAGCCCCAGAAATTCCCTCTGCGCTGTTAATCCAGGGGGTGATCTGGCTCTCCCGTTGCACCACGTCCCGTGTGAGCCGTCCAATGCCACGCCAAGGCTGTGCTGAGGCCCGTACAGGTGAGTGCCTGTCACTCTGTGTCCTGGTGTCACTCTGTGTCCCGGTCTCCCTCTGCCCTTGCCACCCCCTCGGCTCTCAGACGGGTCCGACACCTCCCAGGCTGTTGGTGACGCTCACGGGGCTGGAACTGGGAGCCGAAAGCAGCGTTTCTTGCAGCTGGCCCTCTGAAGGGTGGCCAAGCCCAGCCAAGGGTTGGCTGCAGCTTCAAAACCGGGATTTGGGTTTGGGTTCAGCCTTTATTCCCTGTCCTTCCCCAGAGAAGCAGAGGGTGCTGGAATGGAGGGTTTCATCCCCAGGCCAAGTGAAACCCCACATCCCTCCTGCTGGTTAACCATCAGCAGACGTATCATCGCTCAGAAATCCAACTTCCTCCAGCACAGCCTCGCTCTGCGCTGTTCCAAGGAAAACCACTGGGTTTCTGGGTTCACCATAAGCTCAGCAGTGATTTACTACGAAAATGTGTGGGGAGTCAATGGTGTTCATCCCCAATGTTTGTGGAAGGGCTGTACAGCTGCTCTTTTTAACATCTCGGTAAGACTGGCCGGAAGAATCCTGTTCTTAATTCTGTTGCCCAATGTCTTATTTTAAATTCAGTCCCTAGTACCCCTGGATGCCAACTCCTGGTTTTCTTCCTCCAAGCTGCCTGAGTAAGGAGCTTAAGCTGTTGCTCAATAACAGTGCGATAAAAGCTTGAGTTTATAATGACTATTACCAGGAAAATCCTCCAATAAATAATAATTTTCTTGTCTGCATGACTTTGGGACTGGAGGAAATGCTTTCCAGTGGAAAGCTGCAGCATGTAGGAGTGGGCAGGGAGTGTTTCAGATGAAAGAGCAAGGCAAGGCAAGCTCAGGGCTGAAATCTTGTTAAATGCAGATGAGTGGGTCAGCAAAAAACCTGGAATTACTGTGACTAAGTAGTCACTGGAGTAAACTAAGGAGAACTCTTTGCATCTCCACCTCTCATGGTCTGTAGGGCCAGACAGGTCTGTGTTCTCCAGGCAAAAACTGGGGAATTCCCAGCTGTGGCAGTGGGTGGCTCTGGGGGCCATGGCCACAGAGCTCTCTGTGTGTGTCACCCTCAGCTCCGGCCTAGGAAGGAGCGTCAGGAACTCCCTGGGAGCTGCCAGACCCCGAGGAAGGCACAGCCCTAATTCTGCTCCTGCTGTCCCAGACAGGGACACAACGAGACAGCCATGTCCCTGCAGAGCCAGGCACCTGCTCGGTCCTTGCTGTGACACGTGTGACCACAGGCTGTGACAGCAACAGGGGCAGCCAGAGCTGCCACACTGCTCCAAGGAAAACAGAGCCCTGCCTTGGCTTTCCATTACACAACCCTCAGAGGGGGGAAGGGGGTGTTTTTTGGATGTTCTTCTACCCCTTCTCATCTCTGTAAACAGCAAAGCACCACAAAGGGCACAGTGCAGGACAGAAGGCTGCAATTTTAACAACCTGCTGACCCTCAGCTCCTGAGGTTTCACCCACGCTGGCTATTTCCAGCTCCGGAGTGGGCAGTTTAGAGACACTGCAGTGTTTGTTGTGCCTGGTGTTTCCACAGGTGCTTTAGGGGAAAGCTGTGGGGCCAGCAGGGGTGCAGCCAAGGATCATGGAATCACAGGATGGTTTGGGTTGGAGGGCACGTAAAACTCATCCAGTCTCACCCCTGCCATGGGCAGGGACACCTTCCACTGTCCCAGGATGCTCCAAGCCCCTCCAACCCGGCCTTGGGCACTGCCAGGGCTCCAGGGGCAGCCACAGCAGCTCTGCTTGTGATGGTCAAGACAGAAAGACGCCCTGGATTGTCTAAGTGGAAAAAAAACCCCGCGTTAAACCAAAAATTTTGGGACTACCAGGCAGAGTTTGGGGATCAGCAGTTGCTGTGCCCCCTGCTTGGCTGATCACAGCACAACCAGGACCCCAGTGGGTTTTTACCCTTTCCTTACTCGTGAGCTGCACATTCAGCCCTGCACTGGGACCCCCGGGGAGCCAGGGAGCATCCCCTGTGGTTTGTGGAGGATCAGATCCACACCAGGGTAGGTGATCAGCATCGTTTCCAGGGGGTTTATGGCGTGCAGAGAGTGCCTGGGATGAGCAAACAGCTCGGATCTGGAGTTCATCTTGGAATGCACAGAGCGGGATTTGTCACGGTAAAGATCTCCCCCTCCTGTCTGCCCCAGAGGGAGGATGAGAAGGGAAAGCCCTCCTCAGGCTCCTGCTGTTGTTCCTTGGCCTGAGCACGGGGCAGAAAAGCTCCGTGTGCAGCTGGGAGCCCCCTGAGCAGTTGGGGGTGACCGTGCCCAGGGGGCGGGTGCAGGCGGGGGGAGCTGCCTGCCTGACCCCCCGGACCAGCATCCATCAGGGCGGGCAACTGTGCCCCTCACAGGGGTCACTGCCAGGCTGTAACAGCCATGGGGATGTGGCACATGGGGACGTGGGTTAGTGCTGGGGAATGGTCGGACTCCATGATTTGAGAGGGTTTTTTTTAAATGAAACAACTCCTGGGTTCTCTGATTCTGCAGAAATAGGGTCCCTGCACAGGTGAGAGCTGGCAGGGCTGGGCTGCAGGAGGGACAGGCAGATTTACCAACCCCAGAGCTGTGGGAAGGAAAGATCTGAGATCAAGGCTGGTGCCCAGACCTAAATTTAGAGCCAGGAGCAAGGACAGACGTTGTGAGCACCTGTGGGCTGTGAGTCATGGATGAACTGTGTGTCCAGACTGCTGTGGGCAGCGGGCAAATCCTTGGGAGGATGGCTCAGGGCAGACACCACCACTCCCAAAAGGAGTCTGAAGGGGACAACAGGGTTTTGGATGCCATGCCATGAGTCAGTGGTAGCTGGGCACAGCAGCCAGCCTGGTTCCCACACCCTGTGAAAGCCCTTTCTGCCCTGTCCTCAGGGCAACCACGGCTTTGATGCCGTGGGCTTGGCAATCTGCCTGTGGCATCCCAGCTTGGTCCTTTCCCCAGCAGCCTTCTCACTCTGGTGCTTTCCCTGGGCAAGGGACAGAGACTGGGGAGTAGGGAAAGCACGAACAGAAGGGGAAAGGGGTTCTGAGCTCACTCAAAGGGGGTTTTCTGTGCTCACTTCTGAGTTAAGACCCAGGAGAACGGGGTTTGTTACCTAACTAAAACTGAGGTCAGGCTTTAAGCTGGACTGTGGGTGTGTGTTAAGCTGCTGTCCTGGGGTTAATAGAACATTATTTAGCATTGGCTGTTCTTGAAGGGAATTCTTAAATATTAACCCTGGCACTGTGAGGGTCTGTGTCAGCCTTCCTCTGCCACCTTCAGCAGATGGCAACGAAGCACTTTTGTTATTGAAGAGAGAAAAGCAGGACCTGTGGCCAGGGTTTTGTCACTGCAGACGCCAGGTGCAGACTGCCTCTGCCTCCTCAGAGCTGCCTCGAATCCAGGCATGAGGCACAATCCCCATCCCTTGGTGGGCAGTGCCCCCTGCCCTGTTAAACACCGACAGAATTTGGGGAATAAAAAACCTGCAAGTCACCAATTGCTGCTGCAGCAGCTGCTCTGCATGGCCCTGGCCTCTGCTTGGGTTCTCCAACAGCTTTAAACCTACAGATTCTGATGCTGGAAACAAGGGAAGAAATAGGAACTGAAGGCCAAGTCAGGCACCTTTCAAAATCAGAGGGAGAGGGAGGGTTCCTGCATCCACAGCAGAGACCATGACAAAGCCATTGTGACTCTCGCTGAACTGTTTTTCAACAAATCCTTCTGCAAAGAGATTCCTATTGTGAGGTTTCTATTTGAAAGGCAGACCCAGCCAGGCCTCCAGCCCCATGATAATCCCCACAGCTCTGCACTGCCAGACAATTCACAGGATTCCGAAAAATGCCCCAGCCAGGAGTCAGTGCCCGCTGTGCCCAGGAGGGAGAAGTGCTGGTACCCAGGGCCAGTCTGGCTGGTCAGGGCAGCCTTTACCTCCCTGAAATATACATGTTTTTTCAGGGAATATTTACTAAAAGGGCTTGTAAGATGCAGTGCAAGTGCTAATGTGTTTTGAGGGCAATAAAAAAGGGGCAAAAAAAAAAGGAGATATAATAAGCAAGGAAGGCTAAAAGAGAAATGTAGGGTAAAGGTGAGAAGGAGTCTGGAAAAGAAGTGGAGTCACAAAGAAGATTGGGGAGAAAAAAAGTAGAAGCTGAGGAGTGCAAGAGAGGAAAAAAAGGTTGACCAGAAATAAAAACAAGGACAGAAAGAAAGAGGCTGCAAAAGAGTAGAGGGCCAAGAAAGGGTGAGAGGGGGAAAGAAATGCAGAGGCTGAAAAGGGCAGGAGGCCAAAATAAGTGGGAGGCCAAAGGAAAAGTAGAGACCAAAAAAAAAAAAGGTGAAGGTGAAAGGAGTGGGAGGCTGAAGAGGCACATGAGACATACGGGAAGGTCTGCCCAAAGAGGGGTCTAAAGTTTAACGGGTTCCTCAGGCAGGCCAGGGCTCGGGGGTGATAAGGCAGCACAATGTGCAATTGTTCTCCCTGAACGGCGGCTCAGGCCAGCTTCCTCCGTGCCTGCATCTGCAGGAACAGCACTCTGGGTTTGGGCTGGACAGAGCTCGGCTCTGCCAGGTCTCAGGCCAGACCCAGAGCTCTGCAAGCCCTTTGGATAAACTTTCCTTCCCAGCTCCACCCCAGCCCAGGGGATGAACTTTTCCTCCTGAGCTCCCTATACGACTCTGGCCTCCCTCCCGCTGCTGAGACCTTGATCTTCCTCCCAGCTGAGGCAGCTCCTCGTGCAGGTGCTGGCCCTGGCTCCCTGCCCTTACTCCCCAGAGCTGAGCCAAAGCCCCGCAGCACCCAGGACCCCCGGCAGGGTGGGGACAGGGACAGGGAGCTGCTGCTGCTCTGGCAGGGGTTTCCCCTTTGCTAAATGGCCCAAAGGAGCCAAGAGGCTGCAGGTGCTGGCAAGGGAAGGGGACAGTGGGGACGTGTGGCCCCGGGGTCTCAGCCTGGCACCTGCTGCCCCCAGCCAGGGAGGTTGGAGGCTGCAGGAATTTGTGTTTGGCATCTTTGGTTTGGCTGAGAGAGCAGCTCACAGCTCAGAGCATGCTGGTGATGAGGAGTTCGGGCTGTCAGGTCCATCAGGATACTCTCTGTGGTGTTATTTCAGTCATAAATCATGGAATCATCACAGAATGGTTTGGGTTGGAAGGGACCTTAAAGCTCATCTAGTTCCAACCCCCTGCCATGGGCAGGGACACCTTCCCCTGTCCCAGGCTGCTCCATCCCCTGTCCAACCTGACCTTGGGCACTGCCAGGGATGGGGCATCCCTCATCATACTTAGTTGCCCAGAGAAGCTGTGGCTTCCCCAAGCCATTCTATGGCTCCATGATTCATTAATTTTGCATCAAAAATGAACCATTTATAGTGCTGTGTCACTGCAAAGAATTTCCTTTCTGTTTGTTTTTTTATAATCATTAATTTTTTTAGGTTAGTTTGGTTTTTTAATGGTCCAAATATTTTGTTTTGCCATTTAAAATGCTTGGGGTTTTAGATATTTCAATTCAAATTCTGGTCTGGGCTTCTGCTTCTGCCCAGAGCTTCAGGTGAATTTGCAGTAATTTGGAGATTGTCATTTGGAATGATACTCCCGTCACTGAGCCACTCCTCCCTCCCAGGATTTGGGGGCACCTGCAGGGTTTCAGGGGGTTTGTCCCAGCTGGGGGGAGCCGCGCCCTGCCACCCTAAAGCTGTGCCTTGGGAAGGGACCTGCAGCCTCTGCACATCCCAGCCCCACGCTGCACTTCAGAACCTCGCTCTGAGCACCGCATGGGGATCTGTGGGGCGTTTGTGAGCATCCCGTGGGGATCCCAGAGCCTCCTGTGGGGATCCTTGGGGATGGCAGAGCATGCCGTGGGGATCTGGGGAGGCGGCAGAACATCCCCCGGGTATCCGCGGAGCCTCTACGAGCATCCCGCGGGGATCCCAGAGCCTCCAGCGGGAATCCGTGCCGTGGGCTATGGGTGAGCATCCCGCGGGGCTCCGTGGGGCTGTCAGGGCATCCCAGGGGGCTCAGCCCCTCGCCCGCCTCGCCCCGGCTGCGGGTCCCCCGCCCCCCGGCCCGCACCTACCGGCGGCTGCGCGGCGCTCCCGGCTGCGGCTCCCGGAGAGAAGAGGGCTGGAACGGAGCGAGCGGGGATGGTGAGGATGAGGAGGAGCTGCCTCGGGGCGGGGGAGCGGCGGGAGGATGCGGCGGGGGAAGGGGGAGGCCGATGGCATCCACCCCCACAGCGCGGCCGGGCACCTGCCCGCACTGCCCGACCCCCGAGCAGCGCCGTGGGCGGGGGCTGGGCTGAGCCCCCCGGGCAGCAGGAGCAGACAAAACCCCCCTGAAGCCGGAGCAACATCGGCCTTCCTGTCCCTCGCGTGTCCCTTCCCTGCGGCACAGGACATTCCTGCAGGAAGGTGATGACCGCCCTCATCCCGGTTATCCCCAGTGCCCCGGGCAGTGGGGACGAGGTCCCTGCCCCCCCCACGGGGGTCCCTGCCCTCCCTGTGGGCAGCTGCCGAGAAGGGGCCGGGGCAGGGGGGGGTACAA